>AP025059.1:19710425-19833409 GCA_036186865.1 Eustoma russellianum
TTATATATATTATGTTATGCATAATATATATAATATATACTTTAAATCTCAGCACTTGGCTGGTTTAAAGTGGTACCATTAACATGTGACAAAATTAAACTTGGAATCTTCACATTTTGGCCTTAATGTGGGGTGATTTGTGTGTGCCAACATGGAAAGTATTTTTGGCTGAATTTTTCATGTAACCCACGAAATTTTTATGGAATTTTGAAGTATAGGGGCTGGCCATTTATTTATGGCAAGTACGTGACACGTTGGCGAAGTTTTGGTATTCGCCCGATACGATAATTTTCGGTTTAGAACCTTTTATCGTGTCGTATTTGATTTGTCATCACCATATCTTATATCATATGATATAAGACCTGAATATACTCATAAATATGAGTTAAGTATAGTGGTGTGACGTTAACGTACGTACGTAAAATATATAACGTGTCGGTAGTACGTTGGAATACATGTGTATGTGCCTTTTTTCAAAAAAAAATCTGAAAATATATGTAATATATTTGAATATAGGCGTTTATGATTAAGAGGGGAGGAGGAGAAAACTTTCCTTCCTTAGCCTTGTTGCCTTTGTGCCTTTTCCAAATGTTCCAAATGTGGCTTCCTTTAATGAGCTACTTAGTTTAATAAACTAAGAACTTCACTTAATGAACTAGTTTAGTTCATTAATGGTGGCACCTAAAAATAGTATAAACACAACAAATGTTTGCCATATGATGTAAGCTTTAACGCTTCATGGCTCGTTAGTCCGGCAACATTATATATAAGCTTAATAAGGCAAGTAATAGCAAAATATCATGCATACATGTACACGTTTGTATATATATCATGCATTTAAGTCACTTATTTTGATATCACTCAAACCCCCTTTTCTCTACAATCCCCCTTTTGATGATTTTCAAAATAACTTATGCACATGATTTAAATGCTATCGCTCCCCTTGAAACATGCACAAATTTGAAATTTGAATTTCAAATTTCAAATCCGGCTCCCCCTTGATTTGTGCAATTAGTATCAATTAGTCTATCTCTTCCCCTTAAATCATGCTTTTCTATCCCCCTTTATTTTGGAAAGTAAATCAAAATATTCCTGTCAATAAGGAAAGAAAATCAAATCACGTCAAATCAAATCATATCAACGGGAATCATGCCTAATTTAGAATGAAGAGATCCATACGTGGCCTGATTTAAAGCTTTTGTAAAGATATCTGCTACTTGTGTTTCTGTGCGTACGTGATCTATGACAATATCACCATTGTTTACGTGATCACAAAGAAAGTGATAGCGTACTTCTATATGCTTAGTCTTAGAATGTAACACAGGGTTCTTAGACAGATTTATGGCACTCATACTATCACAATATATAGGAATTTTATTTATGGTAATTCCAAAGTCCGAAAGTTTTTGTTTTATCCACAAAAACTGTGTGCAACAAAGGCTAAGTGCCATGTACTCAGCCTCAGTAGTGGACAAAGCAACACTTGCTTGCTTTTTGGAAAACCATGAAATAAGTGAATTTCCTATAAATTGGCAAGTTCCGCTCGTGCTTTTTCTATCTATTTTGCAGCCACCATTATCTGTATCAGTGTAAGCATGTAAGGTGGACGTGTGCTTAATATAGCAGAATATTCTTTTTACCGGATTATAGTGAGACACCTTAGGTTGACTTTAAAATCGTGCGCACATGCATACACTAAACATGATATCAGGCCTACTAGCAGTTAAATATAGCAAAGAACATATAAGCCATTATCGACGTCTTTACCATGTTCGTCTTTGTCTAATTTAGTAGTGACACTCAGAGGGGTGGGGGATGGTTTCAAATTTTCAAAGTTAAACTTTTTAATCATGTCATTTACATATTTTGCTTGACTTATGTGAATCCCTTTACTCGTTTGCTTAATCAGCAAGCCAAGAAAATAATTTAGTTCACCAACCATAGACATTTCAAATTCAGATTTCATGCAATTTTCAAAATCTTCAACAAGTCTATGTGAGGTAGAACCGAAAATAATGTCATCAACATAGATTTGGATAATAAGTAAATCCGATTTATCTTGTTTCAAAAATAGTGTACTATATATAGTACCTCGTTTAAAATTATTTTCTAAAAGGAAAGTAGCAAAACGATCATACCATGCTCTCGGTGCTTGCTTTAGGCCGTATAGTGCTTTCTTTAGTTTGTACACGTGATCGGGATGTTTCAAATCTTCAAAACCGGGTGGTTGCTTCGCGTATACTTCTTCTTGTATAAATCCGTTTAGGAATGCACTTTTTACGTCCATTTGATATAATCTGAAATCTTTCATGCAAGCAATAGCAAGTAATAGTCGTATAGCTTCTAAACGTGCTACGGGTGCAAATGTTTCATCATAGTCAATTCCTTCTTCTTGATTATAGCCTTGTACTACAAGTCTCGCTTTATTTCTAACGACCTTTCTTTCTTCATTCATTTTATTCTTAAACACCCACTTTGTGCCTATTATAGTCTTATCTTGTGGTCGTGGCACTAAATCCCATACATCGTATCTAATAAATTGATTAAGTTCATCATGCATGGCATCAATCCAAGAAGAATCACTCAAAGCATCATGCACATTTTTGGGCTCAATTTCAGAAATCATAGCATGAAATTCATTTATTTCGTCCGATGTAATTCTTCTACGTGGTCGCACACCGTGAGTGAGGTCGCCTATGATGAGATCATGTGGGTGATCTCTATGCCATCTTGGTTGATTATTTTCTATGTTATCATGCATTTCTATGTGATCATGCATTTCTAGTGTGTCATTCATATCATGCATATCAAAAGAACCATCATCTTCATTCAACACGGGTTTCAATTCAAAGTCATCGTCATATTCCTTATCTTTATCAATCTCACCAAATTCATTGAATTTCACGTGAATAGATTCCATAATTTGTCTAGTGAGAGGATCATAACATCTATATGCCTTTGAATTTATAGAATATCCAACAAAAATGCACTCAATTGATTTGGATTCAAATTTGTCTAAATTATCTTTTGTATTTAAAACAAAACATCTGCATTCAAACACACGAAAATAGTCAATCTTAGGCATGCGATCATTCAAAATCTCATAGGGCGTCTTGTTTATTTTCTTTCTTACAGATAGGCGATTTACAATATAGCATGCACAATTTACGGCTTCCGCCCACAGAAATCTAGGCAATTTATTTTCGCATAACATAGTCCTAGCGATTTCTTGTAATGTACGATTCTTTCTTTCTACTACTCCATTTAATTGTGGAGTTCTAGGTGGTAAAAACTCATGCTTGATTCCTTTTTCTTCGCAAAATGAAATCATCTCTTTATTTTTTAACTCACCGCCTCTCTCACTTCTTATCTTTTTCACACTTACACCGTATTGATTTTCAAGTTGTCTAATTAATTTTTCAATTTCAATGGCGCTATCATCCTTATGTGCAAGAAATAAAGTCCAAGTATAACGACAGAAGTCATCAACAATCATGCATGCATAGTGGCGCCCACCAAGGCTTGTAGTGCGACTAGGACCAAACAAATCAATGTGCAATAGTTCTAAGATTCTAGTCGTGCTTATTTCGTTTTTAGGCTTAAGTGACTCATGTGTTTGTTTGCCTTTTATGCAAGATTCACACAACAGAAAGTTGTCTAAATCAAGCTTAGGCAATCCCCGTACTAGGTTCTTTCGTTGAAGCTTTTCTAGTGTGGAAATGCCAATGTGTCCTAAACGTCTATGCCATAAATTCACATTGGGTTCATTTGACATAAAACACTTAACTTTAGCGTCTACTACATCATCCATAGAAAGCGTAAAAATATTACCTTCTCGTTTTCCTTTTAAAACGGTTTCTCCATTTTTGTTTATTATGTTGCAATAAGGGTGAGTAAAACACACATTGAAACCATTTCAACAAATTGAGAAATGCTAAGAAGATTGTAAGATAAGTTGCTTACCAAAAAGACGTTGGAGATTTGGAGAGTATTTGGATCTCCAATCGTACCTTTTCCGATGATTTTGCCTTCGTTGTTGTCTCCAAAGGTCACGGATCCGCCTTTTGTGACCTTCTTTAGTTTGGTGAACAGGCTCGGGTCACCCGTCATGTGTCTTGAGCATCCACTATCAAGGAACCACTTAATAGATGTATCTTTCGATGTGTGGGCTCCCTGCAATGTGCAAAGATGATTTAGGTACCCTTTTAACTTTGGGTCCTTTCGAGTTAGTTAATAACCTCTTGGTAAAAGTACCTTTCGGTACCCATACTTGGGTGATCCTTCTCGGTCTATCAAATGGCAAGAATGTAGATGAAGGTGCGATATAGTAGACATGTGGTGTATGCACTTTGGGCCTTTGCCCTAGGACTCCTCTATACTCACTAAATGAAGGACGTTTTTGATATGTCCTTGTGTGTATGTGCATACTGCGTGGATGATATGAATTTCGCCTATGCATTGTTCTTTTCTTTTCATATCTATATGGTACAAAGTTATATTTCATATGATATGAAGAAGAAGTGGGGCATGATGAGGAAAGGGGCGCCTTATGCGTCATCTTACACGCCACTTGAGGCTTAGGGGTGTCTACTTTCTTAGACACCACAAACTTGGTTGGTTTGGTTGATACTTCATTTGTATCAACGTATCCCAAACCCGTTTTGTTGCTGTCATGCTTTTGTGATAATATAATGCGATGCAGCATATTGGACCTCGTATCAAACTGTTTCATCATTTTCTCTAAATCGGTATTCCTTGATTTCAAACTTGAAATCTTGGATTTCATTTCATTATTTTGAGTGGTCAATGATGAAATCTCTGTCTTTAATGCAGTAATGACACATGATGACTCTTTCTTTGAATCGCTTAATTGAGCGACAAGATTCTCGTTAGAAGATTCTAACAGTTTCTTGTCTTCAATTAATCACTTCTTTTCCTTAGCGAGAGTCTTAGTGAATTTATGCAGTTCTAAATACTGACTAAAAAGATCTTCATAAGAGGGTTCAGAGTCAGAGTCAGAGTCAGATGATACCTCATTAGATGCTTTGGATGCAAAGCATACTTGTGCAGTCTCCTCTTCAGTCTCAGTTTCAGAATCTGATGAATCACTCCAGGTGGAGGCCTTTAGAGCACGTTTCCTTTGTTTGGGTTCTGAGACGAGTCTATTTTTGTTCCGCTCCTTGTCAGGGTATTTATTTGTTTGCTTTTCTTTATTGGGACAGTCATATGATAAGTGTCCGAGTTTGCCACATTCATAACATTTAACGTCTTTATCATTTGATTTTTTCCTATTTCTCTTGGATGTAGTACCCTTATTTTTGTTTCTAAATGACCTTCTCATAAATTTTCTCAATCCTTTAGCCAATAGAATTAGGTCATCATTATCCGATTTAGAATGACTATCATCTACGTGATCGGAGGGAGGGGAGACGTATTCATTTGATTTAAAAGCAATAGCTTTACCTTGTTTAGATGACTCCGATTTCCGTATGGTGAGTTTATTCTCATAAACTTTAAGTGATCCGATTAATTCTTCCATCTTTATTGACTTAGTTTCCTTGCTTTCTTCTATAGCGGTCACTTTAGGATCCCATTCGGATGGAAGACTTCGTAGGACTTTCTGTACCTTTTCCTGCGTGGTAAAAGCTTTACCAAGAGACTCAAGAGAGTTGTAAATGTTAGTCAAAAGAAGATCCATATCAACAATAGAGTCATTTGGCAATAATTTGAACGACTCAAGTGTGGACATAAGCATGTTTATTTTTGACTCTTTTACTTGACTCATGCCTTCGTGTTTCATTTCTAGTATCCTCCATATTTCTTGTGCGCTCGAACAGTTTGACACATAACAAGATTCACTTTTACTTAATCTGTTTAGAAGCAATTGTATAGACCTAGCATTCATACTAAGTTTCTTTTTATCATCACTCGTATATTCTTGTCTAGTTTTAACAACTTCTAATGTGACTCCGTCTAAGGTGGATACCTTAGATGGAACATAAGGACCATCTTCAATGATTGACCAAAGATCTATATCTATAGCCATAAGAAAAAGCTTCATTCTAAGTTTCTACTAAATAAACGACTCACCGTCAAAAAGTGGAGGCCTTTGGCTCGACATACCTTCTTGCTCGGTTTTGAGATTTGTGGTTGCCATCTCACTGAATCGTTGGATTCCTTGAAGTGAGTGTTCCAGCTCTCTTATACCACTTGTGGGATCTGCAAGGCACCACTATAAGGGGGGTTGAATAGATGGTGCGGAAAGTGTGGTTTTTAAAATTTGTTTGAACCTAAACAATTGAACTTCTGAAAACAGATTTTGTTTTCAGAACCAGTATTAAAACATTATTAAAACCAGGTTAGAGGTTTCCAAAAATTCTGAAATTTTGAGAGAACTTAGCCTCACATTTTATGAGGGTCCCCTAAAAATTTCAAATTAAAATTCAACCTTTAATCCCTTCAAAAACCATTGGTGATCAGATTGCGCGAATCTGCCAGAAACGGTAGACGGTTTTGAAAAATTTATTCCTATTTGTGTGTAAGTCCAAATGCTCTGAAAATTTAACCACTAACTCCTTATATACTATATTTAAGTGGGTTAAAACAGTTTTGAAAAATTCGTTTGGGAAGTAGGTCACTTACAATCAAAGTCTCAACCTTTGCAAGTCCGAAAATCAGACTGCACTAGTCTCAGAACTGTTGTTGTTTGATCGACTTATACTTATCCGAAAGGGTTGCAACTTATGCCAAATTAACCCTAGAAAGTGTGGCTATGTTTCTGGAAATTGTCGTGATTTTTGAAAATCGTTTACTATTTTTAAGAACGCCAACAAAAAGAATAAACTATGTAGTAACTGAAAGTAAATGCAGAAAGTAAATGGCACCAAGAATTTTATACTGGTTCGGTTAGAAACAACCTACTCCAGTCTTCAAGGAACACCTTCCTTAGTTCACACTAATCACATACACGTAATACACCTTACCACAGGGTTGATAGAGTTACACCTAACTCCAACCCTCTACAAACCTTGTACGGTTAATACAATTTGCACGAACACCACCACCTCGCAAGAATGAAGATTGATCACACCTTGATCAATCTTTTACAAAGATATATAATGAGTGGTGGTCTATATCAAGCCTATTCAAGATTGAAAGATATGAATACAATAGGCTTACAAGAAGAAAGAAAGAAAGAGAATGTAGAAGAAGAAGAGCTAGGCTTTTTGATCACTTTGATTTGCAATGCTTGTGCTTGTTTTTGTTTTTGCTCAACCTCTTTCCTTTTAATGATGTTGCAGCCGTCCCCTTGTGAGTATCTCCCCCTCTTGAAAATTATCTTCTAAGTCCTTGGGAGGATGTAAGACATCATTGTGACAAGGTCTTGCTTACTTGGCATCTTCTTATTAGATGATCATTTAGGCTTCGCTTACTTGGCACCTTCTTATTGGATGAATGTTGTCATCATTGATGACTTGGAAAAATCTGAGAATTACACTTAAACATGTGCCAAAAACATCAAAAAATAACTTCCATAAATCATAAGATATATCACATAAATTGCAAGACAAAAATCCCTTCCTTGCTAAGGCAAAAAATACCCCATTATGTGGCATTGCCATGCTGAATTTTCAGCATGTGCATCATTCCATTTCATTCAAAATAATGCCAAACTTAATTTGGTCTTTCTTTATAAAATGAATCACCAATTAAATAGTAAATATTCCTATCACATGAGAAATGAATATGGACACTTTTTAGCTCATATATTCGGCCACACAAGTCTCAGACATGCTGAAAAATTTTCAGCATGTGTGATATATAAAATATCACACTTTATTAATTTAAATAATATTCAAATCATTTTCATTTCTTCTTCCAATCAATCACACAATAAAAGATGATGAAATATATCACATTAAAGTCATAAAAATCGGCCACCTTGTTTAGCATGCTGAAATTTTCAGCATGTGATATAAGAGAGACAAATTTTGAATTCTTACCATTTGTAGCTTCTCTCTTTAATTCACCAACATTGTATGATTGATCCTTGACCAATCAATATGCCAACAAGGCTCCAAATAAGCTCCATCTCAGCTGTAGGTGGCGTTGGATATGTATGTGCATGTGCTGAAATTTATTTTTGCTAACTTTGTAAAATAATGCACATTTAATAATACACACATGTTATACTCCAATCAGCCCTTAATTTAATTTTCTAGAACACTTTAAGATGTATAACATATGTAAAAAGTGTCTAGATACGTGTCACATGATGTAGCAAAAACGTTCCATGTGTTGTGTGCGTAGAAAACCGAATTTTCGAAATTTATCGATTACCCGATTTTTTTCTAATTTAAATTCCAACTTTTGCACATGTTATATATATTATGTTATACATAATATATATAATATATACTTTAAATCTCAGCACTTGGCTGGTCTAAAGTGGTACCATTTACATGTGATAAAATTAAACTTGGAATCTTCACATTTTGGCCTTAATGTGGGGTGATTTGTGTGTGCCAACATGGAAAGTATTTTTGGCTGAATTTTTCATGTAACCCACGAAATGTTTATGGAATTTTGAAGTATAAGGGCTGGCCATTTATTTATGGCAAGTACGTGACACGTTGGCGAAGTTTCGGTATTCGTCCGATACAACAATTTTTGGTTTAGAACCTTTTATCGTGTCGTATTTGATTTGTCATCACCATATCTTATATCATATGATATAATACCTGAATATACTCATACATATGATTTAAGTATAGTGGTGTGACGTTAACGTACGTACGTAAAATATATAACGTGTCGGTAGTACGTTGGAATACATGTGTATGTGCCTTTTTCAAAAAAAATCTGAAAATATATGTAATATATTTGTATATAGGCGTGTATAATTAAGAGGGGAGGAGGAGAAAACTTTCCTTCCTTAGCCTTGTTGCCTTTGTGCCTTTTCCAAATGTGGCTTCCTTTAATGAACTACTTATTTTAATAAACTAAGTACTTCACTTAATGAACTAGTTTAGTTCATTAATGGTGGCACCTGAAAATAGTATAAACACAACAAATGTTTGCCATATGATGTAAAATTTAACGCTTCATGGCTCGTTAGTCCGGCAACATTATATATAAGCTTAATAAGTCAAGTAATAGCAAAATATCATGCATACATGTACACGTTTGTATATATATCATGCATTTAAGTCACTTATTTTGATATCACTCAAACCCTTTTTTCTCTACATATACACTATGTTGGACATAGTTTACATAATTATAAATAGGACACCATGCGATTTATGTTCCGATTGCCCCAAAATAGGACTATGTTGGACATAGTTTACATAATTATATATAGGACACTATGCGATTTATGTTCCGATTGCCCCAAGAAAGTGTCCTATTTATAGAACATTGGGGATGAAGGTAAATTAAATTGGTTATACACTTTGTTGTTCTCTAAGACACATTTGGATTGGTATGGCCTTTGTAGTTTTCAAGAACACCTTTGGACATCCACAATACAATATGCATAACATTTTTTTTTTGGAATGTCTAAAATTTGCTTAGTTGAGAGTTCTCCTCTAGCTAGCTACAAAAGCTATAGTTGCACAACAGTCACTACAGGAAAACACAGCGATTCCGTCAAACCATGTCCTACAAACCAAATCTGACGGATCTTTTCGTCTAACTTCCGACCGATTTCCTACAAACCTTCAAAATTTATTTGTTCCAAACGAATCCGACAAAATACCGACAAACTATTATCTACTAGAAAACATTTAGCCAGAAATTTGTCAGGATCAGGACGGAAATGGTGTAAAGTTTTGACGCCACTACATGTTGTTGCTATTCGGTCGGAATATTCAGTGCAAATAGTTTGTCAGAAACAAGTTGGTCGGAATTATCTCGGGATAAAATAGTACAAAACTTGTACTTTTTCATATGTCACACTTCATCGAAAATGTGTCATCTTTGTTCGTCGGATGTCAGACAGAATTAATTTTATAAAAAATAAAAATTTCTTAATTTCTAAAATAAGTTTTAACAAAGTCTCTATCTCAATACTATCATGACAATCCCACAGAATTTTATGATGGATTTATAAAAAATAACTACTATTTTTAATATATAAAATAAATTCTTATAAATAGTTGGAAGAATATCTAAAAATAAATAAATAAATAATTGAAGAATCCTAGCATAAACAAAAACTGTAAATCTGTATTAAGTTGACCTAAAATACTGAACTATATATGATAGGAACTTTCTTAAAACTTTCTTTTACAATATGTCGCAATTTAATTGAAAAACCAGACAATTTCTCAAAGACAACATCTACCCGAATCTGCCCTAATAAGAGGCAGAACTAATCCGTCGGAATTCAGTTGGAATGAGAACGACAGAATTCTGCCAGAGAAAAGTGCATATCTCTATCTGCGGGAAAACAGTCGAACGCTATCGAAGCATATTCCAGGTTTGTCAGAATTCGATCGATACTATGAAAATCAATATTTTTTAAATTTCTGCACTTGTTTGATTTGTTCATATATTTTATGAATCGATCGAGTTTTTTAGATCTGTAGGAAATTGGTCGGAAGTTTTTGTTTATAGGAACTTGGTCGGAAATAATCAGGCTTGTAGGAAATTGGCTGGAATATAAAAAATAGCAAATACATTACCTGTAGGAAATCCGTCGGACTATTGTTGTTGGAGTTTAGAAAGCGCCGACAATTAATTATTGAAAGGAGGCACGTCGGAATTCTGCCGGCAAAAAGTGACATATTTAGATCTGTTTGAAATTGGCCGGAAGTTCCAGTTTGTAGGAAATTGGCCGGAAATAATCAGGCTTGTAGGAAATTGGCCGGAATATATAAAATAACAAACTACACTATCTGCTGGAAATCCGTCAGACTAGGGTTGTTGGAGTTTAGAAAGCACCGACAATTATTAAGGGGAGGACCGTCGGAATTCCGTCGGAAACGTGACATATTTAGATTTGCCAGAAATTGGTCGGAAACCTATCGAAGCGTATCCAGGTTTATGAGAATTTCATCAGATATTATGAAAAGAGATAGCTCAAGACAACACCAGTTTTGCACCTGAACCCAAATATATAGGCTTACAAGTGTCATTGCCCAAAAAGACAACACCAGTTTTGCAAAGCCTGAGAAAAGAGATAGCTCAAGACGTTTAACCAGTCTGGAAATGGAACAGTTTGAAAATTCAAACAAAGTGCAATTTTTCAGCAAAAGCACAGAAGATGGCAAAGTACTCACTTAATATTTTGAGCCTGTCCCATAGGTCAAGTTTCTCTGCAACTGTAAGTGTATTTGGTTGACCTTTCCCTTGCATCAACCTCGACGTCAGAGGACTAAGATCCAGCTCCTCTGCTATTCGACTACTTAAATATTGCATTACATGGGGCAATGTTGTGGAATCGGCTATCTTTTGTATGTTCTCAAAATGCTCTTGCACGTTATCCATAAAGACAAAACCACAAACATTTAGTACAGTACAGAATTACATTCTCAAAAGAGGCCTGAATTACCAAAAGGATTATGTAATCATGAATTTTATTCTCTTAACTGGGCCTTAATTGTTTCAATTTCCTGTATTGTCCTCTGTATACTTCTTGCCAGTTCACTTGATTTGGATCCATATATCGTTAGCTACTGCATACCTAATCATGTTGCTCTCTTTGCAAAAGAAATAGTGAAAATGAGAGAATCTCGAAAAAGGTCTAAAGGAAAAGAAAAGATAATAGAAAATGAGATGGCTATGGATTTGAATGCTCAAAGTTCTCCTATTTCGCCACCAATGACCCATGATGAACATCTAGAAACTGCTATAAATCCTTCTCAACAAAATGCAATGGGTTTGTCATCACAAGAGCCATCATCTACCTCACATCAAGTACTTCCGGACAGCTCTTCAATTCCATCAAACTCTAAGCGTCGACGGGCTGCTGGTCCCATATCGATATATATTGACGAGAATGGAAAGTAAGTCCAATATAATTATTTAATAATTTTTTCATACAATTACTTTCTAGTCTCAAACAAAATCTTATTTGTCTTTTGCCATAGTTTTCAGCCTGATAACGAGCCAGTTAGCAAAATTGTGACGATCTTCAAAAGTATGTTTGGACGAGCTGCTGGAACATGGTGTAGTACTCCTCAAGACGTTCGAGATATTTGGTTTGAAGAGTTTCGGGTAAATACATGTTCTTATTAGTGTAAATTCTTATATTTCTTGACAAACAAGCAGAGAGTAATTGAAAATTCTTTTTGTAGTAATCTTTTTCTCGATCACTTTTTTAATATAAATAGTCTGGTTTTTTTCATGCTATGTTTCACATGTTTTCTAAATATAGAAGGAATGCAAGTGGCCAGAAGAACAAGAACAACTCGTTCGTAAAGCCTTTCACAAGAACGGATGTAAACGTTTTAAGGACACGTTAACTGAGGTGAAAAGTAGTAAAGTGCAACCAAAATGGATGTCCGATGATGCTTACAAGAGGATACAAGAATATTGGAACTCTGAAAAACACAAGAGATATTCAAATGCAAATAAAAGAATAGACTAGGTAGAGATGGTTCTGGACCAAGATTACATACAGCTGGGGCAAAGCCATTTTATGTGATAGAACAAGAGATGGTATGTTTATGATTTACTCGTTGCTAGTTCAAAGTTACTGATTTTAATAAATAATGAGATATTCTTGTTGATGTTATGAATTTTGTTTATGTGGTTTATGCTTTTATCATTAGGAGGAAAAACTCAAACGGAGGCCCACAATAGAAGAGTTGGTGAATCGCACTCATACGCATGCAGCCACGCACCAAAAAGCTGGAAAACACGTTGATAAAAAATCTGAAGCCATAATGGTGAGTCTTTTTCTTCTTGAGAAGAGTTGGTGAATCGCACTCATTCTAATGTGTTTAAGGCATATTTCTTTTAGTGATTGTTAATGGATTTACTGATAAACAGCCGAAGTGTACTACTTTTATTGTCTCTGATATATTTCTAACTTTAGAGAATTGTAGCAGTGATGTCCTTTGTTGCAAGCATAAACCCCATAATTGGAATTCTGCTTTTTTTTACAGCTTGAGTACTCTGAGAAGTTAGCAGCAGCTAAAAATTCCACAACTGAAAAAGAAAATGACTCACCAAGTGAAGGGACCGGAAATAGTTCAGCCCCTCATGTAATCGATGAAATGTCTATTTATTTGGAAGTTATTGGCGGAGTGAAGAAAGGAGGGACGATCTATGGGTTGGGAAGTTTGGCTGGGGAAGCAAGTTCGAGGTCTTCCTCATATACAAGTGAACGAAGAAAGAATGAGCAACAGATGGTTGAAAACATGAAAAAATTAGAAAGTCGAAATCAAAAATTAGAGAAGGATGTTCAGAAGATGAAAAAGCAGATGGCACTATTACTAGCGCGTCTTCAAGTTGATGGAGAACAAAGCGAGGATACAGATGATTCTAGTGACGATGATGAAGATGAGTAGATCTCTTATATTGATTTAAGTTGTTTTTTTGGAGTATTAGTTTGACTCGATTATGCATTAGTTTGATGCAATGAAATGCTTGATTTATTACTTTTGGAATCTTTAGATGTTTGTTTTGGCATTTGAACTCATAGGTTCTCTATGACATTGTGAATGATTTATTATTTAATATGATGGATATTAAATATAGGAAACATACAAATGCTATTGATTCAATACATAAAAGTGGGAAAAATAAAAAAAAAACCAAAAACTAAAAAATATGTCAAAATTGGTCGGGTATAATATTTGATTATATTCTGTAGGAAAATATCTTCAGATTTCCTACCAAATATGCCACGATGAAAGGGGATGTTTTGTCAGAATTCCGTAGGAAAAGAACGTTTGCCTCTATTCTGAAGGAAAACAGCTTCAAAATGTCCTACAAACCTCACGCATTGAAAAGACAAAATATTTTGCTCGAATTCTGTCGGAAAACAATTTTGCCACTATTTGGTCGGAATTTTGAGTGTTCATTCCCACAAAATGCCAGCAAATATCACCTGCGGAATTCCTACAACAACAATTTGTCGGAACACAAATTCTGTCGGAATTCCTACAGAATGTATAGTTAGCGGCTGTCAAATTTCATCGGCCGGACATTGGTCGGGAACAAGCGACAAACAAATATATCCGTCGGAATAGCTCTATTTTCCGTCAAGCCATATTGAGGCGGTACAAATCGGTCGGAAGTTTGTCGGAAACGTATATTTTCCGACAAAAATTTCCTTATTCCATCAGATTTTGTCTGTCGGAATCCAAGCAACTTTTTGTAGTGAGTACGCAAGCAAAGAGTTATTGGGAAATTCCACTCAAACTTCCAGGATTCTGGTGCTTCACTTCTATCAGACACAATGAATCGAACTTCTGAATCCAAATTGGTAGGGACTCATTGGTTTAGGATCGCACAAGAAAAAAATAAAAAAATAAAATAAAAATAAAAATTTCACGCCATCATCATCACTATGTGGAACATAAATGGGATTTTCGTAAAACCAGATTTTTGAACTTCTAAAGGAGAAGAAACAAAGAGAGACAAATGAAGAAAATGGGAGAGGATATAAATGCTTCCCCCACCCCCACGCTGTATTGATTGTTTCACCCTACCCCTGAAGTTCATAAGTACCATACTTAAGATGGCCCCAATATTAAGCATCATATTAAAAACCACAAAATGTTGATGCACAGAGAAAACGGTTATTGGACAGAGCGGTTTCTTCCAAGTACCCGCCAACGACTTGTCCGTGCTATTTATTATTCAAAATACACACCATAATTATAAGAAAGCCCATCACTTAACTACCACTACAATACAACTAATAAGGGCTCATCAGTCATTTCAAAACAACTAATCTACTTCCTTCTTCTTCAGGTGAATCGCTCCCCTTCTGCATTTTGTCTAACGCCAACTAACACTTCAGTTGATTCACGTGATTGGGTCAACCAGAAATCCCTAGCTTTCATCTACAGCACACTTGAGCAATCAACTCTCTAACGCGCAGATTATTCATTCAACTTGATAAAGACTTTTGGTCTCTCTTCACGATTGCTCCATATGCAACATTAATCTTCACTGACATGCACTATGTCCCTGCAAATATCTTCAACACCCCCTTCAAGCTTTGCTTGGCATAGAGATTTTGCAATCCTAATGCTACTGACAAACTGATTAAACCTACGCGCATCAAGTGCCTTCGCGTGCAAATCCGCTAACTGGAACTCAGACTTAACTGACATAAGCTTCATCATACCCTCCTGTACTTTATCCCTCATCACATGGCAATAAATCTCAACGTGTTTGGTTCTGTCATGAAATACAGAATTCTCAGCAATATATATCGCACTTTTACAATCACAAAATAATTCAACAGGTTTCTGATCCGTAATTCCTAAATCCTTCAACAGGTACAACAGCCATTGGACTTCACAAACCACTAACGCCATTGCCCTATACTCAGCTTCTTTTGAGGATCTTGATACAGTGGACTGCTTTTTTCCTTTCTAAGAGACCAGAGCATCGCCTAAAAACACTACTTAACCCGTAATGGATCTTCTAGTGTCAGCACAGCCACCCCCAATCTGCATCCACATAACCTTTCAACCTGAATTTACCACCTCCAGGAAATATTAAGCCCTATCCAATGGTCCCTTTTATATACCTCAGCACTATCTGCGCTACTCTTAAATGATTTTCTGTCGGGCAGTCCAAGAATCGACTTAATTGTTGTACAGCAAAAGCTATATCTAGCCTGGTTATAGTCAGGTAGATAAGCTTCCCAATTAATCTTCTGAACTGAGTAATGTCTGGCAAAACGGCTGAATCATCCTTGCTCAGCTTGGCATGACATTCCATAGGACTTTTTACAGGCTTTGCATCCATGAATCCTGTTTCTTCCAACAATTCAACTGTATACTTCTTTTGGTTAACATATATGCCCCGCTTGGACTAAGCCACTTCAATTCCTAGAAGAAACCTGAGACTTCCCAGATCTTTCATCCTGAATTGCTTGTACAATGCGTCCTTGATGTTCTGAATCTCCCCCTCATTGTCACAAGTGACAATGATATCATCAACATACACAAGCGAACATATCAATGAAACTCTAGCTCTCTTCAGAAACAAATTGTAATCACATTTAGACTGTACAAAACCTTGACTGATCAGGAATCTGGTAAGAGTAAAATTCCATTCCCGACTTGCCTGCTTGAGTCCATAAAGGGACTTCTGTTGCTTGCAAACTAGCCCTGGCTTAGGTAAAATTATCCTTGGAGGAGGTGTCATATATATATCTTCATGCAAATCACCATGAAGAAATGCATTATTCACATCTAATTGATGTATGAACCAGTTATTCCTTGCTGCCAATGCCAAGATTACCCTCACTGTTGTCATCTTAGCCACGGGGGAAAAGTATCTTGGTAATCTACTCCATATTGCTGTGTATAACCCCTTGCCACTAACCTTGCTTTGTATCTCTCCACTTCACTATGCCTCTACATAACTTCCAGGCTCTCTATGTGCAATTAAATCAAGGCAAATGATTTGTACTCTGGAGCAAATGCATCATATGATATGAAGTGATGAAGAGCATGAGGTGAGGTTTGAACTTGATTACAGTAGTAATCTTTGAGATAGGCAGGAGTACATTTATTTCTTATAGGCTGGGATGAGGGGGCTTGTTCATTCACTGCTGTTATTGATTGATCTGTATTGATGTTACTTTGAGGCAACGACTGAATAGGGAGATAAATGACAATGTTACCAAAAGGAAGATCAGACAGGCCTTGAGCCAATACCCTTGGGAATTGAAAGTTTGTATCTAACTGGATTGAGGATTCTGAAGAAGAAGAGTGATGAGAAGGAATTAAGGCATCTTGATGTGAAGTATTGGGAAAAGACTCTATAATGCTGGATGTGTCATTGGTCATGAATGGGACAAAATTTGTATCAACTGGATTAGGATAGTCCTGACTATATCTGGAGGCTGAGTAGATGAAGATTTTTCAATAACATATGGAAAGACAGACTCATGAAAAACCACATATCTGGACACAAATATTTCCTTTGTTTCAAAATCCTGCAAAATATACCCCTTAGTAATTTGTGAAAGGCCCAAGAATAAACTTCTTTTTGCTCTGGGTGCAAACTTTTCTTTGTTATGCTGAGTATTAGTAGCAAAGGCAAGACAACCGAAAATTTTGAGACTTGAGTGTGAAGGTTCAGAATTGTATAAAAGCTGGTAAGGTGTGAGATTGTTCAGGATAGGAGTGGGTGTGATATTGATAAGGTATGCAGAGTATACAAAAATCCCAATAGGGAGAAGGCAGGTTAGTGTCAAATCTGAGGGCTCTTGCTATGGTAAGGAGATGCTGATGTTTTCTCTCAACAAATCCGTTTTGTTGAGGAGTATTCACACGGCTCGTCTGATGGATAATTCCATAAGAAGCATAAAACTGGTTGTCATTAAACTCCTACCCGTTGTTTGTTCTTATGATTTTAATTTTGGCATTGAACTGAACAAACACAAACTGATATAAGCTATGCGTTATAAGTCTAGCTTCTGATTTGGACTTCAATAGATAAAGCCAACAATATCTGCTATATTCATCCACAACAGTCAAGAAACATCTTTGATTATACATTGTAGGGTATTTATATGGTCCCCAAATGTCTATGTGTACAATAGAAAAAGGAGTATCATATAGAGATAGGGAAACTGGGAATGGAAGACACTTTTGCTTAGCTAATGGACATATTGTACACTTGTCTGATTCATCTGGGGCCTTCACCAAGGGATCACGCTTTTGAATTTCTTTAATTCTGGGTAAGGAAATGTGACCCAGTCTTAAATGCCATAGGTATAGAGAAAAAGGAGTTTGAGTGATTACAAAATACATGATTTATATAACGCGTACCAAAGAAATGCATGACACGTTTTATGACTTAACACGTTTTTGCATGAAACATGCCTTATATAGTTCATATATAATGTTGTCGTACTAACGAGCCATGAATCTTTAAATCTTATATCAAATGGCGAATATTTGTTGTGTTTGAACTATTTTCAGGTGCCACCATTAATGAACTAAACTAGTTCACTAAGTGAAGTACTTAGTTAAATGAACTAAGTAGTTCATTAAATGGTGATATATTTGGAGAAGGCACAAAGTCAACAAATTGAAGAATGGAAAGTCTTCTCCTCTCCTTTATAAACACCTTTTAACATATATATATATATATATATATATATATATATAAAAGAAAACTTTATCCCAACATTTGAAATGGCGTAGGAGACTAGGGCGACCGTCGGCGATCGCACGACAGCCGCCGCCGTATAGCCCCATCCGGTTGCTTTCATCTTTCCGGCATTGCTTGATTTTCTTCTGCTAATCAATTTTCTAAATCTACATTGGGGACTTCTTTGCTTTTTCATCCGAATTCCGCGATCGTTATCCGCATGGAACCACTGCCGCTGTCTTTTGCGGCGGTTGTAGCAGGCAATTCTTCTTCACAAAGCATCAACATTTCTCCAAAGACAGTCTCTCGATACAAAGGTATCCCCCTAATCTCCTTCTTAGATTCCGAGATTGATGCCCTTGCAGCCCCGTTCAAATATTCATTGGTGGGTACTTTCTGGTATGGTCAACCTCCTTTGAAGGTCATACGCGATGAGTTTGAAAAGATAGGATTTCATCACGATCTCCGCATTACCCTAATTGATCAAACGCATATACTGCTGAATTTCCATAATGACGCTGATTATTTACGCTGTTTCTATCGTCGTTCCTGGCATATCTCGGGTTGCCATATGCGCATTACGAAATGGACAGTGGATTTCGATCGTACCACTGATGTTCCTATAGTTCCGATTTGGATTGCATTACCGGGTCTCCCCATTCATGTTCATCGTAAACAAGCGCTATTTGAAATCGTTCGGTCTATTGGATCCCCGCTTAAGCTTGATGTCGCCACCTCAGAAGGGCTTCGCCCGTCGGTGGCAAGAATCTGTGTGGGAGTTGATGTTTCTCAAGACTTGCCTCAAAAAATCTATCTACAGGCAAAAAATCGATACATATTGCAGTCTGTCATATATGAGGATTTGCCGTTATTTTGTACCTCATGCAGGCGTTTAGGACATGCAGCTACGTCATGCCCTCCAGCAAAAACTGCATCGGTACCGCCGCCTCTGCCTCCGCCACCCCCCCGTCGCCCAGCCCAGCGCTGGACACCTGTTAAAGATAAAAATCTGCGCCTGCTGCCACAGTTACGGAGGCTCAGCCGCCGGCTTATCCGGAGTCACCCCGCTGTTTGGATCCTATTCACGATAATCATCAGGAGCATATTGGTCATGAGACTGTGTCTGCGCCATTCCATAATGATGTAGATATTGGCGAATTGGGACATACTTCAGATAATGATCTTCCATCAGATGATCCACCCTCGGATATTCCAACAGTTCCAGATGAAGTAGTCCGTCGCATGCAACTCATACCTCCTACGCAGGACACGGAAATACTTATCTCACATTTACAGGATTCTACAGACTCAGCAGAATTTATTCCGGTTGTTCCTCGTAGAAAGCGACGCACGAGAAAAGATCTTCCTTCTCTGCCGCCATCTATGATTCTTACGCATAGTGCTTCTCACGCCATTCAAGGAAGTGATACTACTCTTTCTCAATGAATATCATGATCTGGAATATTAGGGGCATAAGTACCTCTCTAACTAGAATACATCAGTTAATACGTGATCATCATTTACATTTACTTGCTTTGATAGAGCCAAAACATCCACCATCTACTACTGCTCGTTATGCTTTAAGCTTTGGATTTACGGGACATTTTTCTTCACAATCTGAACGAATTTGGTTTCTCTGGCGTGACCCAGATTATCAATTGGTGACGATGCAAGATGATGACCAAGTTATTCACTTCACGTTGCTCTTTCGTCCATTACAATATTCGTTTGTGCTATCTGTGGTTTATGGCAAGCATACAATTTTACAACGACAAACCTTGTGGCATTCTTTGAGTACATTCTCGGCAACATCTATATTGCCATGGATAGTAGCGGGGGATTTTAATACCTTTCGCTCGTTATCAGATCATGAAGGTCTCTCGAATCCATGCCTCTCGGCTTTACAGGATTTTAATGACTGTATTGAGACATGCAGTTTGATGACACCACAATTCCAGGGCTCAAAGTTTACTTGGACTGATGGCAGGGGACTTGGCAGAGTACGTCAGCGGTTAGATTGGTTATTTATTAACCTTGCTTCCCATGATAAATTTGAAGATTTACAGCTCTCCCATCTATCTCGTGCTACTTCGGATCATGCACCTATGTTGTTTCTATGTCGCATAGGCTAGTCTGACCATCGTCGTTCTTTTCGCTTTCTAGACTCATCGTTGCTTCACCCGGATTTTCATGTTTATGCCCAAGATGCTTGGGCGTCTTATTCTACTACGGGTGGCATGTATGGTTTCTACTCCAAGTTATTCTGTTTTAGGAAAGACATCCAGCGGTGGAACAAAAATATTTTTGGCAATATATTTTCTAATGTTCAGATGGCAGAATCTAAACTATCACGCGCTGAAAGTGCTTGGGACTCATCTCCTACTGAAGGGGACTGGATTGAGTATCACAAGGCAAAGGCTGAATATCTTCAAGCATCCTCCTATGAACTGAATTTTTGGAAACAAAAGTCCCGCGTAAGATGGCTAAGAGAGGGAGACGCAAATACAAAATATTTCCATTCCATCGTCAAAGGCAAACGGCTGCATTTACGGATTCAACAAATACACACACACACAGGCAACTTATGTTCTACATCGGATGAAATTATGTCGGAAGCGGTACACTATTATACATCTTTATTTGCTCGGGAGCAAACTCAAAATTATGATGCCATTCTTTGTCATATTCCACGGGTGCTTACTTCGGATGATAACATTTTATTAACTCAAATACCCATGGAACCAGAAATTAAGGCAGCAGTTTAGCATCGTGATCCTGCTAGCGCAGCAAGCCCAGATGGTTTTCATGGGCATTTTTACCGAGCCTGTTGGTCTATTATTCATAGTGATGTAGTAAAAGCAGTGCAGGAATTTTTCCTGGGCATTCCTCAACCTACGGTGATGGCAAGTGCACTCATTACGTTGATTCCTAAAAAACAATCTCCTGCTACCTTCAGTGATTTTAAGCCAATATGTTTAACAAATTTCCTGAGCAAAGTTTGCACAAGAATTATTGCTAGTCGTTTGAGTGCATTGCTCCCACGCTTAATATCCCCAGAAAAAACGTGCTTCTTGCCCGGCTCAGATATTTCCTCTCAAGTACTTATGGCTCTTGAGATGATACATATGCTCGATAAGGGTGGTTCACAGGTATGTCTAAAGCTAGATATGATGAAAGCATTCGATAGAGTCAGTTGGGAATATTTGAAGCTTTTACTGCGCACTTTTGGTTTCTCTGATTTTTTCATTCGTATTATCCTGAACCACCTGCGAGCTACCACTTTAGCAGTTTTAATTAATGGTCAACCTTCATCAACTTTTCGGCCATTTAGAGGGGTGAAACAGGGAGATCCTTTATCACCCCTACTTTTTATACTCTCTTCGGAGGGATTTAGCAGGGGATTGAAAGCTTTAACGGATGTTGGACGTTTGCAGCCATTTCGATTGGGGAGGATTCCGTTTAACATAACGTATTTGGCCTATGCCGATGACTTGTTAGTATTTTTGTGAGGAACGCATCAAAACTTACGGCACTTTCACACCTTTCTCACATAATATGAAACAGCTTCTGGACAAAAAGTAAACTTTCAAAAAAGCAGTATGATCCCTTCTGCTAATACATCTACACAGCAGCGGCACAATTTTGAGAGAATAATCAACATGAGATGCTTATCATTGCCTTTTAAATATCTTGGCTCTTATTTGCACAAAGGTATTCCCCGTGCCAGACACTGTGTTCCTTTATTGCAGCATATTGATGACAAACTTCAAGGATGGCACTCTAAATTACTTTCCGCAGCAGGATGTTTAGTTTTGTTACGCTCTGTCATAGCAGCATTGCCGCTACATCTCTTGGCGTCAGGTGGATTACCTAAATCAGTTATCAAAGTCATTAATCGGAAAATGGCATGTTTTTATTGGGGCCCTCGACATCACTGGATATCATGGCATACAATTTCTACACCTCAAGAAGAAGGAGGTTTGGGGATTCGCGACCTAAGCATGTTACAAAAAGCTTATCACTGCCGAATTTGGTGGTCGTATCAACAAAATTCTACGCTTTGGAGTAAGTATATGCATGCCAAATATGGTCACCGTGGAGACTATTTGCCCCGTTTACCTGATTCACCTATTTGGAAACTAATTTGCAAGATACATCCTTTCTGCCTTTCTCAAACCACTGGTCAAGGTACACATTTAACATGGCTGCACACGCCAACGGGTGAATTTTCTTTACGTAGTGCTTATGATAATAGTCGCACACCACATCCGCATCTACTATCCGCCAAATTCATATGGTATAAACAGCATTCCCCAGTTATTCAGATATTCTTATGGCGACTATTTCATTCGGCGATACCAATAGAGGATTATATTGGCAAGTATATTACATCTCGTCCTACACAATGTCCATTTTGTAAAACTGCTTCTGCAACGGTAGATCATGTCTTTCTTCATTGTCCACATGTGCGACCGATATGGCACTATTATGCTGGGGAATTGCACTGTCCGACACCATCGTCACTGCAGTTGCGGCAGTATATTCTTGCTTGGTGGTATCGTTCATCTTTTTCGTCACTACTTGGGGTATTCAAAATTATAATTCCAGTGATCATACTGTATAACATCTGGCGGGGCTACACCTCATTAGTCTATGGAGACCAATCTAACATTACACTCATATCTCTTCGAGCATTAATCCGCTATGATCTTACTATTTGGAGCGGGAACTAAAATAGCCACGGATACTAGACAGTTCTTCTCTTGGTTACCGTCTCTACCGGTCCCACGACCTTGCCTGATTTGTTGGCTAACACCACCACCACGGCGCCTAAAATTGAACACAGATGCGGCGGTTGGTCGACAATATGCAGTAGGGGGAGCTATATTGCGTAATCATAGGGGCTCTTGTGTGGGAGCAATTTCATTCAGGCTACCGACAAGTACACCGCTACATGCGGAAATTCAGGCTGCATTATTTAGTCTGTTATATTTTCTTCCTCTACATCACGACATTATATTAGACTCTGACTGTAGACAGATGATATCTCGTTTGGCCCGCCCGCAGCTAGTACATGGGAATTATTATCTTCTCATGCTTCACACTTTGGTTCATCTTCACTGCCTCGATTATCATCATATTTATCGAGAAGCAAATATGGCATCACATTATTTGGCACAACAGGCCATGTTTAATCCCATCACACAATACTATTCATCACGTACTCTCCCTTCATTGGTGCGCGCGTCCGTCTCCTTGGATCTCTCCTCCATTCAACTGCGTGTCCCTTGATACTCTCAAGTCTTCCTCATGGATTGGCGTAGTCTCTTTCTTTCTGCCTGTATCCTAATGGATACAGGCAGGCTCGGTATGCGTTGCTATCTTTTGGCCTTATATTTTTTCTATTACATAATCAGTAACGTTTTGCTTTGTTTGCTTGCCTGGACATGGTATCGATCGGCTGCCCTACATGCGAGACTTCTCATGGTTCCACAATGCTCCTCTCCTGCATTTGCGGACTATGCGATTATGCCTTTCCTGACGCATCATATCATCGCAACGTCGCCTTGGCATAATCTCAGCCAAGGCGACTACGGTATTTGTTTGGTTTCTCAGTTTCATCTTCAGTTGATTATTGCTATCATCGGTATAACTTCTTCTTGGCAATTTTTCGAGGTTTGTCTGTTCCGAAAGACGCTTCATCCAGCTTGCCATCACACACTATGGGGAATGCAGCTTGCATCAACTACTGCTCCGACCGTTGATTTGTACTCAAATTTACACTCATTTCATATCGATGACGGTCGTATAAATATGTACGCTTTTTCCTTCGCTAAGGTTTTATCCACGAGGGTGGTTTTACTTAGCAAGGTTTTAATGCGGGATATCATATACGACTGGAGATATGACATTATTAGTTCTTTATTTCATTTGTTCTTATACGATGATTTCTTTGTAATATGGTTTTCCTCCGCCATAAGTGAGGTTTATTCTCAACAAAATGTTTCTTTTATAATATATATATATATATATATATATATATATATATTCAGATTTTTTTAAAAAGGCACTATACACAAATATTCCAACGTACTACCAACACGTTATATATTTTACAAACGTACGTTAACATCATACCAATATATTTACCTCATATTTATGAGTATATTCAGGTCTTATATCATATGATATAAGTCATGGTGATGACAAAATTATTACGACACGTTACAAGGTTCTAAAACAAAAATTGTTGTATTGGGTGAATACTGAAACTTCGCTAACGTGTCACGTACTTGCCATATATAGATGGCCAGCCCCTACGCTTCAAAAATGACCAAAAATTTCGTGGTCTACATTCTATATTCATCCATGAAATCATTCCATGTTGGCACACACAAATCACCCCAAATTAAAGCCAAATTGTGGAGATTCCAAATTCAATTTTTAAGCACATGTAGGCTCCACTTTAATCAGCCATGAGAGATGAATATTAAAGTTTAATTTATATATATTATGTGTAACATAATATATATAACATGTGCAAAAAGTTGGAATTTAATCGGAGAAAAATCGGGTAATCGACAAACATCGAACATTCGGTTTTCTACGGACACGACACATGGTACGTTTTTGGCATGACAAATAACATGTATCTAGACACTTTTTACATACTCTATACATTCTAAAGTGTTCTAGAAAAATCAATTAAGGGCTGATTGGAATATACCATATGTGTATAATTATTGTGCACTATTTTACAAAGTTTGTAAAAATAAAATTCAGCACATGTACAAGCTATAGCACACACCTACTTCAACCTTGTTGGAGAATATGTAGAGCTTTGTTGGCATCTTGATTATCCAAGAATGAAGTATACAAGGTTGGTGACATAAAGGAAGGAGCTACACAAGGTAACATTTCAACCTATGTCACATTTGTAACACATGCTGAAAATTTCAGCATGTGTGCATTGAGTTGGCCGAAATTTACATCTTGATTGTGCCATATTTACTTCTTTGAATTAAATGGATTAAATGGAAGATAAAATGGCAATGTTCTAAAGATATTATAGAAATAATGTGGTGATATTTTTAAATATCACACATGCTGAAAATTTCAGCATGTGTGGAATGTATGTGGTCGAAATTTTGGTCTTGAATTCAACACATTTGATTCTTTATTTTCAAGGGATAAATCTACTACCTACATGGAAATAATTTGAAATTCTCTTGGATATTGCACATGCTGAAAATTTCAGCATGTGGAGAATCAAGGTGGCCGATTTTTGGGTAGGAAATGGAGATGAATTATCTTGCAAAATTTATGGAATATAATATGAGACTTATGCCAACATTTTTATGACTGATTGGCACATGTTTTTAAGTGTTATTTTTAGATTTATCTAGTCATCAAATCATGACAACTTTCATCCAATCAATGAGTGCCAAGTAAGCAAGGCTATAATGATTATCCAATGAGGAGTTGCCAAGTAAGCAAAGGAAATGTCACAACGATGCAAGATATTCTTCCAAGGAATTAAAAGATAATTTTCAAGGGAAGAAAAGGAAGGAGGGGGCGGCCACATGTTGATAAAAAGAGAAGAATGAGAGCAAACAAAATACAAGACAAGTCTTACAACTTCTAAGAGCAAAAACGTTTTCATCTCCTTCTCCTTCTACACTTCTTTCTTTCTTCTCTCTTAAAGCCTATTGTATTCATATTCATACATCTTGAATAGGCTTCATCTATACCACCATACACTCTATATTGTTGTAAAAGATTGATCAAGGTGTGATCAATCTTGCATCCTCTTGTTGGTGGTGTTCGTGCTTGTTGTAATCACTTACAAGGTTTGTAAAGGGTTGGAGTTGGTGTGTAACTCCATCAACCATGTGTGGTAAGGTGTTGCTTGTGTTTTGTGATTAGTGATAACCAAGGAAGGTGTCCTCGAAGACTGGAGTAGGTTGATTTAACCGAACCAGTATAAAATTCCTTGTGTTCTTTACTTTTCAGCACTTACTTTCAGTTTCCAGCACAGCGCATCATATTCATCACGTTCTTAAAAATAGTAAACAAACTTCAAAAATCACGAAACTTTTCAGAAACATAGCCACTCGTCTTAAGGTTCATTTGGCGCAAGTTTCATCCCTTTTGGACAAGTATAAGTCATTTAAACATCAAAAGATCTAAGACTAGTGCAGTCTGATATTTAGGCTTGCAAAGGTGGAGACTGTGAACGTATTTGACTAACTTCCCAAAAGCATTTTTCAAAACTGTTTCAACCCAATCAAATACGCGTAATAAGGGGTGTGTCATTAAATTTTCAGAGCATTTGGAGTCAGAGTTTAATTGGAATTAATTTTTCAAATCAGACTACCGTTTCTGGCAAATTTTTTGCAATCTGACCACCAACGATTTTTAAAGGGGTTAAAGGTTGAATTTTAATCTGAAATTTTTAGGAGATACTCATAGCATCTGAGACTAAGATCTCTCCAAATTTCAGAATTTTTGAAGACCTGTAACCTAGTTTTCAAAACGTTTCAAAACAGGTCCTGAAAACAGAAACTGTTTTCAAAAGTTGGGTTTTTGGTCTAAAACAATTTTAAAAACCACATTTTCTGCACCCACTATTCAATCCCTCTTCTAGTGGTGCCTTGCAGATCCTAAAAGTGGTATCATAGTGCAGGAACACTCACAACAAAAGGATCCAACGATCTAAGTTAGATGGCAACCACAAACTTCAAAACCGAGCAAGAAGGTATGTCCAGTCAAAGGCCTCCTCTCTTTGATGGTGAGTCTTTTATTCAATGGAAGTTCAGAAGGAAATTTTTCCTTATGGCTATTGATATTGATCTGTGGTCCATTATAGAAGATGATCCATTTGATCTTTCAAAATTGTTTATTGTAGATGGTGTCACACCAGATGTTGTTAAGACTAAACAAGAGTATACTGGTGATGATAAAAAGAGACTAAGTATGAACGCTAGAGCCATGCAATTACTTCTAAATGGGCTAAGTAAAAGTGAATCTAGCTATGTGTCAAATTGCTCTAGTGCTCAAGAAATATGGAGAATTCTTGAGATGAAACATGAAGGGACTAGTCAAGTAAAAAAGTCCAAAATTAACATGCTTATGTCCACACTTGAGTCATTTAAATTATTGCCAAATGAGTCTATTGTTGATATGGATCTACGCTTGACTAACACTTACAATTCTCTTGAATCTCTTGGCAAAGTCTTCTCTGCGCAGGAAAAGGTCCAAAAGGTATTACGAAGCCTACCATCCGAATAAGACCCTAAAGTGACAGCTATAGAGGAGAGGAAAGAAACCAAATCAATTAAAATGGAAGAACTTATTGGATCACTTAAGGTATATGAGAACAAACTCACTATAAGGAAATCGGAATCACCATCAAAACAAGGTAAGACTATTGCCTTTAAATCAAATGAATATGTCTCTACTTCTTCCGATCACGTAGATGATAGTGATTTTGAGTCAGACAACGATGACTGAATTCTAGTGGCTAAAGGCTTGAGAAAATTCATGAGAAAGTCATTTAAGAACAAACCTAAGGCTACTTCCACTAAAAGAAATAAGAATAAAACAAATGACAAGGACGTTAAATGCTACGAATGCGGTAAACTTGGACATTTATCATATGACTGTCCTAACAAGGACAAGCAAACAAACAAACACCTTGACAAGGATTGGACCAAAAATAGACTAGTCTCAGAACCTAAGCAACGGAAAAGAGCTCTCAAGGCCTCCACTTGGAGTGACACATCTGATTCTGAGACTGATACAGAAGAGGAGACAACACAAGTATGCTTTGTATCCAAAGCATCAAACGAGGTATCTTCTGACTCTGATTCTGACTCTGAGCCTTCATATGATGATCTTTTTAGTCAGTATTTAGAATTGCATAAATTTACTAAGACTCTCGCAAAAGAAAAGAAGCGATTAATTGAAGACAAAAAGTTGTTAGAATCTTCTAACACGAATCTTGTTGCTCAATTAAATAATTCAAAAGAAGAGTCGTCATGCATCATAAATGAATTAAAATCAGAGATCACACCATTGACAACACATAACAATGAAATGAAATCCAAGATTTCAAATTTGAAATCAAGGAATACGGACTTAGAGAAAATGATGAAACAGTTTGATACGAGATCTAACATGCTAGATCGTATTATTTTATCACAAAAACATGATAGTGATAAAACTAGATTAGGATACAATGAGAAAATGAAGTATCCATTAAACCAACCAAATTTGTCTTGTCTAAGAAAGTAGACACACCGAAAGCAAACACGGCGTCTAAGATGACGCAAAGACCCCCTCTCCCCTCATCTCGTCATGCTCCTTCTTCATATCATGCAAAATATAATTATGTGCCATATAGATATGAGAAGAAACAAGTGATGCATACACGACATTCATTCCATCCATCTAGATCACGCACTATGCACACCAACACGAGGATATATCAAAAACGAATACCATATGATGCGCATAGAGGAGTTCTCGTCCAAAAGCCTAAAGTCCACTCACCACATGTCTACTACATCGCTCCGTCATCTACATTCTTACCATTTGCTAGACCGAGAAGGATCACCCAAGTATGGGTACCGAAAGGTACTTTTACTAAGAGGTGAATAACTAACTCGCAAGGACCCAAAATTAAAAGGGTACCTAAATCATTCTCGTACATTGCAGGGAAGCCATACATTAAACGACACATCAATCAAGTGGTTCCTTGACAGTGGTTGCTTGAGGCACATGACGGATGACCCGAGCTTGTTCACAAAGTTGAAAAAGGTCGTGAAAGGTGGATCCGTGACCTTTGGAGACAACAATGAAGGAAGAATCATCGGAAAAGGTACAATCGGAAGCCCAAGCACCCTTCAAATCTCCAACGTCTTTTTGGTAAGCAACTTATCCTATAATCTTCTTAGCATCTCACAATTTATTGACAATGGTTTTGATGTGTGTTTTACTCATCCATATTGCAATATAATAAATAAAAATGGAGAAACAGTTTTAAAAGGAAAACAGGAAGGAAACATCTTTACAATTTTTATGGATGACAGGTTAGACGCTAAGGTTAAGTGTTTTATATCAAATGAACCTAACGTTAACTTGTGGCATAGACGCTTAGGATACATCGTCATTTCTACACTTGAAAAACTCCATCGAAAGAACCTAATACGAGGATTGCCTAAACTTGATTTGGACAACTTTTAGTTGTGTGAATCTTGCATTAAAGGCAAACAAACACGCGAGTCACTTAAACCTAAAAATGAAATAAGCACGTCTAGAGTGTTAGAATTATTACACATTGATTTGTTTGGTCCTAGTTGCACTACGAGTCTCAGTGAACGTCACTATGCATGTGTGATTGTTGATGATTTTTTTCGTTATACTTGGACTTTATTTCTTGCACATAAAGATGATAGTGCCATTGAGATTGCAAAACTAATAAAACAACTTGAAAATCAATATGGTTTAAATGTGAAAAAGACTAGAAGCGATAGAGGCGGTGAATTTAAAAACAAGGACATGATTGCATTTTGCAAAGAAAAAAGAATCAAACACGAGTTTTCGCCACCTAGAACTCCACAATTAAATGGAGTAGTAGAAAGAAAAAAATAGGACGCTACAAGAAATAGCTAGAACCATGTTATGTGAAAATAAATTGCCTAGATTTCTGTGGGCGGAAGCTGTAAATTGTGCATGCTATATAGTTAACTGTTTGTCTATTAGAAAGAAAATAAATAAAACGCCTTATGAGATATTAAATGATCGCATGCCTAAAATTGATTACTTTCGTGTGTTTGGCTGCAAATGCTTTGCTTTAAATACGAAAGATAATTTAGATAAATTTGAATCTAAATCAATTGAATGCATCTTTGTTGGATATTCTGTGAATTCAAAAGCATATAGATGTTATGATCCCATCACTAGACAAATCTTAGAATCCATTCATGTGAAGTTCAATGAATTTGGTGAGGTTGAAAAAGATAAAGAATATGAAGATGATTTTGAATTAAAACCTGTGTTAGATGATGATGATGGGACGCATGATGATGACACACTAGAAATGCATGATCACCTAGAAATGCATGAGAACATAGAAAATAATCAACCAAGATGGCATAGAGATCACCCACATGATCTCATTATAGGCGACATCACTCACGGTGTGCGACCACGTAGAAGAATAAATCCACATGAAATAAATCAATTTCATGCCATGATGTCCGAAATTAAACCTAAAAGTGCATTTGATGCTTTAAGTGATTCTTCTTGGATTGATGTTATGCATGACAAACTTAATCAATTTGTAAGAAATGATGTATGGGATTTAGTGCCACGACCACAAGATATGACTATAATAGGCACAAAGTGGGTGTTTAGAATAAAATGAATGAAGAATGAAAAGTTGTCAGAAACAAAGCTAGACTTGTAGCACAAGGATATAATCAGGAAGAAGGAATAGATTATGATGAAACGTTTGCACCCGTAGCACATTTAGAAGCCATACGACTTTTACTTGCTATTGCTTGCATGAAAGGGTTTAAACTTTATCAAATGGACGTGAAAAGTGCATTTTTAAATGGATTTAAACAAGAAGAAGTATACATAAAACAACCACCCAGTTTTGAAGATTTGAAACATCCCGATCACGTGTACAAACTAAAGAAGACACTATACAGTTTAAAGCAAGCACCTAGAGCATGGTATGATCGTTTTGCTACTTTCCTTTTAGAAAATGGTTTCAAAAGAGGGACTATAGATAGTACTCTATTTTTAAAATAAGATAAATCAGATTTACTAATCATTCAAATTTATGTTGATGACATCATTTTTGGCTCCACCTCTCATAAACTTGTTGAAGATTTCGAAACTTGCATGAAATCTAAATTTGAAATGTCTATAGTTGGTGAATTGAATTACTTTCTTGGTTTACAGATTAAACAAACAAGTAAAGGAATACATATAAGCCAAGTTATGTATATAAATGACATGAGCAAAAAGTTCAACTTTGAGAATTTGAAACCGTCCCCACCCCTATGAGCGTCACCACTAAACTAGACAAAGATGAACATGGAAAGGACTTTGGTAATGCTTTATATAGGTCTATGATTGGCTTTTTGCCCTATCTTACTGCTAGTAGACCTGATATCATGTTCAGTGTATGTATGTGTGCACGTTTTCAAAGTCAACCTAAAGTGTACACTATAATGCTGTGAAAAGAATATTTCGATATATTAAGCACACACCCACTTTAGGCATTTGGTATGATAAAGATTGTAAATTTAACTTGCATGCCTATACTGACACAGATTATGGTGGATATAAAATAGATAGGAAAAGCACAAGTGGCACTTGTCAATTTATAGGAAATTCACTTGTGTCATGGTTTTCTAAAAAGCAAGCAAGCGTAGCCTTATCCACCACTGAAGCTGAATACATTGCACTTAATCTTTGTTGCACACAATTACTATGGATAAAACAACAACTCTCTGACTTTGGGATTATGGTAAATCAGATTCCTATATATTGCGATAGTATGAGCGACATCAACTTATCTAAGAACCCAGTTCTACATTCTAAGGAAAAGCATATAGAAGTCTGCTATCACTTCCTTTGTGATCACGTCAACAATGGTGATATTATCATAGTTCACGTACACACAGAGGCACAAGTAGCAGATATTTTCACTAAGGCACTAAATCAGACCACGTATGAAAATCTTCGTTCTAAATTAGGCATGATTTCTACAGATTTGATATCTCTTTCCATATTTACATGCATTTTTGATTGTCTTTCCAAAATAAAGGGGGAGAGAATGCATGATTTAAGGGAGAGAGAGAGATTGGTTACACAAATCAAGGGAGAGAAAATTCGAAATTTGAAATTCGAAATTTGAAATTCAAAATTTGAATTTGTGCATGATTGGAGGGGGAGCGACAAAACTTAAATCATGAACTTAGATTATTTTATAAAACACCAAAAGGGAGAGATTGTAGAGAAAAAGGGGTTTGAGTGAATACAAAATAAATTATTTAAATAACGTGTACCAAAGAAATGCATGACACATTTTTGCATGAAACCCGCCTTATATATGTAGAGAAAATGGGGTTTGAGTGATTTCAAAATGTATGATTTAAATGTGCTTAAAAATGTGCATGACATATTGCATATAACTTGCCTTATATAGTTCATATATAATATTGCCGTACTAACGAGTCATGAAGCGTTAAAGCTTACATCAAATGGCAAAAATTTGTTGTGTTTACACTATTTTCAGGTGCCACCATTAATGAACTAAACTAGTTCATTAAGTGAAGTACTTAGTTGATTAAACTAAGTAGTTCATTAAAGGAAGCTACATTTGGACAAGGCACAAAGGCAACAAAACTAAGAAAGGAAAGTCCCCTCCTCCTCTCATCACTCATATACATATATATATACATATATATATATATATATATATATATATATATATATATATATATATATTCAGATTTTTTGAAAAAGGCACATACACATGTATTTCAACGTACTACCGACACGTTATATATTTTACGTACGTACGTTAACGTCATACCATCATACTTAACTCATATTTATGAGTACATTCAGGTCTTATATCATATGATATAAGTCATGGTGATGACAAATTAAATACAACACGTTAAAAGGTTCTAAACCAAAAATTATCGTATCGGGCGAATACCGAAACTTCGACAACGTGTTACGTACTTGCCATAAATAGATGGCCTGCCCCTACACATCAAAAATACTCAAAAATTTCGTGGGTATGATGTTATGTGCAGCCATAAAATCATTCCATGTTGGCACACACAAATCACCCCACATTAAGGCCAAATTGTAGAGATTCCAATTTCAATTTTGTCACATGTAAATGGCGCCACTTTAAGACCAGCCAGGTGCTAAATATTAAAGTTTATATTATGTATATTATGTGTAACATAATATATATGACATGTGCAAAAAGTTGGAATTTAATTAGAGAAAAATCGGGTAGTCGATAAACATCGAAAATTCGGTTTTTCTACGTACACAACACATGGAACATTTTTGGCACATCATACGACATGTATCTAGAAACGTTTTACATATGTCATACATCTTAAAGTGTTCTAGAAAATTAAATTAAGGACTGATTCGAATATACCAAGTGTGTATTACTAAATGTGCACTATTTTACAAAGTTTGTAAAAATAAAATTCAGCACATGTATATACATATCATACACGCCTATACAGCTGAGATGGAGCATATGTGGAGCCGTTTTGGCATATTGATTGGTCAAGAATCGATCATACAATGTTGGTGATTTAAAGAAAGAAGCTACAAAAGGAAATGTTTCAAATTCTATCTCATTTGAAACAAATGCTAAAACTTTCAGCATGTGCACAAAGAGCTGGCCGATTTTCATAATTGATGAGTATATATTTTGTGTCTTGAAACATGTGATTAATTGGAAGAAGAATTGGAAGTAATTTGAATAAGATATGAATTCATAATTTGTGATATTTTGAATATCACACATGCTGAAAATTTCAGCATGTGTGTGTATGCATCTTGGTCGAAATATTGGCCTTATTAGTGTCCAATTTCATTTTCAAAATTGATAAGAATATTGTCTACTAATTGGCGATTTATTTTTGAAAGAAAAAACAAAGAAAATTTTGTAGTAATTTGAACTAAGGAGCCATGTATCACATGCTGAAATTTCAGCATGTCAAGTCCTCATTATGGCCGATTTTCTCACCTTGTTTGGAGAAATATTATCTTTCTTGATTTGGGTGATAATCTTGTGAGTTATGTCAACTATTTTGTGTTGATTTTGGCACATGTTTTTAATTTAATTCTCAGATTTTCCAGGTCATCAAATGATGACAACATTCAACCTATCAATGAGTGCCAAGTAAGCAAAAGTTAAATGATCATCTAATGAGGAGGTGCCAAGTAAGCAAGATCATGTCACAATGATGCCAAGCATTCTTCCAAGGACTTAGAAGACAATTTTCTAGAAGGGGAGAGAACCAAGGGGGACGGCTATGAGGTTAAAAAGGAAGGAAGAAGAACAAAACAAGAATAAGAACAAGTCTTGCAAATCAAGTGATCAAAAACGCCTATAGCCTTCTTCTTCTACACTCTCTTTCTTTCTTCTTTCTAAAATCCTATTGTAATTATATTCATATTCTTGAATAGGCTTATCTTAGACCACCACACATTTTTTATCTTTGTAAAAGATTGATCAAGGTGTGATCAATCTTCAATCATGCAAGGTGGTGGTGTTCGTGCGTATTGTATTCATCATACAAGGTTTGTAAAGGGTTGGAGTTGGTGTGTAACTCCATCAACCCTGTGGCAAGGTATATTTCTGTTGTGTGATTAGTGTGAACCGAGGAAGGTGTTCCTCGAAGACTGGAGTAGGTTGTTTATAACCGAACCAGTATAAAATTCTTGGTGTCATTTACTTTTAAAACTTATATTCTGTTTCAGCATTGTTTACACTTTTTGATTACGTTCGTAAAAATAGTAAACGTTTTTCAAAAATTAAGAAACTTTCCATAATCATACCCATACATCTTAAGATTAATTTGGCGCAAGTTTCAACCCTTTTGGATAAGTATAAGTCAATCAAACGTCCAAAGTTCTGAGACTAGTGCAGTCTGATTTTCAAGCTTGCAAAGGTTGAGACTTTGAGTGTATTTGACTAACTTCCCGATAGACGTTTTCAAAAAAGTTTCAACCCAATTAAATATAACATATAAGGGGTTAGTGGTTAAAATTTCAGAGAATTTGAAGTTACGTACAAATAGGAATAAATTTTTCAAAGCAGTCTACCGTTTCTGGCAGATTCGCCCAATTTGACCACCAACGATTTTTGAAGGGGTTAAAGGTTGAATTTAAATCTAAAATTTTTAAGAGACACTCACAACATATGAGGATAAGTTCTCTCAAAATGTCAGAATTTTTGAAGACCTACAACCTGGTTTTAAAAACTTTTTAAAACTGGTCCTGAGAACAGAAACTGTTTTCAACCCCCCTTCTAGTGGTGTCTTGCAGATACTACAAGTGGTATTAGAGCGCAGGAACACTCATTTCAAAGGATCCAACGATTCAGTGAGATGGCAACCAAAAATCTCAAAACCAAGCAAGAAGGTATGTCGAGCCAAATGCCTCCTCTTTTTTACGGCGAGTCGTTTATTCAATGGAAACTAAGAATGAAGCTTTTTCTTATGGCAATAGATGTTGATCTTTGGTCAATTATAGAAGATGGTCCTTTTGTTCCATCTAAGTTATCCACCATAGACGGAGTCACACTAGAAGTTGTTAAACCTAGACAAGAATATACAAGTGAGGATAAAAAGAAACTTAGCATGAATGCTAGAGCTATGCAATTACTCTTAAATGGATTAAGTAAGAGTGAGTCTTGTTATGTCTCAAACTGTTCTAGTGCACAAGAAATGTGGAGAATACTCGAAATGAAATACGAAGGCACTAGTCAAGTAAAATAGGCTAAGATAAACATGCTTATGTCCACACTTGAGTCGTTTAAATTATTACCTAATGAATATATTGTTGTTATGGATCTTCGTTTGACTAACATCTACAATTCTCTTGAGTCTCTTGGTAAAGCCTTTACCATGCAGGAAAAGGTACATAAAGTCTTGCGAAGCCTTCCATCCGAGTGGGACCCTAAAGTAACTGCAATAGAAGAAAGCAAAGAAACGAACTCAATAAAGATGGAAGAGTTAATTGGATCACTTAAGGTTTATGAGAATAAACTCACCATACGGAAATCGGAATCATCTAAACAAGGTAAAGCTATTGCTTTTAAATCAAATGAATACGTCTCTACTTCTTCCGATCACGTAGATGATAGTGATTCTGAATCAGATAACCATGACCTAATTCTATTGGCTAAAGGCTTAAGAAAATTTATGAGAAGGTCATTTAGAAACAAAAATAAGGGCACTTCGACTAAAAGAAATAAGACCAAGACAAATGATAAGGATGTTAAATGTTATGAATGCGGCAAACTTGGACATTTATCATATGACTGCCCTAATAAGGAAAAGCAAACAAATAAATACCCTGACAAGGAACGGAACAAGAATAGAATCGTCTCAGAACCCAGGCAAAGGAAACGTGCTCTCAAAGCCTCCACTTGGAGTGATACATCGGATTCCGAGACTGAAAACGAAGAGGAGACTGCACAAGTATGCTTTGTCTCCAAAGCATCTAATGAGGTATCATCTGATTCTGATTCTAATGAGGTATCATCTAATGTGCCTTCTAACGAAAATCTTGTTGCTCAATCAAACAATTTTAAAGAAGAGTCATCATGCATCATCAATGTATTAAAGACAGAGATTTCATCATTGACCACTAAAAATAATGAAATGAAATCCGAGATTTCAAGTTTGAAATCAAGGAACACAGACTTAGAGAAAATGATGAAACAGTTTTATATGGGATCTAACATGCTGCATCGTATTATCTTATCATAAAAGCATGATACTGATAAAACGGGTTTGGGATACGTTGAGACAAATGAAGTATCCACCAAACCAACTAAGTTTGTTGTGTCTAACAAAGTAGACACCACAAAGCTAAAAATGGCGTCTAAGATGACACAAAGACCTCTACCTTCCTCACGCCCCACCTCCTCCTCATATCATGCGAAATACAATTTTGTGCCATATAGATATGAGAAGAAACAAGTAATGCATACACGTCATCCATTTCATTCATCTAGATTACGCACTACATTGCACCTTCATCTACATTCTTGCCATTTGCTAGACCGAGAAGGATCACCCAAGTATAGGTACCGAAAGGTACTTTTACCAAAAGGTGATTAACTAACTCGCAAAGACCCAAAGACAAAAGGGTACCTAAATCATTTTTGCACATTGCAGGGAGCCCACACATCAAAAGATACATCTATAAAGTGGTTCCTTGACAGTGGCTGCTCGAGGCACATGACGAGTGACCCGAGCTTGTTCACGAAATTAAAGGTCACAAAAGGTGGATCCGTGACCTTTGGAGACAACAACGAAGGCAAGATCATCGGAAAAGGTACAATTGGAAACCCAAGCACTCTTCAAATCTCCAACGTCTTTTCGGTAAGCAACTTATCCTATAATCTTCTTAGCATTTCGCAATTCATTGACAATGGTTTTGATGTGTGTTTCACTCACCCTTATTGCAATATAATAAATAAAAATGGAGAAACCGTTTTAAAAGGAAAACGAGAATGAAATAATTTTACGCTTTCTATGGATGATATGTTAGACACTAAAATTAAATGTTTTATGTCAAACGAACCCAATGTAAATTTGTGGCATAGACATTTAGGACACATTGGCATTTCCACACTAGTAAAACTCCAACAAAAGAACCTAGTACGAGGATTGCCTACACTTGATTTAGACAACTTTCATTTGTGTGAGTCTTGCATAAAAGACAAACAAACACGCAAGTCACTTAAGCCTAAGAATGAAATAAGCACGACTAGAGTCTCAGAACTATTACACATTGATTTGTTTGGTCCTAGTCGCACTACAAGCCTTGGTGGGCGTCACTATACATGCGTGATTGTTGATGATTTTTCTCGTTATACTTGGACTTTATTTCTTGCACATAAGGATGATAGTGCCATTGAGATTACGAAATTAATCAAACAACTCGAAAATCAATACGGTGTCAATGTGAAAAAGATAAGAAGCGATAGAGGCAGTGAATTTAAAAACAAGGATATGATTTCATTTTGCAAAGAAAAAGGAATCAAGCATGCGTTTTCGCCACCTAGAACTCCACAATTAAATGGAGTAGTAGAAAGAAAGAATCTAACATTACAAGAAATAGCTAAGACTATGTTATGCGAAAATAAATTGCCTAGATTTTTGTGGGCGGAAGCCGTAAATTGTGCATGTTACATAGTAAATCGCTTATCTATTAGAATGAAAATAAACAAGACGTCTTATGAGATATTGAATGATTGCATGCCTAAGATTGACTATTTTCGTGTGTTTGGATGCAAATGTTTTGTTTTAAATACAAAAGATAATTTAGATAAATTTGAATCCAAATCAATTAAATGCATTTTTGTTGGATATTCGATAAATTCAAAGGCATATAGATGTTATGATCCTCTCACTAGACAAATCATAGAATCTATTCATGTGAAGTTCAATGAATTTGGTGAGATTAATAAAGATAAAGAATATGATGATGATTTTGAATTGAAACCCGTGTTGAATGAAGATGATGGCACGTTTAATATGCATGATACACTAGAAATGCATGATCACTTAGAATGCATGATAACATGGAAAATAATCAACCAAGATGGCATAGAGATCACCCACATGCTCTCATTATAGGCGACATCACTCACGGTGTGCGACCACGTAGAATAATAACTTCAGATGAAATAAATCAATTCCATGCTATAATTTCTGAAATTGAACCCAAAAATGTTCATGATGCTTTGAGTGATTCTTCTTGGATTGATGCTACGTATGGTGAGCTTAATCAATTTGTTCGAAATGATGTATGGGATTTAGTGCCACAACCACAACATAAGACCATAATAGGCACAAAGTGGGTATTTAGAAATAAAATGAATGAAGAAGGAAAGGTCGTTAGAAATAAAGCTAGGATTGTAGCACAAGGCTATAATCAAGAGGAAGGAATTGACTATGATGAAACATTTGCACCCGTAGCACGTTTAGAAGCTATACGACTTTTACTTGCCATTGCTTGCATGAAAGATTTCAAATTGTATCAAATGGACGTAAAAAGTGTATTCCTAAATGGATTTATACAAAAAGAGGTATACGTGAAACAACCATCTGGTTTTGAATATTTGAAACATCCCGATCACATGTACAAACTAAAGAAGGCACTATACGGACTAAAGCAAGCACCTAGAGCATGGTATGATCGTTTTGCTACTTTCCTTTTAGAAAATGGTTTTAAACGAGGTACTATAGATAGTACATTATTTTTGAAACAAGATAAATCAGATTTAATTATTATTCAAATCTACGTTGATGACATTATTTTCGGTTCTACCTCACATAAACTTGTTAAAGATTTTGAAAATTGCATGAAATCCGAATTTGAAATATCCATGGTTGGTGAACTTAACTATTTTCTTGGCTTGCAGATTAAGCAAACAAGTAAAGGCATTCACATAAGTCAAACTAAATATGTAAATGACATGATTAAAAAGTTCAACTTTGAAAATTTGAAACCGTCCCCCACCCCTATGAGTGTCACTACTAAATTGGATAAAGATGAACATGGTAAAGATTTTGATAATGCCTTATATAGATCTATGATTGGTTCTTTGCTATATCGTACTGCTAGTAGGCCTGATATCATGTTCAGTGTATGCATTTGTGCACGTTTTCAAAGTCAACCTAAGGTGACTCACTATAATGCGGTAAAAAGAATATTCTGCTATATTAAGCACATGCCCACCTTAGGTATTTGGTACGATAAAGATTCCGAATTTAATTTACATGCTTATACTGATGCAGATTATGGTGGCTGTAAAATAGATAGGAAGAGCACGAGTGGAACTTGCCAATTTATAGGAAACTCACTCATTTCATGGTTTTCCAAAAAGCAAACAAGTGTTGCTTTGTCCACTACTGAGGCTGAGTATATGGCACTTAGCCTTTGCTGCACACAGTTGTTATGGATAAAACAACAACTCTCGGACTTTGGAATTACCGTAAATAAAATTCCTATATATTGTGATAGTATGAGTGTAATTAACCTGTCTAAAAACCCCGTGTTACACTCTAAGGCCAAGCATATAGAAGTACGCTACCACTTTCTTTGTCATCACGTAAATACTGGTAATATTGTCATAGATCACGTACGCACAGAGGCACAAGTAGCAGATATTTTCACTAAATTCTTAAATCAAGCCACGTACGAATCTCTTCGTTCTAAATTAGGCATGATTTCTGCTGATATGATTTGATTTGATTCTCTTTCCTTATTTACAGGCATCTTTTGATTTACTTGCATAAATCAAGGGAGAGAGAAAGCATGATTTAAGGGGGAGAGATATACTGATTGCATAAATCAAGGGGGAGCGGATTTGAAATTTAAAATTCAAATTTTGAATTTATGTATGTTTGAAGGTGGAGCGATAGGATTTTTTTTTTTGAAAAGAATTTATTTATTTATTAAAAAACTCACTTATGGTGGAGGAAAACCATATTACATTGTCAGAGTATTCGAAGTAATGAAATAACGAAACAAGAATGGCATATCTCCAGTCATATATAATATGCCGTATTAAAACCTTGCCAAGAAAAACCACCCTTGTGGATAAAACCTTGGCGAAGGAAAAAACGTACATATTTATACGACTGTCATTGATATGATGATAACATAGTACGGGGTACAAATCCATGAATGCCGTTGGGTTGTGTGTGAACAGATGAATGTTGAAGCTGTTGCAATGGCCGCATCTTTGTCTTGTCATTGTCTTGAAAGCCCAAACGTTAGAAGATGTCCAGCGAAAAAGAAGGTCAATGTAAGCGTGTAACTGAGCAATCAGAGGTAGAAAGATCAAGAACATACCGGAGCCGCCTTGGCAGTTGAAGTGCCAAGGCGACAAAGAGTAAAGAAGCGCCATGGCCGTCCATGTTGTGAGGTCCAAAAATGCAGTAAGAATGGGCTCCACTTGTGGAATAAGGCTCACCACCGTAATGTGGAAAAGAATCTCGCACGAATGGGAATAGCACATGAATAGAGCATTAGTGTTTAGAATAATCAACACTAACATAGTGAGAAAATGCATACCCAAGTCGCCTTGACCAAGGGGCCAAGGCGACACTGGTAAGAGTCCCGCCACATGAAGTCCGAATTGATCCACCATGCTAGTAAACCAGGTGCAGCGTATGATCCAGCGACACAGTTTGCCAATCACCAATATGTAAAGAGACGGTTGATGAGATAACCAAATCTCTCCCATGAAAAAAAGAGGCATGTTATACATGTGAAATATAATGTATAAATCATAGAGAAGTGGATGTTCAACCATACTGTGCCTGCCTGCCACCCGAAGGTTGCAGGCAGTAGAAATGTACCCTGGCCAATCCATATGGAAGACTGCTGTCAAGGCACCCGCAAATGAACGGAAGTAAGATCCAGTGTGACTGCCGCACGGACCAACGAGGGCAGAGTGATCGATGTAAAATGTTCCGTGCGTGGGTGTAACATTGCATGCTGCGCTAAATAGTGTGCCGCCATGTTTGCCTCGCGATAAATGTGATTGTAAGGGAGACGATGAAAATGAACAAGCGAGTGAAGCCTTTGAAGATGAGGATTGCCATGTACAATGTTTTGCCGTGTCAACCGGCCAATCAATTGGGCACAATCAGACTAAAGGATGATGGATCGGTAGAATGGAAAGAAATAAAGGAGCCCAAATATAGCCGCTTGAATCTCTGCATGTAAGGGTGAACTTAACGGAAGGCGAAAAGAAATTGCACCAATGCAGGAGCCCCTATGATCGCGCTATAGGATTTAAATAATGAGTATAGGTTATTTTGAAAATCACCAAAAGGGGGAGATTGTAGAGAAAAGGGGGTTTGAGTGATTTCAAAATGTATGATTTAAATGTGCATACAAATGTGCATGACATATTGCATATAACCTGCCTTATATAGTTCATATATAATATTGCTGTACTAACGAGCCATGAAGCGTTAAATCTTACATCAAATGGCAAAAATTTGTTGTGTTTATAATATTTTCAGGTGCCACCATTAATGAACTAAATTAGTTCATTAAGTGAAGTACTTAGTTGATTAAACTAAGTAGTTCATTAAAGGAAGCTACATTTGGACAAGGCACAAAGGCAACAAGACTAAGAAAGGAAAGTCCCCCCCTCCTCTCATCACTCATATACATGCATATATATATATATATATTTTTTTTTTGAAAAGCTTATATACATATATATATATATATATATATATTCAGATTTTTTAAAAAAGGCACATACACACGTATTCCAACGTACTACCGATGCGTTATATATTTTACGTACGTACGTTAACGTCACACCATCATACTTAACTCATATTTATGAGTATATTCAGGTCTTATATCATATGATATAAGTCATGGTGATGACAAATTAAATACGACACGTTAAAAGGTTTTAAACCAAAAATTGTCGTATCGGGCGAATACCAAAACTTCGCCAACGTGTCACGTACTTGCCATAAATAGATGGCCAGCCCCTACACTTCAAAAATACTCAAAAATGTCGTGGGTATGATGTTAGGTGCAGCCATAAAATCATTCCATGTTGGCACACACAAGTCACCCCACATTAAGGCCAAATTGTGGAGATTCCAATTTCAATTTTGTCACATGTAAATGGCGCCACTTTAAGACCAGCCAAGTGCTGAATATTAAAGTTTATATTATGTATATTATGTGTAACATAATATATATGACATTTGCAAAAAGTTGGAATTTAATTAGAGAAAAATCGGGTAATCGATAAACATCGAAAATTTGGTTTTTCTACGTACACAACACATGGAACGTTTTTGGCACATCATACGACATGTATCTAGACACTTTTTACATATGTCATACATCTTAAAGTGTTCTAGAAAATTAAATTAAGGGCTGATTGGAATATACCATGTGTGTATTATTAAATGTGCACTATTTTACAAAGTTTGCAAAAATAAAATTCAGCACATGTATATACATATCATACATGCCTATACATCAGAGATGGAGCATATGTGGAGCCTTTTTGGCATATTGATTGGTCAAGAATCAATCATACAATGTTGGCGATTTAAAGAAAGAAGTTACAAAAGGAAACGTTTCAAATTTTATCTCATTTGAAACACATGCTGAAAATTTCAGCATGTGCACAAAGAGCTGGCTGATTTTCATCATTGATGAGTATATATTTTGTGTCTTGAAACATGTGATTAATTGGAAGAAGAATTGGAAGTAATTTGAATAAGATATGAATTCATAATTTGTGATATTTTGAATATCACACATGCTGAAAATTTCAGCATGTGTGTGTATGCATCTTGGCCGAAATATTGGCCTTATTAGTGTCCAATTTCATTTTCAAAATTGATAAGAATATTTTCTACTAATTGCGATTTATTTTTGAAAGAAAAATCAAAGAAAATTTTGTAGTAATTTGAACTAAGGAGCCATGTATCACATGTTGAAATTTCAGCATGTCAAGTCCTCATTATGGCCGATTTTCTCACCTTGTTTGGAGAAATATTATCTTGCTTGATTTGGGTGATAATCTTATAAGTTATGTCAACTATTTTGTGTTGATGTTGATTTTGGCACATTTTTTTAATTTAATTCTCAGATTTTCCAGGTCATCAAATGATGACAACATTCAACCTATCAATGAGTGCCAAGTAAGCAAAAGTTAAATGATCATCTAATGAGGAGGTGCCAAGTAAGAAAGATCATGTCACAATGATGCCAAACATTCTCCCAAAGACTTAGAAGACAATTTTCAAGAAGGGGAGAGCACCAAGGGGGACGGATATGATGTTAAAAAGGAATGAAGAAGAACAAAACAAGAACAAGAACAAGTCTTGCAAATCAAGTGATCAAAAACGCCTATAGCCTTCTTCTTCTACACTCTCTTTTTTTCTTCTTTCTAAAAGCCTATGGTACTTATATTCATATCCTTGAATAGGCTTATCTTATATCACCACACATTCTTTATCTTTGTAAAAGATTGATCAAGGTGTGATCAATCTTCAATCTTGCAAGGTGGTGGTGTTCGTGCGTATTGTATTCATCATACAAGGTTTGTAAAGGGTTGGAGTTGGTGTGTAACTCCATCAACCCTGTGGTAAGGTGTATTTGTGTTGTGTGATTAGTGTGAACCGAGGAAGGTGTTCCTCGAATACTGGAGTAGGTTGTTTATGACCGAACCAGTATAAAATTCTTGGTGTCATTTATTTTGAGCACTTATATTCTGTTTCAGCACTATTTACACTTTTTGATTACGTTCGTACAAATAGTAAACATTTTTCAAAAATTATGAAACTTTCCATAATCATACCCACACGTCTTAAGGTTAATTTGGCGAAAGTTTCAACCCTTTTGGATAAGTATAAGTCAATCAAACGTCCAAAGTTCTAAGACTAGTGCAGTCTGATTTTCAGGCTTGCAAAGGTTGAGACTTTGAGTGTATTTGACTAACTTCCTGAAATAATTTTTCAAAACTGTTTCCACCAACTTAAATATAACATATAAGGGGTTAGTGGTTAAAATTTCAGAGCATTTGGAGTTACGTACAAATAGGAATAAATTTTTCAAAACAGTCTACCGTTTCTGGCAGATTCGCACAATCTGACCACCAACGAGTTTTGAAGGGGTTAAAGGTTGAATTTAAATCTGAAATTTTTAAGAGACACTCATAACATCTGATGCTAAGTTCTCTCAAAATTTCAGAATTTTTGAAGACCTACAACCTGGTTTTAAAAACGTTTTAAAACTTGTCCTGAAAACAGAAAATATTTTCAGAAGTTGAGTTCTTGAGTCAAAACAATTTTAAAAACCACACTTTCGGCACCAACTATTCAACCCCCCCCCCTTCTAGTGGTGCCTTGCAGATCCTACAATATAGTTCATATATAATGTTGTCGTACTAACGAGCCATGAAGCTTCAAAGCTTACATCAAATGGCGAACATTTGTTGTGTCTGAACTATTTTCAGGTGCCACCATTAATGAACTAAACTAGTTCACTAAGTGAAGTACTTAGTTAAACGAACTAAGTAGTTCATTAAATGGTGATATATTTGGAGAAGACACAAAGGCAACAAACTGAAGAATGGTGAGTCTTCTCCTCTCTTTTATACACTCCTTTTAACACACACAGACACACACAGATATATATATATATTCAGATTTTTTTAAAAGGCACTATACACACATATTCCAACGTACTACCGACACGTTATATATTTTACAAACGTACGTTAACGTCACACCACTATATTTACCTCATATTTATGAGTATATTCAGGTCTTATATCATATGATATAAGTCATGGTGATGACAAAATTATTACGACACGTTACAAGGTTCTAAACAAAAAATTGTCGTATCGGGTGAATACCGAAACTTCGCTAACGTGTCACGTACTTGCCATATATAGATGGTCAGCCCCTACACTTCAAAAATGACCAGAAATTTTGTGGTCTACATGCTATATTCATCCATGAAATCATTTCATGCTGGCACACACATATCACCCCAAATTAAGACCAAATTGTGGAGATTCCAAATTCAATTTTTAAGCACATGTTGGCGCCAATTTAATCAGCCATGAGAGCTGAGTATTAAAATTTAATTTATGTATATTATGTGTAACATAATATATATAACATGTGCAAAAATTTGGAATTTAATCGGAGAAAAATTTGGTAATCGACAAACGTCGAAAATTCGGTTTTCTACGGACACGACACATGGAACGTTTTTGGCATGACATATAGCATGTATCTAGACACTTTTTACATAATCTATACATTCTAAAGTGTTCTAGAAAAATCAATTAAGGACTGATTGGAATATACCATAGGTGTATAATTATTGTGCACTATTTTACAAAGTTTGCAAAAATAAAATTCAGCACATGTACAAGCTATAGCACACGCCTACTTCAGCCTTTTTGGAGCATATGTGGAGCTTTTTTGGTATCTTGATTAGCCAAAAATGAAGTATACAAGGTTGGTGACATAAAGGAAAGAGCTACACAAGGTAACATTTCAAACTATGTCACATTTGTAACACATGCTGAAAATTTCAGCATGTGTGCATTGAGTTGGCCAAAATTCACATCTTGATTGTGCCATATTTACTTCTTTGAATTAAATGGATTAAATGAAAGATAAAATGGCAATGTTCTAAAGATGTTATGGAAATAATGTGGTGATATTTTTAAATATCACACATGCTGAAAATTTCAGCATGTGTGGAATGTATGTGGCCGAAATTTTGGTCTTGAATTCAACATATTTGATTCTTTATTTTCAAGAGATAAATCTACTACCTACATGGAAATAATTTGAACTTGTCTTGGATATTGCACATGCTGAAATGTTCAGCATGTGGAGAATCAAGGTGGCCGATTTTTGGGTAGGAAATGGAGATGAATTATCTTGCAAAATTTATAGAATTTCATATGAGACTTATGCCAACATTTTTATGACTAATTGGCACATGTTTTTAAGTGTTATTTTCAGATTTATCTAGTCATCAAATGATGACAACTTTCATCCAATCAATGAGTGCCAAGTAAGCAAGGCTATAATGATCATCCACTGAGGAGTTGCCAAGTAAGCAAGGAAATGTCACAATGATGCAAGATATTGTTCCAAGGAATTAAAAGTAATTTTCAAGGGAAGAAAAGGAAGGAGGGGGTGGCCACATGTTGATAAAAAGATAAGAAGGAGAGCAAACAAAATACAAGACAAGTCTTACCACTTCCAAGAGCAAAAATGTTTTCATCTCCTTCTCCTTCTACACTTCTTTCTTTCTTCTCTCTTAAAGCCTATTGTATTCATATTCATACATCTTGAATAGGATTCATCTACACCACCATACACTCTATATTGTTATAAAAGATTGATCAAGGTGTGATCAATCTTGCATGCGCTTGGTGGTGGTGTTCGTGGTCGTTGTAATCACTTACAAGGTTTGTAAAGGGTTAGAGTTGGTGTGTCCATCAAACCTGTGTTGTAAGGTTTTGTTTGTGTTTTGTGATTAGTGATAACCAAGGAAGGTCTCCTCGAAGCTGGAGTAGGTTGCTTTAACCGAACCAGTATAAAATTCCTTGTGTTCTTTACTTTTCAGAACTTACATTCAGTTTCCTGCACAACGTATCATTTTCATCACATTCTTAAAAATAGTAAACGAACTTCAAAAATCACGAAACTTTTCAGAAACATAGACACACGTCTTAAGGTTCATTTGATGCAAGTTTCAACCCTTTTGGACAAGTATAAATCATCCAAACGTCAAAAGTTCTGAGACTAGTGCTGTCTAATTTTCAGGCTTGCAAAGGTTGAGACTTTGAACGTATTTGACTAACTTTCCAAAAGAATTTTTCAAAACTAATTTAACCCAATTAAACAAACATAATAAGGGGTGTGTCATTAAATTTTTAGAGCATTTGGAGTCACGGTTTAATTGGAATTAATTTTTCAAATCAGACTACCGTTTCTGGCAGATTTGCGTAATCTGACCACCAACAATTTTTAAAGGGGTTAAAGGTTGAATTTTAATCTGACATTTTTAAGAGATACTCAGAATATCTGATACTAAGATCTCTCCAAATTTCAGAATTTTTGAAGGCCTGTAAACTAGTTTTCAAAACGTTTCAAAACAGGTCCTGAAAACTATAACTGTTTTCAGAAGTTGGGTTTTTGGTCAAAAAGATTTTAAAAACCACATTTTCCGCACCCACTATTCAACCCCCCTTATAGTGGTGTCTTGAAGATTCTACAATAGGAGGGAGTTGGATGTAGATGAAGTTTTATGGACAGCTGAAGTACAAAAGATTTTGCTGGAGCTAGTCGATTTCTTTACTGTTCCATGGAGATGATAGAGACCTTTGTTAGCCTCAGCTAAACCAATCATCATCTTGCTCTTTAGTTCCTGGATCAAACAGAATTTCGAATGAAATATGATTGCCAATTCTTTTGATTTTGTGAGTCTACTCAAGGACAACAGGTTGAAGGCAAAGGAAGGTACGAATAGAACATTATATAGGACCAGCTGAGGGGTGACAGTGATTGTACCAATATGAGTAGCAACAACATAAATTTGGTCAGGGAGTTTGATTTTTAAGGACTCAATCTGATGATATGAATCAAACAAATTAAGGAAGGAACACACATGATCACTTGCTCCAAAGTCCAAAATCCAAATGTTTAAATTTGATTCACACAGTTTACCTGGGAGCTTATGTTCAGCAGGAGCATTCTGCGCAGATATTACAGCATACTGAGAAGTGTTTATCCAAGATATTCAAAGTCATATATTCCATGTCATCAATTTTCCAAAAATATATCGACACGTCAAAAGTTCGTAAACTGAAAATCGTCACATCAAATGACCATCGAACCTTCACCGAGACATTATAAACTTACAATACAAAGCTGACCAGCCAATATACATTCCAAGCACCTCAAAATTTCGTGCACCACATGAAATATTCAAGACCAAAGTCATATCATAATTACATATATCAGTTATTCATCATTTTCTTTATTCTCTTGGAAATTCAAATTCAAAAATATTACAACCCCACGGCCGAATTTCCTACAGTATATGGAGCTGAGATTATAAATTTCTTAAATGTGTATTATATGGTGTATATTACATTTTACATCTCTACAGGGTTCGTGATCAATTGGAGAAAATTTGCGCAATCGGCAGAATTCGAAAATTCAAATTTCTACACTATACTAGAGGGGGACGATCTTGACATGTTGTGACATGTACTCAGACATATTTTACACATTCAAGACCTATCTTGGAGTATTCTAGAAGACAAGGTTCAATGGTGATTGAAATTTACCATGTTTATGAAGATACTACATTATTCAAAATTCAAAGATATTTTCAGCACATGTGTGCATGAAGTGGGCGGCTGATTTGTGCCTACATAGAGCCTAGGTGGAGCTTATCTTGCACTATGATTGGTGGAGAACGATCTACAAAAGAATTCAAAAATTTATAGAGATCAAATATACAAGGAAATATCTCAAAAGAATAAAAAACATTGCTGAAATTTTCAGCATAGTGGGAGACTTTTTGGAAAGTTTCTCAAGACACAAATTCTTTCCATAATGTATAAGGATATCTCATGGTCATTTTACCAAAATATGGAGATTACAACCATTGATTTTACATCACAAAAATGGAAGAAAATTTGTCACATGGAAAAAGAGTGTTGAGAAAAAGGTGTTTGAGTGATTACAAAATGCATGATTTAAATAATGCGTACTAAAGAAATGTATGACACGTTTTATGACTTGACACGTTTTTGCATGAAACCTGCCTTATATAGTTCATATATAATGTTGTCGTACTAACGAGCCATGAAGCTTTAAAGCTTACATCAAATGGCAAACATTTGTTGTGTTTGAACATTTTCAGGTGCCACTATTAATGAACTAAAATAGTCCATTAAGTGAAGTACTTAGTTAAATGAACTAAGTAGTTCATTAAATGAAGATATATTTAGAAAAGGCACAAAGGCAACAAATTGAAGAATGGAAAGTTCTCTTCCACCTTTATCACACGCCTTTATATATATATATATATATATATATATATATATATTCAGATTTTTTAAAAGGCACTATATACATATATTCCAACGTACTACTGCCACGTTATATATTTTACGAACGTACGTTAACATCACACCACTATATTTACATCATATTTATGAGTATATTCAGGTCTTATATCATATGATATAACTCATGGTGATGACAAAATTATTACGACACGTTACAAGGTTCTAAACCAAAAATTGTTGTATCAGGTGAATACCGAAACTTCGCCAACGTGTCACGTACTTGCCATATATAGATGGCCAGCCCCTACACTTCAAAAATGACCAGAAATTTTGTGGTCTACATGTTATATTCATCCATAAAATCATTCCATGTTGGCACACACAAATCACCCCCAATTAAGGCCAAATTGTGGAGATTTCAAATTCAACATTTTAGACACATGGGGCGCCACTTATTTCAGCCATTAGATCTGAATATTAAATTTATTCTATGTATATTATGTGTGACATAATATATATAACATGTGCAAAAATTTTGAATTCAATCGGAGAAAAATCGCGTAATCGACAATAGTCGAAAATTCGGTTTTCTACGAACACGACACATGGAACGTTTTTGGCATGACATATAACATGTATCTAGACACTTTTTACATAATCTATACATTCTAAAGTGTTCTAAAAAAAATCAATTTAGGGCTGATTGGAATATACCATATGTGTATAATTATTGTGCACTATTTTACAAAGTTTACAAAAATAAAATCAGCACATGTACAAGTCATATCACATGCCACTTCAGCCTTAATGAAGCATATGTGGAGCATATTTGGCATCTTGGTTGGCCAAGAATTAAGTATACAAGGTTGGTGACATAAAAGAAGGAGCTACACAAGGTAATGTTTCAAACTACGTCACATTTGTAACACATCCTAAAAATTTCAGCATGTGCGCACTTGAGCTGGCCGAAATTCTTTACCTAAATGATGATTTATTTGCCTCTTCAATATTAATGGATTCATTTGAAGATGTTAAGGAAATATTGTGATGATATTTGAAATATCACACATGCTGAAAATTTCAGCATGTGTTGAATGTATATGGCTGAAATTTGGTCTTGAAATTAAGCATATTTGATTCTTCATTTTCAAGGAATTAATCTAATACCAACATGGAAATATTTTTAATATGGTGTGAATATCACACATGCTGAAAATTCAGCATGTGAAGAACTCATGTGGCCGATTTTATGGTGGTTAATGGTGATGAATTGTCTTGCAAATTTTATGGAATTTATTATGTGACTTATGGCAATATTTTATGACTAATTGGCACATGCTTTTTTAAGTGATATTTTCAGATTTATATAGTCATCAAATGATGACAAATTTCATCCAATCATATATACATAAATATAATATATGGATGGATTGAATTAGGGTTTGGTTGGAAGAAAAATCTCCCTCTCCTTTTTCCTAGAATGGGTCGGTTGAATGGTTTTTTTTGTGTAGGGTGGCCAGCTAACTTATCTTATGATGAGGGTGTGTTGCCGATTTTGTGTTATGGTGAAGTAAGGTTAGGATATATATACATACATACATATATATATATATATATATATATATATATATATAAAGTTAGGTTTCCTAACAGGTATAGGAGATATATTTAAGGTCAATCACTTAGGGTTTAATTTCTATCACTTAGTTACATATTCCAATCCAATAATATGGGATAAATATTATCTACAATTTTATAATTATAAATTTTCTTTTATATTTATATTATTTTCCTTTTGTTTTACTTTTAAAAAAATTATGGTCATAACATTCCTCCCCTTACAAAACATTTTGTCCTCGAAACTTGTGTACCTTAGTCGAATAGGTGTGAATACTTATCCTGCAGTTCTTCTTCTAGTTCCCATGTCGATTCTCGCTTCGTATGATTGGTCCACTAAACTTTCACATAGTGAATTACTCGCCTCTGCAAAACCTGATCCTTTCGATCCACAATGAGTATCGGTAACTCTTCATATGTCACATCGCTTCTCACTTTCAGTGGTCGAGCTTCTAATACATTACTCGGGTCGAGAACATAATGTCTTAGATGTGACACATGAAAGATGTTATGGACTTGCGATAACGCTAGAGATAGCGTCAAACGATACGCCAATGTCCCAATCCTCTCGAGTACCTCGTATCGTCCAATATATCGGGGCATAGCTTACCCTTTTCTCCAAATCTCATGACACCTTTTGTAGGAGAAACCTTAAGGTACTCTCACTCACTATGAACTCCAGAAGTTGTCTCTTCGAATCCATCCAACTCTTGCTGCGATCCTGAGCTATCTTGAGCCTCTTTCAAACAATATTTTCTTTCTCCAAAGTCTACCCAACTAGCTCGGGTCAGGTAATAGTTCTTTTCCCAACTTCATCCCAATATAGAGTGGATTTACACTTTCTGCCATATAGAGCTTCAAATGGCGTCATGCCAATCGCGTTATTATATGAAAACTTCATTAGCATCACCATATTATCCCAATTTCTCTTGAAATCTAGATCACAAGCTCTCAGCATATCTTCAAAATTCTGAATAGTCCGCTCGGATTGTCCATCAGTCGGGGATGGAATGTTGTGCTCATACTCAACTTAATATCTATTACTCTCTGATATGTAGTCCAAAATTGAGATGTGAATCTAGGATCTCAGCCCAACACAATACTGACTAGCACTCCATGTAAGCTCACGATGTTATCCATATATAATGTCACTGTCTTCTCTTTCGTATCTTCACTCGACACTAGTAGGAAGTGTGCATACTTGGTCAATTGATCCACAATCACCCAACTAACGTCGTTGTCGTTTCTTGTCTTAGGGAGTCCTCATATAAAATCCATCGTGATGTGATCCCATTTCCACTCAGATATCTCCAACGGCTGTAAAAAGTCCTCCTAGACGCTGATGTTCTGCCTTTACTTGCTGACATACCAAACATTTGCAATGTATTCAGCTATTTCACGCTTCATAGCACTTCACCAGTAATTGCTCTTCATGTCGTTATACATCTTAATGGCTCCAGGGTGTATGGATAACCTCGAATTGTGTGCTTCCTTCAATATTTCTTTCCTGAGATCCTCATCTTCGGGCACACACAGTCTACCTTGAATCCAAATACTTCTGTCATTCAACACTTGGAACCCTTCAACTTGCTCAGTCTTAAGTCTGTCATGTATGCCTTGTAGGTTCACCTCATCCTTCTGAGCTTTTTTGTTTATGTCCACTAAAGTAGGCGTAATGATCGGTGCATCCAAGACATTCGCCGTGGAATCTACGATATCCAAATCAAATTCTTCAATCTCCCTCTCTAGTAGAGTCTGTCTTGAGTGGCTCAATTTTTTGCTCAGTGTATCCACCATTCTGTTCGCTTTACCTAGATGGTAGTTGATGATTAAGTCATAATCTTTGATCAGCTCTAACCATCTCCTCTACCTCATATTAAGCTCCTTCAGCTTGAATTAATACTTGAGGCTATTGTGATAAGTGTATGCTTGTCACTTTTCTCCATAAAAGTAGTGTCACTATATCTTCAGTACAAACACTACCGTAGCAAGCTCAAAATCATTGGTCGGATAATTCTACTCATACGGCTTCAGTTGCCTCGATCCATAAGAGATTACTCTTTTGCCTTGCATTAATACGCATCTTATGCCATTCTTAGATGCATCGATGTGTATCACAAACCTTTCAATACCGGAGAGTTGTGCCAAAACTGAGGCAGTGATCAACCTCTTCTTCAGTTCTACGAAGCTCTGCTTGCTCTCAAACATCCATTCGAACTTTGTCCTCTTCTGAGTTAGCTTATTCACTGAAACGACGATCATTGAGAATCCCTCAACAAACTTCCTGTAGTAACCTGCAATAGCTAAAAAAGCTTCTCACCTCGATAACGTTGGTTGGTCTCGACCACTCAATGATCTCCTCAATCTTTTTGGGGTCCACTAAAATACCATCATCTGAAATTGCGTGACCTAGAAATGTCACACTCCTTAACCAGAACTCACATACGTTGAACTTGGCGTACAACTATTTTTTCTCAGAATCAACAACACTTCTCTCAAGTGCTTAGCATGAGTTTCTTCATCAGGTGAGTATACTAGAATGTCATTGATTAATATTACAATGAACTTGTCTTGTTGCTCCCTGAACACGGTACTCATCAAGTCCATGAATCTTGTTGGAGCATTTGTCAATCCAAAGGGCATCACCAAGAATTCATAATACCCATATCTTGTGCGGAATGTTGTCTTAGCGATATCCTCCGCTTTGATCCTCAGCTAACGATAGCCTAGCCTGAGGCCAACTTTAGTGAACACCTTTGCACCCTTCAGTTGATCAAACAATTCACCAATCCTTTCTAGAGGATACTTGTTCTTAATCGTGAGCTTATTGAGCTTTCGGTATTCAATACACAGCCTCATGCTACCATCTTTTTCCTTCACAAACAAGGCTTGTGCTCCCAAGGTGAAACACTGGGTCGTATAGACTTCAGGTCTCACAACTCCTGCAATGGCTCATTCAACTCTTTCAGCTCTGTCGGTGCCATTTTGTAAGGTGCTTTCGATATCGGCTCAGCTCCCTGTATCAAATTAATTTCAAACTCCACTTTCCTGCTGGGTGGCAATCCTGATAGCTTATCAGAGAATACATCATTAAATTTATTCACCACAGGGATATCATCAATAGAAGGCACTTCTTGCTTGGCATTCATTGCATACACTTGAAATCCTTCATCCCCTTTCTCGGTGTTTTGTGAGCTTGTGCTGCTGTTAGGTAGACATTTCGGGGCACCTTCTTCAATTTCGTATTCCCCTGAAAAGTGAAATCTTCCTTAGTGGTGTCTTTAAACACCACTTGCTTCTGATGGCAGTCGATGTGCGTATGGTATCTGGCTAACCAATTCATTCTGAATATAATGTCAAAGTCACTTATCTGGATCGGTATAAGTGTGTCATCAATGGTATGATCCTCCATTTGTAGTTCACAGTCCTTGTATAGATGATGCGAGATAATAACCTGACCTCAGGTTGGTAAAACACGATAAAGGGTGTCTAGCCATTCTGGGCGGCTCCTAAGGTTCTTAACAAACCTCCTTAGAACGAATGAGTGGCTAGCGCCACTATCGAACAGTACATTGGCTGGAACTTTATTCACTAGTATGGCACCTAAAATGTTTAAGGGTTCAAATATAGGGTCACACTTATACAGATTTCATCATTCAAACTTAGAATTTAAAAGTACATGTAACCGCGTCGTTCGACCCCTGAACATCTATGTCAGTCATCACGTGCGCTCTAGCATTGGTACATGGTTTACTTTTCTGCTGTGGAACAGCTTTCAAAGGCACTCTCCTCTATTCTGGGCAGTCTCTAACCATGTGGTCCATATTTCCGCAGTTGAAGCATGCTCTCATCTTCATCCAACACTCTCCTTTGTGCTATCGATTGCATGCAGGGCAAGTAAGGACAACTGTGTGCGGGTTGCCCCTAGGCTGTTGCTGCTGTTGCTGTGGTCGCGGCTGACCCGTCGGACCCCTCCTTGGAACTTTGACCCGTCTTCTGGGTCTACCGCTAGTGCGGTGCGAATGCAAGTGTTCAGGCCTGTCTCGAACTTTACCATCTCGAGGCGCATATCGCCCATAGCGGACGGCACGAATCTCCCTAAAGCATTGAACTAGTTGGCGCACTCTGCCAATGACATACCTGGCTATTGTTTTAATGACTCAAAGGTCCCGATCTTCTGCAATGTCATGGAGGTCAGGATGTAGAACTTTCTGAGCTTCTCTCTGAAGCTCGCCCAACTGACTGATTGTGGCAGATCTATCATCGTGGTAGTCCACCAGTTATCAGCCTCACAAATAAGAAATAGCCGGATCACCATTGTCTTCATCTCATTTGGCACCTATAGTAACGTGAAGTTATGCTCTACTTTGCTCAGCCACTTATCTGCATGGTCTGGGTCAGCACCCCCGTCAAAGGTAGGGACATGGACCTGCTTTATCTCGCCATAATAGTATCTAGTCACATACTACTATTGTGGGTTAGCTCAGTTAATCGCCTGACCAATCTGTACTAACGCGTCAACCTACGCCTACGGTAGGGCATTCTGGTTTTGACCCTGACTTCCATTTGGGATCTCTTCTTAGAGGCATTTTGCTGTAAACTGTAATTTATATAATTTAATGAAATATCAAACAGTTAAGGGTTACTATGACCGTGTCTAAGGGGACATGCAAAAGGGTCATTATCAAAACTTAAGTAATATAAATAATCAAAATCACATAGAAGTAATATAGTCTTTTGTATGCGTACCACTCAACCGATCATCCCTTAAGTCTAAGATCATTTCTTATTTATAAGATCGTTGCTTAGGTATATATCATCACTTACATCTATGATCGTCACTTATGTTCAATATCATCACTTAAATCTTAGATCATGGCTTAAATCTACGTTTTCGCCGTAGATCTAGAGTCATGCTTGATGCCACCTGTAGCAACAAGTCCCGAGTCCTAGTACTCGAAACGATTCACCAGCCATATTTTGCTTAGAGAAATACAAGGTGTTGATACCAAATCAAATACACGTTAGCAAAGTGACATAGATTGATGCCAGCGGAAGTCATAAAATTTAAGTCAATAAAATAATCCTCAATAACCATTATAAAAGTTTAGACAATATCAAAAATCCAATACATGAATAGTAAACTTAAGCCAAAAATCTAATCTCAAAATAACAAATCTCGAATCCATCAAAATAAAGTCACAAAACAAATCTCATAAATAGATCATCTCATCAAATCCTCGAATCATCAATATCTCCACTCATAAACGTCCTCAACAAACATCAAATCATAACCCTGATTCTTTGCAAAACAGCAATAAAGTATAGTATGAGTGCCAAAACATCGCCTAGTCACTAGCCTGCCTATACCCACTATGGATCATACACAGGTAAACAAGTGTAAATACATAAATACCAATTTAGGAAAATATCGAATTGTCCATTCACAAATAAAATTACTACAATACCCTTATAGTCAAAAAACCATCAAAGTCAAACAAATCAATCATCCACTCAATATCCAACCAAATCCAGTCAAAGTCAAAAACCAATTATGTAAGATTACAAAATCGATGCAATGCAAAATTCAAAATCAAATTCCATTTCAAAGTTTCAATGTCCGATTTCCAAATCCAAATCTGGTTCCAAATCGGTACAAATTCCAATCTCCAAATTCGATTCCAAATTTGTATAAAACCCAAATCTGATTCCAAATCGGTACAAAATCCAATTTCCAAACCAATTTCAATGCAATGGCTATAGCACTTTTCTTACAAGTGGCTTATACCATAAGACCTACGAATTGATCACTCTAATAGTCAATATGCCCAGACAGCAGATCCCAGATAGCTCATTATGCCTGGATACTTTAATTGGTGGTCAATGAACGCTCTATCCCAGATAAGTCATTAAGCCCAGATGCCCTATTTGTTGTGGATCAATACAGCTTAACGATATATTTTTCTTGTGATGGTGAATATCACAAAATGAAATCCACGATTTTCCAAAATATTGCCAAAGTCTTTTCCAAATACCAAACTTTTTCAAATACCAATATAATCTAAAAGAATTTCAAATATCCAATGGTCAAATAATTTCAAATGTCAAATCATTAAATATTCTCAAATACCAAACGACTCCTGACTCCCTTGTGTGTTGTGTGTGTGTATACACACGTCCATGCATGTTCATATAAACGTATATACATACACCTACATCTATCGACCTACTTTTTCTCTAACCCACTACCCAACTCATCCCATCCCCATCCCCACACCCTCGGCCAACTCTCATTGCCCCCCCCCCCCCCCCACGTCAGACTGGTTCTCCCACCCCACTCTCTCGGCCCAACCCCCTCCCCTCCCCTAAAACCCTAATTTCACTCACCTCCCTTTCTACCCCTCGGCCCCCTCTAAAACACACACCACTCATATTTTCACACACCAAATACCGTAGACAGCAAGTACGATTCACGACTGACACACTACACCCATGCACGCGCCGACACTGGTGCCGGTGCCTTCGACCAAAATTCATCTTATATAATTTTCAATCTTATTCCACCCTCATATCATACAAAATCCAAACTTATGCCACCATCGAATTTATCCGAAATCCATACCTGCTCACACAAATTATTGAACACATATTCATATATATATATATATATATATATATATATATATATATATATATATATATCAAATTTTATTAACCATATATATTTGAAAATTATATAATTACTCCCAGCAGTATATTTTTGCCGAGATACAAAAATTAATATATACTCATATATTTTCGGGTTTCTCACATAAAATATCAAAACATGGCATCTTTATATCCACGTATACTTACATACGGCCCATACATATATATATATATATATATATATATATATATATATATATATATATACATGTATTTACGCAATCACGCATACGTATGAATGATCCTCATGTTTATACAAAAATATATTTATGTGATTTGCAAAATCATAATGAATACAGATATGGTACTTACCTCTATGCGTATATACTATACGGATGGATCGAATTAGGGTTTGATTGGAAGAAAAATCTCCCCCTTCTTCTCCTAGAACGGGTCGGCTGAATGGGTTTTTTTCATAAGGTGGCCAACTGACTTGTCTTACGATGAGGGTGTGTGGGCGCTTTTGTGTTATGGTGAAGTAGGGTTGGGGGGTGTGTGTATATATATACATATATAGGTAATTAGGTTTTCTTATAGGTATGGGAGATATAGTTAAGGTCAATCACTTGAGATTTAATTTCTGTCACTTGATTGTCTTTTCCAATCCAATAATATGGGATAACTATTATCTACAATTCTATAATTATAATTTTTCCTTTTATATTTATATTATTTTTCTTTTGTTTTCCTTTTAAAAAAAATTACGGTCATAACAAACATCACTCTTGAGATGGAAAAAAAGGCGCCTCTTATATTAGTTGCTTGTATATTGAAAACTTAAAATTGTTTGTAGATACTTATGCATAGCCTCTTATATTATTCACGTTCCATAGCTTTGATAAGTGCGAGAGTTTTGATAAAATATGTGCATTGAACTTTTTTGCTGCTATTACTTTGGATCAACAAAGTTGAGGTGAAAGACACAAATAATGGAACAAGTGGGAAACCAAGTTGAACTTTTATTACAACCATACTATATTTATCGGGCTGTCGAACTAAAGTGGTGAAGGGATCTTTTCTTTTTTCTTTGTCCGAACTCAGGAAGCAAAGTTCCCTAGTTATGGAGGCACTTGAAACTAGTGACAGAATCTTAAAGTTCCCCACAAAGCTACCGCATAATGGATTCTTGGTAATAATAGCCAAATGACCAAGCAAGCATTGGATATCTGTTGCCCACTAAAGCATGTGTCAACTGTTTCCTTTTTCTTCATCTAGTCACGCTTCAAGATACCATACATAGTTAAACCGATGATGGATTGACACGTCGTTCATCATCTGAAGTGTATCATGATAGAATCTTGTACGTAAGATTTCTTTGCTTGATTCAGCAAGAAGATCCAATCCGGATCCAAGAGGAATATCCAAAGCTGAGTAAAAGTGAACGAGTCTTCCACAGCATGTGGAAGCCCTCTTGTAGGCTTTAAGTTTATAGGCTTTCATGCTCACAAAAATCTGCACTTATTAAAAGAAATGCTAAGCCTATCTTTTGAATAATCAGTGGATTAGTAGATGCGGGAAATAACCTACCAACTGTTAGGTCCCTTAGAACACACTAGAAAGGGGGGTTGAATAGTGTGTTCACCAAGTATGGATATTTTCTGGATATTTTTCGTTTTAGAGTGCAACCAATACTTGGATTTGTTCTTTAGAAGGAATAAAAACTTGCAAGAAAGTAAAGAACACAAGGATGTATAGAGGTTCAAGTCAAATGACTCTACTCCTCTACCTTCTTGATTTTTCACAAGAAGATTTTGAAAAGGGGATCGTTATTTCTATGGGGGAAACAACAATCAAAAAACGAAATCCAGCAAAATGAAAAATTAGGCAACACGCCTAGACCACAACCAAGAATTCTAACCCTTTGAAATCTAGCCTCCAAAGATCTTCTTTACCCTCAAAGAAATCTTGTAGGGAGAATAGTGCACCACAACACTATCAACTAACCCTTCAAAGTCTAGAAAACTCAAACAAGAAGCACCCTTACTCCTTGACCAACAATCTACACAATCTCTTACAATCTTTACTCGCCAAGAAGAAGACTCTTCTTCTTCTTACAATAATCACTCTCAACAATAAAGTAAAAATATACAAAGTTTACAACTATCTTGAGAGCTTGAGCTTTGGGAGAAAACTTGAGAGCATGACATGTAGAAAGTTAGAGAAAAAGAGAGGAAAACCCTTCTTTTATCACTTTTGAGAATTCTTCCCGTTTGAAAACCTCTGCAGAGCCAATAATGGTCTTTGGCATCTTGTGATGGTACATCTTCATCATTGGAGATCTTCCCTTGGCATGTAGTAACACTTTTGGAGAGATTCCTAAAACAAAACCAAGTATGGAAACCTGGCATCTTCAGGTTTGAGGGAGAACCTGTGAAAATAGCACTAAAAAGAAGATGATACAAAGAGTCAACTGATGTTAGAAAGTGAAGCAAAAGACCTTTGTAACGTTAGTCACATGAAGCACCTAATGTGTTTAATGAACAGGCGTTCGAAGTGACATGGAGCGCTTAATGTGAAAATGAACAGGCGTTCGAAGTCACATTAAGCGCCTTATGTGGACAGCTTAAGGCGTTCGAAGTCACATGAAGCGCCTAATGTCAGCCTTCATGCTTGTTCGAACTAATTCTGACATTTCTCAGAAATTACTTGGTGTACGTGCCCATTTTGGAGGAAAAATACTTTTGACTTGGTAGTACACATGAAGCGCCTAATGTAGGTGTTCGAAGTGTTCGGGCTTCCATGCACTTCACATGAAGCGCCTAATGTAGGCGTTCGAAGTGTACGCATATCCAGACACTTCACATGAAGCGCCTAATGTAGGCGTTCGAAGTGTACTGGATTCTACCAAGGCACATGAAGTGCCTAATGTAAGAGTTCGAAGTATACTTACTTCCAACACACTACATGAAGCGCTTAATCCACCGTTCGAAGTGCCAAAGTGTGCAAATCATCAAAACTTTAACATATTCTAACATTCTCCCTCTTTTTGATGATTTCACAAAATACGTAACTTTTAAAGTTAGCTCCCCCTTAACTTATGCTCCCCCTCACAAAATGCGATATTTACTCTTCAAGTAGAAAAACATATAATTCAACAAAGGTGATGCAAATGTCATAATCATAAACTTAAATTGAAGTAATCACAGGGAGTTTAAAGGATTTCAAATGAACCTAGAAAGAGATGATAAGTTGTTAGTCATCAAAATAGATAATACTCTTGCAATCCACCAGAAAATCAAGAAGAAGGAAAAAAATTCCTACAGTCCACTACCGGAGCCAGCACCACTTCCACCAGAAGGAAAATCCCCGAAACCAAAACCACTCATTGCAAATTCTGCAAAACCAATCATTTGCTGACCACTTCCGCTAGCTTGTCTGCTTCCACCAACATCAGCAACATCAGCAACACCAGCCTCTGCATCTCCAGCAGCAGCAGCATCTCCAGCATGTTCTCCCCCTAAATCATCAAAATAAGGGGGAATGTAGGCCCATGGAAATTCACAGAGAAAGGCTGCTTTGAGAACTCCAAAAAGATATTCATGACGTGCATCTCTCAGTTGAAGTTGCTGAACAGACTGTTCCAAGGATTGAATTTGTGCACGCAGCTGTGCTTCAGTACTTGAACCTTCACCTTCCTGAGGCCCTTCATCCACCTCATCAGCAATATCAGGCAGGGTAGTGGCTTTGCGTTTTTGAGAGTCGATGGCTTGAGCAATGTTATAATTGTCATAAAAATCCGTCTTAGCCACAGTGGTCAGTTGATCTTCAGAAATGACAATACCTTTTGATTTTAGCAGAATGGTAACAATATTTACGAAAGGTAAAGCCTTGGAGCCTTTCCGAAGAGCAGCAAACATGACTTCAACCATAATCCTAGCAAAATTGAGCTTGGTCTCATGTTTGATTCGGTAAGTGACGTAGAAATCCATGTTGCTTGGATTTCTGGTCGACTTACCATTGGCACAATAAGTGACAACGGCCAACAAGATGCGGTCCATCAAAGACATATTCTGAGTCTTTCGGGAAGGAAAGAATCCCAGATCAAATTTGACATCTTCTTCACGAATTTCGTATTTACTGCTCCAGTCAAATACGGAAAAGTCACTCAGCCCTTCGTTTCTTATTCTGAGAACATAACAGATTTCGGGAATAGAAAAGCTAAGATGCGTACCATCAACGACAGTATTCAGAGAAAAAGATTGAGATGCAGACTGTGAAGTAACCTACAAATTTGCATAGAACAACCTCATGTGTTCGTGGGAGAATTTCTGCATATAACTTCTGGACCAGAGAGAGGTCCATCCTTGATGCTCTAGCAAGGAGATAAGCTGGTCCACATTGCGAGTCTCAGACAGATCATTGAGACTAAGCAGTTTGAGTGGAATGATAGGCCGGTTGTTTGGGGGCCATTCTCAAAAAGCATATTGGAGTACATAGATACATGTACTCCCTTGTCCGCATGACGGGGTGGATCTTTAATGCTGGAGTCAAATTTCTTTAACAAAGAAAAGTTTTCCTTGGTGAGCCCCTCACGATTGGATTTAATTTCCTGTGGTTCTACAAGCCCAGCGGCTTGCTTTCGCTTGTGGCTACGAGGGCGTTTGGAGGGACCTGCTGACGCCATATGAGTTGTATGTATGAAAAGGTTTGAGAAGAGAAAGAAAGATGGAAGGAATTGCAGGGACGGTTGGGTTTGAGAAGAAGAAGAAGGAGTGGATTTAGTGAAATAGAGAGAAAAGAGAGATGGGATTTAAAGAAGAGGTAGTTATTGATGTTAATGATGGAGGATAATGGGAGAGAGAGTGCTGAAGAAGTGAAGAAGAGGAAGAGTTGAGGGAAGTAGTGGAGAAGAAGATTGGGGAAGATGGAAGGATGGTCAGACGTGGGAAGGAGTGAAAGGCGGCAGGAATTGATGACCATTGATTGGCGCAAAAACTGAAAAGACGGCGGAAATAACAGTGGAGAAATAGGGTTTAGGCGCCTAAAGTGACTTCGAACGACTTCACAAATTAGGATTAAGCGCTTGAAGTTACTTCGAATGGTTGTGGAAATGCAGATTGAGCGCTTAATGTCACTTTGAACAAGTGAACTCATTTAGGTAAAGCGCTTAATCCAACATCGAAAACTAGTGTTTAGGAGCACAAAGCGCCTGATGTCACTTCGAACGAGTGACATCTTAACATCAGGCGCTTAATGTGACATCGAACGCCTGAAGTAAATGTGATGAAGCGCTTTATGTATAGTGACCTTGAAAATTTGAAAATTTTCTTGCTCAAAACTCAAGATGGGTTATCATCAACCCATATTGAGCAACTCCAACCTACTTCTTATAGATGCAAATACATCACTAGGTAAGAGTTTTGTGAATATGTCTGCTAATTGGTCTCGTGTAGGAAAATTTCCACACTTACCAAGTTCTTTTGTACACAATCACGGATGAAATGATACCTAACTTCAATGTGCTTAGTCCGACTATGTTGGACGGGATTTTGTGCAATATTGATAGCAGATGTGTTATCACACAAAATTGGCACCTTGGAGAAGTGAATGTTATAATCATTTAACGTGTTTGTCATCCATAACAATTGTGCACAACAAGAGGTGGCCGACACATATTCGGATTCCGCCGTAGAAAGAGACATACTGTTTTGTTTCTTGGAAAACCAAGAAACAAGACAATCTCCAAGAAACTGACAAGTTCTGGAGGTGCTCTTCCTATCAACAAGACTCCCCGCATAATTGGAGTCACGATATCCTCTTAAATCAAAACATGCATTCTTAGGATAAAATAGACCAAATTTCAAAGTACTTCTAAGGTATTTAAGGATGCGTTTTACCGCAATAAAAAGCATCTCCGTAGGATCACTTTGAAATCTAGCACATAGCACACTGCATGTAAAATATCGGGTCTACTAGCCGTCAAATAAAGTAGACTACCTATAATGCCACGATACAAGGTTACATTGACATGCTTTCCCTTTTCATCCTTGTCAAGCTTGGCACTTGTGCTCATAGGAGTGTTTACTTCTCTTCCTTCACTAAAGTTGTACTTTTTGAGCAAATCCTTTTTGTATTTGGTTTGGGAAATGTACACGCCCTCTTCGGTTTACTTGATTTTTAATCCATGGAAATAGTTGAGTTCGCCCATCATGCTCATCTCGAACTCACCTTGCATAAGACTAGCAAATTGCTATCAAAGACAATTGTTAGTAGCACCAAAAATAATATCATCAACATATACTTGAACAACTAATTGATTTCTACCTTGTTCTTTTATGAACAAAGTAGTGTCAACTTTACCTCTTGAAAAACCATTATTAAGAAGAAAAGTACTTAGCCTCTCGTACCAAGCTCTTGGAGCTTGTTTGAGACCATAAAGAGCCTTTTTAAGTTTGAAGACATGATGTGGTGAATCATGACATTCAAACCCAGGAGGTTGTGCAACATACACTTCTTCTTGAATAACACCATTCAAGAAGGCGGATTTTACATCCATTTGGTAAAGTTTAAAATCTCTATAACAAGCATATGCTAATAACATCCTAATAGCCTCAAGCCGTGCTACGGGCGCAAATGTCTCATCAAAATCAATACCTTCTTCTTGATGGTATCCTTGAGCAACTAACCTAGCCTTGTTTCTAGTGACATTACCTTGATCATCCATCTTGTTACGAAAAACCCATTTCGTACCAATAATAGGATGATCGTGTGGTTTAGGAACCAAATCACAAACATCACTTCTCTCAAATTGGTTTAATTCTTCTTGCATAGCCAAGATCAAATTTTCATCAAGGAGTGCATCTTTAACATTTTTAGGCTCTATAAGAGAGACAAATGCATTCTCTCTATATTGCCTTCGTGTGGTGATACCCCTATTTAAATCACATATGACCAACTCGTACGGGTGAGAACTTTTGTGCTTAAATGATCTAGAAAGACTTGAGACATCTCCTCCAACTTCTTCACGATCATGTTCCGGAAGTGATGAGCCTTCATCTTTCACATGAATCTCATTTTCCGGAATATGTGATGCATTTTCTACATTTTGTGTATCAACATGAGTATGAGAAAAATTTTTATTTGACTCACTAAGTTCATGCACACAAGGTGGAGGAGTACCTTCAATAGGTTCTACTCGCAAGTCAATGAAGATGTTTCCATTTGGAGGATCATCAACAATCTCTTGTTGAGTAACAACCATAGGAATATCCTCAAGAATTTCTTCTTGAGGAGTCACATCTTCATTTTCTTCACAATCCTCATTAAGTTTAGGTTCGTCACTAAGTGACTCATTAAACTTAACATGGATTGATTCTTCCACCTTTTGACTCCTTTTGTTGAAAACACGAAATACCTTCCTATTTGAGGCATAACCTAAAAAGATACCTTCATCCGCTTTGAGGTCAAGTTTGTCCAAAGTATCCTTGGTATTAAGTATGAAACACTTGCAACCAAACACTTTGAAATACCCAATGTTGGAGACTTTTCCATTTCAAAGCTCATAAGGTGTCACATTTAGGTATGGTCTCAAATATACACGATTGATCACATGGAAAGCGGCATTTACCGCTTTGGCCCAAAAGAATTTGGACAAACCGAACTCATTCAACATTGCTCTACACATTTCTTGTAGAGTTCTATTCTTTTGTTCGGCCACACCATTTTGTTGAGGAGTTCTAGGTGCCGAAAGGTCATGCGAGTATCCTTTGGATACACAAAACCTTTCGAAATCACCATCAAACTCACCACCACGATCACTACGGATGGTCTTAATGGTGTCACCCACGTGATTTTCCAATCGTTTACTTAGATTCATAAACTCACCACATGCATCACTTTACTTAGCTAGAAACATCATCCATGTATAACGAGTATAGTCATCTACTACCACGAAGGTATAATGTTTACCATCCAAACTTTTTGTTCCAACATCCCCATACATATCCATATGAAGCAATTGTAGGGGTTTGGAGGTGGATATATTTGTCTTGGGTTTGAAGCTTGTTTTCACAAGCTTCGCCTTTTGACAAGTGTCACATAGGTCATGGTTTTCGAAACACATTTTTTGAAGACCTCAGACTTTATCATTTTCGCAAATAAATTTAAATGTTTTGAAACATACATGTCTGAGACGTCTATGCCATAGTTGCGTCAAATCATACTTAGCAACTAAGCAAGATACATTTTGAGAAACTAAATCATTGATGCTAAGTTTGTAAATATTTTTGAAACGCAAAGCCTCAAATAAGATATCATTACCCTTTTTCACAACACACTTTGTTTTCAAAAACGTTACCTCATAATTAGCATCACATAGTTGACTGACACTTATCAAGTTAAACTTAAGACCTACAACATATAAGACATCACTAAGAGAAAAGGAATCGTTACCCACAATACCATGTCCTTTGATTTGGCCTTTGCTACCTCCAAAGTGGACAACTCCTCCATTTTGCATAGTGAGTCTATGGAAGAGACGTTTGTCTCCCGTCATATAGTTGGAACACCCACTGTCCACGACCCATTTGACCTTCTTGTTTTTCCTTTCTCCATTGAGTGCTAAGGCCTACAAATGAACCATATGAATTTGGTACCCTTTTTGTTTTGGGTCCTTGAAGGTTAGTAACCTTCATTTCGCCTTTCGGCACCCACACAAGATTCTTATTATTTTTAGCCCTACATACTCTTTCTACATGACCTTTCCTATTACAATAAAAACATGTAGGAGTATGTTTGTGAGATTGTGCATGCTTGTGCGAATGCTTGTGAGTAGGCACATTTCGTGATTCCTTTTTAGGAACAACCTTCTTTGGAATCGAAGAAGGTTTTTGTTTCACGACATAGACCAAAGGTTGTGATGCCTTTGGTGCATATGCCTTTGCTTTAGGCATGTGCTTTTGTTTATTCAAGGAGGTTTTAGACTCCTTGACTACTTGTGTTTGTTCCTTTTTCTTTCCCTTCTTAGATGCATACATGGCACTAGGCTTGATTTTAGCTTTCATGATTGGCCTAGATGCATCCTTACCTTCTACTTTTGTAGCACTTACCCTTGAATCATTTTTCTTGTCATCAAGGGCTTGAGCACATGATTTCATCAAATCATGTTTCTCTTCAAGTGCAATCACATGCATGGTCAAAAATATGTAATGCTCAAGTTGTAATGCAATGTGATCTTCTAACATGTCATTATATTCATTTAAGCATGCTCTAAATTCCTTCTTGACACGTTTATATTTTAAGTCTAAGAGGTCATTTTCTTGCACTAAACCATCTCGTTCATCAATTAATCTATAGTGAGATGAAATATTGCATACCTTTATGTCATCGTCAATGGCCATGAGCGCAAAGAACTCCTTGTCTAGATCATCTTGAACTACACCCGTGAGTGCAAGATCATCATGGTTGCCATTGTCGCTCTCAGACCTAGAAGGAATGCTCTCCTAATGGGCTACTTCCGCTTGTAAGGCCTTCTTCCTTTGGTAGATGGCATTCTTGTCCTTGAGTTGCGGCTCCTTCACCCGGCAATCCTTCATGAAGTGACCAAACTTCCCACATTTATAGCATTTGTTGTCTTGGTCCTTCACTTTGTCCTTGGAGAATTTATCTTTGATGAATCTTTTTGCTTCATCCTCATTCTTTCTCGCAAAACGTCAGAATCTCCTAACTAGAAGTCCGATTTCATCATCCGAGTCCTCCGACTCGCAAGCAAGAGCTTTTGTAGAGTGGCGAATGGGGTCGTTCTTCTCTTGCGCATCAAGATGAATCTCATAAGTGATGAGATTCCCATATAGCTCATCCAAGGTGATGGTCTCCAAATCCTTGGACTCCTCAATGGCCGTCACTTTCGCGTTCCATTCTCTTCCTAAGCTGTTTAGAAAGCAATGATTGAGATCCTCTTGTTCTATTTTCTTGCCAACCGCAGTGAGAAGGTTGACAAGTTTGGTGAATCTTTGGATAGACTCTTCGATCTTTTCATCTTTGTGGACAGTAAAGTTGTAGAATTGCTTGATCAACTGTCTCATCTTTTCCTTCCTCACTTAAGATGTTCCTTCGTGGATCATCTCAAGCTTTGTCCAAGCCTCATGAGCAGATTGGACTCCTTGAATCTGAGCTCTCTCATTTGGAGTAAGAGAGCTATTCAAAATAGCAAGAGCTTTGCTATTTATGGTAAACTGTAACTCCTCTTCAGGAGTAGGATCATCAATATCAATCGGACTGATGGAACCTTTTGAAACTTCTCTCCATATTATGTACCCACATGAACGAAGATATGTTTCCATGTTTGATTTCTACAGTGGGTAGTTGAGAGGATCAAACATCGGAACTTTGACATGTACACTAGAAATGGAAGGGAGAAGTGTTTCTTGCCTCCTTCTTCTTGAGGCATCACCACTAAGGGAACTAGCATCATCAAAAACAAAGGGATCCATACTCTAATGATCAAATCTTGTATTTGAACTCAAATGAACAAGATTAGGCTCTGATACCAATTGTTAGGTCCCTTAGAACAACTAGAAGGGGGGTTGAATAGTGTGTTCACCAAGTATGGATATTTTCTTGATATTTTTCATTTTAGAGTGCAACCAATACTTGGATGTGTTCTTTAGAAGGAATAAAAACTTGCAATAAAGTAAAGAACACAAGAATGTATAGAGGTTCAAGTCAAATGACTCTACTCCTCTACCTTCTTGATTTTTCACAAGGAGGATTTTGAAAAGGGGATTGTTATTTCTATGGGGGAAACAACAATCAAAAAAAATCCAACAAAATGAAAAACTAGGCAACACGCCTAGACCACAACCGAAAATTCTAACCCTTTGAAGTCTAGCCTCCAAAGATCTTCTTTGCCCACAAAGAAATCTTGTAGGGAGAATAGTACACCACAACACTATCAACTAACCCTTCAAAGTCTAGAAAACTTAAACAAGAAGCACCCTTGCTCCTTGACCAACAATCTACACAATCTCTCACAATCTTTACTCACCAAGAAGAAGACTCTTCTTCTTCTTACAATAATCACTCTCAACAATAAAGTAAAAATGTACAAAGTTTACAACTATCTTGAGAGCTTGAGCTTTGAGAGAAAACTTGAGAGCATGAGATGTAGAAAGTTAGAGAAGAAGAGAAAAAAACCCTTCTTTTATCACTCTTGAGAATTCTTCCCGTTTGAAAACCTCTGCAGAGCCAATAATGGTCTTTGGCATCTTGTGATGGTACATCTTCATCATTGGAGATCTTCCCTTGGCATGTAGCAACACTTTTGGAGAGATTCCAAAAACAAAACCAAGTATGGAAACATGGCATCTTCAGGTTTGAGGGAGAACCTGTGAAAATAGCACTAAAAAGAAGAGGATACAAAGAGTCAACTGATGTTAGAAAGTGAAGCAAAAGACCTTTGTAACGTTAGTCACATGAAGCACCTAATGTGTTTAATGAACAGGCGTTCGAAGTGACATGGAGCGCTTAATGTGAAAATGAACAGGCGTTCGAAGTCACATTAAGCGCCTTATGTGGACAGCTTAAGGCGTTCGAAGTCACATGAAGCGCCTAATGTCAGCATTCATGCTTGTTCGAACTAATTCTGACATTTCTCAGAAATTACTTGGTGTACGTGCCCATTTTGGAGGAAAAGTACTTTTGACTTGGTAGTACACATGAAGCGCCTAATGTAAGTGTTCAAAGTGTACTTCCTTTTTGCCAGAACACATGAAGCGCCTAATGTAGGCGTTCGAAGTGTTCGGGCTTCCATACACTTCACTGAAGCGTCTAATGTAGGCGTTCGAAGAGTACGCACATCCAGACACTTCACATGAAGTGCCTAATGTAGGCGTTCGAAGTGTACTGGATTCCACCAAGGCACATGAAGCGCCTAATGTAAGCGTTCGAAGTATACTGACTTCCAACACACTACATGAAGCGCCTAATCCACCGTTCGAAGTGCCAAAGTGTGCAAATCATCAAAACTTTAACATATTCTAACACCAACCAGTGGTGTAGGATGCTAAATTGTTTGTATTCGGATAGCTGGCCTTGAAGAGGCCAACGTATTTGTTGGGTTTAAATTTATAAACCAGAATTTCAATTTGCCAAGTTCACGGGTCTTATTCAAAATGTTCAGGTTGACGGATTGTCTCGTTTTGCTCGAGCTGGTAGGGCATGTTCGGACCGTTTTAGCGGGTTATTTTTGTGCTAGTGGGTCATGTTCAGGTTGGGTTGACATGTCATGTTCGTGTTTGATTCTTCTTTAATCCAATGCTTTCACAAATTCAACCGTTCGACGTGTCGACACACGGATTGACCTAAACCTCGTTCACTTTCTTCATGTCAGCTTCAGGTTATATCCGATTTCTGCCTCAATACACGAAGGTCAAATTTAAACTTATAAAGAGCATATGTGCGTTTGTGACATGATGACCATCCGTGTCAGAGATTGTTGGTCCTACATCCATGACATCTTTTATTTGACCATTAACACTTGTCAAACATTTATACTCTCTACTACCTAAAATACAAGTTAAGAGAGTATAATAAAACAACTTAAAAGTAAGATTATACTATGTTAAAAAGTCAAAAGTCAAAAACGACTTGTATTCTAGGACTATTTTAGTGTGTGCTTCCAGAAAACGCGCATGCAAGAAAAAAGTTTAAGCTTGATAAAAATGGCTAAAATATTGTTTACTTTACATGATTATCAATTAAAAAAATGTTGTTTTATGTATCAATCTTTATATCTCCACCTCTGATGGAGTGACAACTAAAGCTAGTTTTAGTATGTTAGGGGAAGGAGTATCATAAAACAACTTATGTTAAGAATTGATTCGTATACGTGCATAAGATTTTGCTCGTTTAACATCCCACATCAATTGTTTAAGGAAACTTACTTATGCACTTTCTGCTTCGTTTTTTTCCAACTCTTTGACACCATGTATTTTTGTAACAAAACAGAATCACACTTTAACTACCTAATTAAATTTAATTGCTCGGAAAAAAGTTCCCGTCACCAGAAAAAGCCCCAAGCCCCCGAACCCACATTGTATTCCGAAAATATCCATTTCCTTCTCTCTCTCCTCTTTCCTCCTTCTCATCACCACTCCCCCTCCCCCTCCCTCAGCCCTCTCCTTGACTCTTTTCCCATTGGATCTGTTATTAATTGACAAAATGTACAATCAGCACTATTATTGCACCCCGAAAAATTTCGTTGCTTCGATACGTGTTCTTATTGTGATTACGCACGTGTAAATTCTTGCACTTGTATTAAAACCTACAAAAGACCGATATACGACGAAATTCGTGAACGAACGTCACGATTTTGTCCTAAGAATTAAAACAATATGAATATGTAACAACTTAAACCCTAGAATAAATTAAAACAAAAACAAAAAGCATGACACAAAGTATTTACCACTACTTAAATAAAAGGAAAAGAAATTAATAAATAAGAAGATATTTGTAAGGAAGAAATAGAAGAAAAAGAAGTAAAATCGGTCATAATGTCCTAGGACAAAATGGAAGAAGTCTTCTATAATTTCCTACAAGCAACTATCATTCCTCACTTTCTCCCAACCATTCCACTTCTTCCATTTTTCCTCCTTTCCCTCTCTTAACTCTCTTGGCCGAAATCTTGCTATGGTTATAGGACAATCTCTCTCTTTCTTACACACTTCACACTTCATCAAACCTCCAATATCTTCTTCTTCCTCTAAGCAAGGAAAAAAACCACTCTCCATGCCTCATTTTCTCCTCCTAGCTGAAAGTTTACTAAGGTAGGAACTAAGGTGCATTTTCTTTTCTTCATCTCCTACATTCACTTAAAACATTGGCTACAACATCATTCCTATTCTTAGCATCAAAAAGTAGGTTTAGAGGAGTTAAGGAGCAAGAGAAAACAAGGTAAGAATATCATCTAAGCTATGTTATTCTTCCTCCATTCATCCATTTTCATGGCTGCTCATTAACCTCCCATTTTCATTGTCAAAACCATGGTTATCTAAGGTGTAGAGGAGAAAGATTTTTCTTCAAGCCAAGTGAAGCAATCTTCAGTTTTATTAAAAGGCTAAGTGATAAAGGCAAGTATTCTTCCTAGATTCTTCATGATTTTTAAAGATCTATGTACTTATGTTCATATAAGGTTGGATCATCCACGATGTATGTTCAATGTTTTAGTATCAAGAATAGATAAGCGTTATGTTCTTAAGTGATGTATAAATGGTTAAATGGTGTATACATACACACGGCCATATTGATTAAAAATGAACATATATGTACAAATGAAATGAAATAAACACTCTTATGTAGTATATATGAAGGATAAAGAAGGAAAATGAAGATATGTGATATGATAAGAAAAGTGTACTGAGAAGATGATCATGTATTTGTTCAAGATTATCATCACTATGTATTTTCTATGGTATGTTGGTTTCATATGTTGTATGATCTTGCTTTAGTATGTTTATGTATGCATCATGAGCATGTCTAACATACTTGGTCATACATGTTGTTTTTGATGATCATCATTTCATATACCTATTTGGCCTTTTATAGCTTGTTTTATTTTCATGATTTCCATCTCTTGACATGTTTATATATTTGATGATGATTTTTTGAGGATTTACATGGATGGAAATTAAAATGTTTATGGCTAGTATAAATATTCAACCCAACATATAAGAATAAGAGGTGAAAAAGAAAAAGATTCATAAGACACATATACTTATATATAATTCATGCATCATGATAAAAGAAGTTAAAGAATGAGTTTTATGACATGTATTAAATATGAATATGTTAGATATGAAGAGAAAGAGTCATAAGATTAAAAGATGAATAAAGAAATGTGTTATATGAAAAGGAAAATAATAAATATGTATATATGTGGGTAATCGGCCAAATGGCCATGTTTACACACACACATACATATACACACACACACACACATACATACATATATATATACATACACACACACACACACACACATATACATATATATATTTGGCCTTTGTATATATTGGATGTGACACAGAGATTAAAATAAAGTGTAAAAAAGTGTGAGTCGCAAAAGAAAAATATAAATGGGTATATATATGTGCACATAAAGCCACATGGTCATTTGTGTGTGTGTGTATGTATTGATGAAAGGAGAGAAAACATCCTGATCTTATTAATTAGCCCTCACGTATGGCGGAGGAAAACCAATAGTAAAAATCAAGTCCCAACATAATAACATAAAACAACTGAGTGGCTGAAAAACAAACCTGATGAGCTATCTAAGTACTAGGGGTGAGGGGCACTGCCCACATTGGATATGATATGCCTCATTAAAACCTTGCCAAACAAAACCACACTTATGGATAAATCTTGCACGAAGAAAAAAAGACATATTTATCCAGTATGGGACAGCAATGACATATCAAAAGAAATGTGTATAGAAGGCTAAGTGGTGACGTCGGCGAGTCTCCAGAAGGTAGCCACATGTATCTATCGCAAACCATGCACAACAAAACAAAGGTATATAAATCAAAGTCAACTCCCTGCAGTAACGAAATAATATCGAAGATGCGGAATGCAAAGACATACCCCGCCTGCCCAGAAGTTGTGTAATGACGCCAATCCATATAAAAGACAACTCCGCAACTGGAAGCATTGATCTCAAGTAGCCCTCGTAAACAAGATAACACACAAATATTGCGGAGCGGTAGTATAAAATCATAAGAAACAGATTCCAAGCAGACGAGACAAACAAAGTAGAAATATAGTATCCGGGCTGCTTGTATCAAAAGCATGATACAGGCAGAATGAAGATGATTCGCACAGGCTATGTCAAATACGCATGTAAGGTATAGTCAATTCGGTGAGCAGGCAACCTCGGACAACGGGCGGCATGCGGCGTATATCCACGAACTCGGAGAAAGTAGAATATTGCAAAGCATGAGATGTAAGATGGTGAGCTGTGGAGTTTGTCTCCCTCGGTGTATAGCAAAGATCCGAGTGTGTACTATGCAGGAAGGTCTGCAAGCGGTACAAGTCATCTCTGAGATCCCTTTACACTGAAGACATATCAGCTATCAAGCAAAGGAGGGCCATACAATCCATCTCTAATAAGAATCTGGTAAATTGAAGCGCATAGTAAATTGTCGTATACAAAACTGCTTGTAACTTAGCCCCAAGAGAGGGAAGGCATGGCAACGAAAATGCAATCGCAGAAACCAACGCTCTAGTGGAGTCACGGACCACTGCACCAGCTGCAGAACAGTGCCGTCCCAATGCCGCATCCATATTAATTTTCATCTGTCCTGAAGGTGGTGTTTTCCAACAGACCACCGTATGACGACGACAACGTATATGAGGTGACAAACCAGCCGCAGCTAACAAAGGCAGCTCCACGACAAACCTCTTACCCGAGGCCGACGTGCACCAAGTAAAGATATCCATCCGCACACGTTCCTCAAGCGTACGGAAATTATATGACTCATCTCCAAAAACAATACATGCAGGGGCGGACAGAGGAGGGCATGGGGGGCGGACTCGAAAAAAAATTAGGTAGTAGGTAGATGCAGTTGTATTTTTGATTATCTAAATTTAAGGTATCTGTTTTTTAATCCCAAAACTATCTCATGATATGTGATATAGGTGTGTTACTAGGAACTAGGGAAAAATTTTGATTAGTAGATATATACATTTGTATTTTTTTAACTAACTAAAAAATATATTGTATAAAAAACAAACTCGTTTTTGAAAATTAAAAAAAATAAATATTACGCCTTTTGAAATACAGCATCGGGATTAGTTGATAAGACGGACTCTTTTGAGTTTGTATTTATCGGAAAGATTATGTTGCAAATTTTGGGAATGACAAGTACTCTTTCAAAGATTCTACAAATAAGAGACCAACACATAGGCTGTGCTCTTAATATGATCAATGTGACAAAAAATGAATTACAAGAATATAGACAAAGTGGTTGGGATTCTTTGTTGAAAGAAGTTGTTGAGTTTTGTGAAGAACATCAAGTTGATGTGCCTAAGATGGATGATATTGTTAAAGGTTGTTCTAGAAAAAAAACTCAATGATGGAGAATCGACGACATATTTTCATCATTTTCGCGCAGAAATTTTCATAAAGGTACTTAATTTCTATTCATTGTAGTTGATACGTACACTATTGATCATTGATTTGTCTATATCTTGATTTTTTTTCATATAAAATCTTAGGTAATTGACATCATTGCTACTGAAATGGATACACACTTCACCGAAGCCAGCACAAATTTACTTAGATGTGTGATGTGCCTTGATCCTTCCAATTCTTTTGTAAATTTTGATCATAGTCAATTGCTACACTTTGCTGAGTTATATCCAAACGATTTCACTACCATGGATCGAATTGAGCTCAACCATGAACTTAATAGTTCATTGGTGATATGAAATCAAATTAAGTATTCTCTCATATTACTAATCTTGGAGTTCTTGCAAAGAATATGGTGGAGTTGAATTATCACAATTACTTTCCTTTAGTATATCGGCTCATCGAGTTAGCACTGATCTTACCCGTCGGAACAGCGAGTGTGGAAAGAAGTTTTCTTGCGATGAATATAATAAAGACTGATCTGCGCAACCGATTGGGAGACGACTTAGTATCGGACTGTTTACTGTGTAACTTCGAGAAGGAATTTTTTGGAACCATTTCAAATGATAACATTATGCAACAATTTCAGAATTTGGGAACTCGAAGAAATTCGTTGTGGCCACCGATAATCCCTCCTGCTGCTCGTCTTTCATTTCATAAATAAAAGGTATGTCAAGCGTCAAATTAATAACTTTTGTTGGATATTGCTGCTTGTTAATGTTGCTTGTGAATAACTTTTGTTGGATATTGTTGATGGTTGCTTATTATTATTGCATTTTAATTAGTGGATGTGTTGGTTTAGATTTTATGTTATAATATTTGTATATATCTATATTGTAAGGGAGTTTATGCCAGATTTTTGATGGAATGTCTATTGAGTCCAAAAAGGTAGACGGTGATCCCATAGTGTGAATTTTGCCCCCCCCCCTAAGAATCCGCCGTTGCGTCCGCCACTGAATACATGTATACTCCTTCCAGATACTCCAACAAATTTTGTGGGTGACCATCACTCTGAGTTGTCCCCTCATGGTACTAGTAGAAGACGTAAGCCATCAACTCATGAGATGAGACCGTAAAGACGTATAGAGAACGACCGCGCCATCAAGAAGAAGAGCATATCTCTGCCAAATATAAGAGAGCGCGGGACAATGTAGGAAGAGATTATCTAATTCGCTAGTCGATTGTGAACAAAAGGGATATATTGTTGGAAAAGCCACAGAAAAGGCACATATGTTTTCCGAAACCGGCAAAGCCCGAAAGTAACTTCCACATAAACATTTTAGATAATTGTGGTAACCCTGACCACCAAATATAATGACAAGAACGCAATGTAACTCGCAATATCCGACACTCCTCATATGCACTCTTCACCGAAAATTGACCGTTTACATCCGAAGTCCAATTGAGGCATTCTGCCCTGCATTCACTCGGCTCTGTCAAAATGAATGTATCCGACAAATACGTTTCCAGTCGGGAGAGTCATAAAGTAATACATGGTAATGCACGCGGCTACCATATTTCTATCTAATGAATTTTGCCAAAACTGTGGAGCACTGATGATAGAACCACCGCATTTCGCACTCATATGCTTTCTGCAATGAAGATAAGGATTGCACCCCGAGTCTGTCCTCTACCACGGGGAAGCATATATCCTACCAAGATCTCCATGGATGTCGACCAACCCAGAAAAAGTGCGCAATTTTCCTCTCCAATATATTATGACAATACACGGCAGCCTAGAGGCAGCAAACAAATGCAAAGGAATTGCCGATAGAACAGAACGAATAAGTCTCAAGCTGGCTTATTTGCCCATCCAGCCAATCGGGCATCAAAATGACTTAGTAAAGAATTGTAGTACGCTGCGCGGCAAATACCATGATGAATCAGAGCCCCCACGTATCTCATAGGAAGGGTAGATAAATTCATGGCTAACATTTCTGCCACTCGACTACTAGATTTTACTTACAACTACCAGACTCTTATGAAAATTCACCTGCTGTCTTGAAGCCTGCTGATACTGCCGTAGAAATTCAGTAAAGCTTCTTAAGTCCTGCGTTGCGGCTGAAAGAAGTACAAACAGTTCATCTGCAAATCCCAAATGAGATGGAGTGGCCACCCAGCTCTCCTCAAAACCGCGAATCCAAGAGCGTGCCACCAATGAATTTAGACCTTTGCTGAATCCCTCCGAGGCAAGAATAAATAACATGGGTGATTGCGAATTACCTTGTTTGACTCCACGAACAGTACTAAAGAAACCACACAGTTTACCACTAACTAAAATCGAGCATTTAGTAGCCGCTAAATTGTTTAGAATAAGCCTGACAAGAAAAGACTGAAACCCCATCCGGAGTAGCAGTCGTTCGAGATAGTCCCAACTCACATGATCAAATGCCTTAGCTATTTCCAATTTGATGATGGCTCGACCCCCACAATGCGGCCTATCCAACAGATGCACTATCTCTTTAGCCATCAAAATCTGCTCAGCTATACCATAGCCCGGGATAAAGCTGGTCTACTTAAGAAAAATCAATCGAGGAAGGAGTATCCCCATTCGAGAATATAATATGAGCGTCACTACTTTAGAAATGAAGTTTGTAAAGCAGATATGACGAAAATCAAAGATGGACACGGGAAGATACCTTCGGTATAAGAGTGACAAGCGACGCAACCATTGCCGTTGGAACTCTCACTCTAAGAAAAACTCTTGCACTGCTTTTAACACATCCGGAATGATTATATCCCAACAGTAACGATAGAATTGACCATGATAGCCATTTGGACCAGCAACACTAGTAGGACTCAAAGCCCAAACTACATCTCTAACCTCGGTCAGCTACGGTAGTGCTAGCAAGGCCGTGTTATCCTCAGTCGTTACCAGCGATGGGATATACTGAAGAATAGACTCATGCTTTGTTGTCGGCTATGTAGCAAATAGGTGCGCATAAAACTGTAGCCCCATACTATATATCCAAGTCTGACAAGCACTCCACAACCTAGGAGGATAAAATACGAGGAATTCGTTTCTTTTGCCGACGATCTTGGACAATATTGTGAAAATACGCTGTATTGGCATCACCATCCTGCAACCAGTGAACTCGAGATTTCTGCTGCCAATACTGACAAACCTGTGTTTGTGCCTGTATAAGCCGCGCTTTGCTCTATGGTAAGCCTCACGATTCGCAGTTGTCGGAGCAGCAGCATACAGTGTCTTTGCTTTTACCACCCTCGCCTCCACATCCGAGATCGCATCAAAAGCATTACCAAATACCGTCTTATTCTAGCTTCTGAGATCAGCATTCAGCCTGCGTGATTTATTATAGAATCCTCGCATTCCTCGTGTTATTGGATAGCTACTCCAAGTGTGTCGAATAAAGTCACAAAAGTCAGGATGAGACAGCCACACATCAAGGAAACAAAAAGATCGAGGTCTAGTAGTATCAGAATCATGTCACGTAAATAAGAGAGGAGCATGATCAGATGTGGCGCGATTTAAATGCTAAACAAGTAGGGTGTCGAATACCTCATAGAAGCTTGTGGAATAAAGAATACGATCAAGGCGTCGACATACCCGCCCGAGACATTGACCATCCAACCAATTATATTGGGAACCTTGAAAAGGAAGACCCAGCAATCCTGTGTCACATATCCACTAATTAAAATCTGCTAATTGTCGTATTGAGGGGACCGAAGCACCCTTGTGTTCATCAAGGATTAAGAAAGTATTGAAATCACACCCCCATAATCCATGGGTCAGCGATTACCTGTGAAAAAGAGAGGAGATGCGCCCATAAGACTTAGCGAGCTGTCACGGTATGTTGTCCATAAACGGTTGTCCACCAAAAAGACTTCCTTGAGGGAATCCACTAAAATCAAAGAGAAATATTCCGGACTCCATGAGTTATGGTTGCATTGAGCAATAATGTTGTTGCCCAAAAAACCTAGATTTTGATGTTTATGGAAGAGACTACTTGAGTAAAACTAAATTTGAGCTGATAGTGTTCCAACTTTTCGGACGGCATATTAGGTTCAATCAAAACAGGTAAGTGAATGTGATACTTACTCACTAAATATTGTACTCTATTCAGGGAGGTGCACACTCCTCGCACATTCCACGTCAGAGAATTCATTGAGGAGAGGGCGGGTCCAAACTTGAAGCTGACCGAGTAACTATGGTGGATGGTGGAGGGCGAGGCATGTCCTTTTTCTTTGTACGGTGTCGTTTCCTGCTACATTCAACTAGCCCATGCGACAAGGAGATGAAAAAGGGGTCATTTAAGTCCACTCAAGTTGAGGATTGTTTGGTCATACCCTGAAATACTATTGAATCGTTGTCCCAATTCCTTTGCTGCACGGTGCAGATCTTGATCCTCATAAGATTTAACTGCTGCCAAAGATTTAGAGTCAGAGGCGTGACCTGGTCTTGTCGGTTGCCTATCCACAGCAGGCTGCGATTGGTCACAGGGAGACAAAATGAGTCTGGAAACATCCTGCACAGCTATAAGATTTTGAAGAACATCCTAATGAAGAGACGCATACTCCATAACCTCCTGTATATACTCCTTCTCATGCGACTCAGGAGCCAGAGCATCATAAGCTACAACCGAGTGTGGAACCATAATAGGAGATTCTGTATTAGGCTGCAAAATCCCCTACACCAGTTCTTGTGGTACCTCAGTAGGTCGCAAGCCATCGTCTACCACTGTTTTATCTTTCATTGGCATCCATCTCTGTGTTGGAGGGTCCGGCTATTTTGCTTTGCCCTTTACATTCCCTGCACCATCCATATCGGCTGGGAGAATATGATCTGCATTTCCCTGGCAAGACGTTGCACCATGTCCTAGCACCTGGCATTTAGAACACTAGTTTGGCTTTTCTTCATAATCAACTTGCTTAAAAAAATGAAAATCATTATTATGAATATAAACTCATGATGGCAAATCCTTAGACACATCAATTTCAACGCATATGCAAGCAACTGAAAGACGCGGCAAATTTGTGGTTGCATTATCAGCCTTCAATGGTGTACCTATCAACCTAGCAATTTCGAAGAGTGCCTCGGTTTTGTGGAGGTAAATCGACAGCCCAGGCAAAGAGATCCATACGGGGACAATATGAGTATCAACTTTTGGATCAAAGTCATAAAACCACTGTTATACGCATATGAAACCCTAGTACATTCCAAGAACGTCGTGCAAAACAGCGAATGTGATATGTTTCTTGATCGAAATTGATCAATATATCAGTGGAATGAAGTAAACTGATTTTCATACCTCCAGTGAATTCGACTTTATGAAACCATGAGAGAATTGTCTTAAGCCACGGCTTGTCATACCAGAAGGTACCTCCAAACAATATCCCAGTGAATCTATCAAGGTCGGGATCTCATCTCGGGCGAAACTAATTGTGGGGAACTCCTTTATATTTGGTGATTTCGAGTGGCGTTAAATTCAACCTAGAAAACCCGGCCACGACAGAGGTAAAGGATCGCGGTGGCAATCCTGCGGGTGGCGGCTGCATACCCGGTGCGTATGCGGAAGAAGAAGGTAATGGTCGTTGACAGAGAGGTGGTAGTTGTATATGGCAGAGAGCGAAGAAAACGATGGCGGCAAGGATCGGGCATCGCGGATTACCGCCACAGCGTTGGGAGAGTCCGCCGTCATTTTTTCGAATATGATGTATGTAAGTCTCTCTCTATCTCTCTCTCTCTCTCTCTTATATATATATATATATATATATATATATATATATATATATATACTCAGATTTGTGGATAACATGTTACAAATCTGCACTTGGCGTCCACGTCGCAAGAAAGGTGACATGCCTGCAACCACTCCCTTTTCAATTGTTACACGTGGCTCCCTATAGCATTATGTAACAAAATTCTCTTTCGGTATATCTCAATGAAGGCATTACTATGGAATGTTCGAGGTGTTAGCACCTCTTTCACACACATTCTTTCTCTTATACGTCAGTATCGTTTACATTTGTTGATTTTAATAGAGCCCAAGCTTCAGAGTTCTCGTTTGGAATACTTTCAGATGCACTTTGGTTTTTCACATGCCTGTTCTTCTGGTGATTATAATATTTGGTTCTTTTGGCGTGAGTCTTTTTTGGAGCTTCTTGACACTCGACCCGGTGTACAAAATATGTCATTACACTTGCGGTGGGTGTCTAGTGGATGGGATTTTTGGCTTACAGCGGTTTATGCTCAGCATACGTTGGCGGCTAGGCAACCCTTATGGGCTGATTTGACATTATTTTGGGCTGAGACCGAGGTTCCTTAGCTCATAGGGGGTGATTTCAATGCATTTCTTTCTTTGGACGAGCACAAGCAAATTTCCACGCCAGATTTACGGACTAGCTAACTTTAAGCACTTTCTTGAATCTTCCGAGTTGTTGGACATACCCTTTTAAGGGTCATGATTTACTTGGTCTGATGGGCGTGGACTGGGTAAGGTGTGGCGTCGCTTGGATCATTTCTTCTATACACAAGGGTTTTCTGATCTATTCGGTAATACATTGGTGAGTCACCTACACTGATCTAGATCGGATCACTCTCTTTTATTGTTACAGTGCACATTAGTTGATTCCACTGGTCCATTGTCTTTTCGATATCTTGATGTCTGGATAACATATGATGATTGTTGATGGCTTTGTTCGATCCCACTGGTGAACATATCCAACAAGTGGAGGTATGTAAGGCTTCTATGATAAGCTGAGACATCTAAAGGCAGATATGAGGATATGGAATAAAGGAGTCTTTGGGAATATCTTTAGTGATTAATGGGTGGCAGAACAGTAGACGGTACGTGCCAAGCGGGTATATGATGCCACCACATCAGTTGTTACTCGCGAATCATATCATCTTGCCAAAGCCAATCTTTTGAAGCTACAATCTCGTGCATATCTTTATTGGAAGCAGAAAGCCAACATTGAGTGGATAAAGGAAAGAGATGTTAATACAGGTTATTTTCATCAAATGGTCAAGGCAAGGAGACAGCATCAGGCTATTATCTCAATTCGCAGGTTGGATGGGACTAACTGTGACACGACTCAAACTATTGAGGCTGAGGCGATCAGTTTTTTCGAACAACTATTCAGTGCAGAACCTATATTTGATCATTACACTCTCTTGAGAAATATTCCCCAGGTTTTGACAGAGACCGATAATGAAGATCTCTTAGTATTACCGTAGGCTGATGAGATCAAGAGAGCAGTGTGTCATTTAAGTTCTGCCAGTGCCTCTGGTCCTGATGGTTTTCCCGGCTCTTTTTATAGGCACTCTTGGAATGACATGGAATTAGATGTGTTACTTGCAGTCAAAGAATTTTTCTTGGGTATTCGAGTTCCAAGGACCATGGCAGCATCTTTGATCTGTTTGATTCCCAAGACGCCCAATCCGACTACCTTTGTCGACTTTCGGCCAATATGTTTGACAAATTTTCTCTCAAAGGTGGTCACTCGAATTAATTCCTCTCGATTCTCCAAATTATTGCCTAGATTGATATCTCCAGAGCAAGCTGGATTTATGCCGGGCCGTGGTATTTCTGAGCAGGTTCTAATGGTGAAAGATATGGTCCATATTTTATATCGTAAGTGTCGCGGAGGACAGGTTATGATTAAGTTGGATATAGCCAAGGCATTTGATCGTTTATCCTGGCTATATCTGGAGCAGTTGCCTTTGCGTTTTGGTTTTCATGCACGGTTTGTATGGCTCATTATGAATAATTTAGACTCGACGTGTTGCTCAGTGTTGATTACTGTCAAACCTTTGTGGCTTCTTTCGGTCATCCAAGGGGGTAAAGCAAGGAGATCCCTTGTCGCCCACACTCTTTATTCTAGCATCTGAGGGATTCTCTAGGGCCCTAACAGCTTTATTCCAAACTGGCAGTTTAAGGGGTTTTAGGAGTGGCCGAGCTCTGGTGGTTTCACATATTGGATTCGCATATGACTTGTTGATCTTTTTAAATGGTCCAGTTGGAAATTGCAAACTTTCAAAACTTTTTTGGAGCAATACCAGTGGGCCTCAGGCCAATTAGTTATCACAAAAGTTAGTTAGTCGTTGGTGGTAGTGTCTCTTCTCAACGAGTGGCGGCGATCTTGAGTATGCGGCTTTCTACGCTGACCATAAAATACTTGGGATCCTATCTTTTTAAAGGTATTAACCGCTCTCAATATTGTACAACTTAACTTGATCATTTTCGATGTTTGTTTAACAAGTTGGTCGCAAAGGCTTCTGAGTATGGCAGGCAGATTGACACTTATTCAATCGGTTCTCTCTGCCATGCCTTTGCATATAATAGCAATAGCACGTCTCCCCAAAAGTGTTATAGTAGAATTAAATCGAAAGATGTCCAATTTTTTATGGGGGCAGCGACATCATTGGCGGGCATAGGCCGCTATTTGTCAAACAAAGATAGAGGGTGGTTTGGGTATCCGCAATCTAGATGCATTATAGAAGGCCTATGAATATAAGTTGTGGTGGACATATCAGACATCGAATTCGATTTAGGCGCAATATTCAGGCAGAAGTATGGGACTATATATGGGTTGTGCGTATTTATTTATGATTCCGCTGATGGAAGAGATTATGTAGCATTCATTCCTTTTATGCCTTGCATGTGCAAGACACACCGGATTGATTATCTTGGTTAGATGATGTACATGGATAATTTAGTCTTCGAAGTGCATATGAATCCTGTCGCTTGTAGGGCAGTCGTTTTCCATTAGCCCGATATATATGGTGGAAAGGTACTCCTACTCAGGGTCAAGTGTTTTTATGGAGATTATGCCATAATGGACTGCCTATGCCGGATAATACCTGTGCCTGGCCGGTGGCTTTTCCTACATGTTGTGTTTTTTGTTGATGCGAGTCAGCGGTACATAATCATATTTTCTATACATGTCTAGTAATTTGAACAATATGGAATCACCTCTCTCTGGTTTTTTCTAGCCCGCCTCCCACTGAGCTAGCTTTTAAACAGTATTTGCATGGGTGGTGGCACCAAGCACATAGCACTACTCTGGTCAGTCAGCTTTCTGCGGTGGTTCCACTGCTTGCTTATTGGGCTATCTGAAAAGAATATGCAGCAATACAATTTGGGAAATAAGGTTTTTCATTATTGCGTCTTAAGGAGAGAATACGAGTTGGAATATTTTCATAGTGTTCATCTATCTTTGGGAGTAAATTTGTTGCTTCGCTTCAGCCTCTACTAGATGCTCATTACTCGCCTCCTTTACATTCCATATGAATACAAGTTATTATATGGTGATTGCCACCAACAGGCAAGTTAAAGCTTAATATAGATGCTGCGGTAGGTCGCCGAGGGGCGGCTGGAGGGGCGGTCATGTGTAATGTGAAGAACAACTGGTCCGAGCTATTTGTTTTCCTCTGCCAGTATTGCCGCCGTTGCACGCGAAGTTGCAGGTTATGTTATTCTCCCTAATTTATTTTACGACACTGGGTTACTTAGAGCTTCATATTGAGATAGACTGTAAGTCATTGTTAAATTTCATTAATGACTCGGTAGCACTTACATCTCGTTTGGGCATCATGCAATCCACACTATCATATGTACCAGGAGAGGGTAATTCAGTAGCCCATTTTCTAGCTCAATATGGTCTAATGCGAGGTCACATGTGCATATTTCTAGTCGCGTGGATCTTTCTCCTGTGGCACGTGGTAGCTTGCAGGCAGATATTCATACACCATACATTCATTCATGACGTTTTCATGAATTCAGCATTCATATATTTTCTCGCCTGCATCTTTTTGATGCAGACGGCTGGTTATGTTTTCCGTTGTGCTTTTTCTCTATGTGTTTCACAGTTTGTAAACTGCTGATGTCATATATCTCTTATTTGGTGAGGTTTGAGATACATCCAATGGGGCCCAATGATGATTGTCCTATAACTAATGTCTGCTAGAATGGATTACAATTCTTGTTGCCCGTACCTATTTTGGTTACAGGCAACCCAAGTATTCAATTAACATTTCCCTCTCACCTTGCTTTCGGATTTGTTATGCATCTCTTATATGTAACATTTCACATGTTTGCCATTTTGAGATACACAAACGAGCAGCGTCAAAGGCTTCCTGCATTGAAGATGTGGCAGTGTTTCTCCGCCTCTAGGCCCAGCGCAAACTCTCCTCATATTGGATTAGATTGTTTTTTATCATTCTTTCGATTTACACATTATTGCTATCGTGTATTTTGCGTTTTTTTTAAACATATTTTCTTATCTATTCTGTTTAGTTTAGGAAAGTCTCCCTCCATAGATAAGAGCGTTAATGTAACCACGGTATTCCTTCGTCACAAGTGAGGGCTAACATATTAATAAAACGTCCGGCGGTACCGCCTGTCCTTCAACTATATATATATATATATATATATATATGTATATATATGTATATATATATGTATATATGTATATATATATATATGTATATATATATGTGTGTATGTATATATATATATATGTGTGTGTATATATATATATATGCATGTATGTGTATATATACACACACACATATTCGGCCTACACCAATATTGGGCGTGAAATTAATAGTTTTGGACATAACTATGGATATAAAAAGGTATAAAATAAAGTATGATAGTGAATATGGTTACCTTATGTATATTTATATGAAGTATGTAAATATATATAATAGAATATGAAATTAAGGGTTTTGGACCATTATACCTAAGTTTAAGAGGTGTAATTTTAGGAAATATGGATAGACAACAATGAAGAGAAGTGGGATGTTTTGGAGGCAATTGGCCGAGGCTTTGGATGAAGAAAAAGAATGTGTATTTTCATGATTTACGGCATGAGTTATGTATATGTGAGGTTAAAGTTATGATGATATGAGAAGGATTAACAAGCATATATATGATGACTTGCATAAGTGGTTAAGGCATTTGCGTACATGTTGCATTACACGAAATGTTTTTAACAATTTATAACCTTGCTGTTATTTTACTATGTACGGACAGTTTATGACATCTTTTTTGATTTTTCCTGTATGGACAGTTCATGGCCTCGTTGTTATGTTACTGTGTATGGACAGCTTATGGCATCTTTTTTATTTTTACTGCGTCCTCGGTGTTATTTTACTTTGTACGAACAGTTTATGACATCTTTTTTGTTTTTATTGTATACAGATAGTTCATGGGCTCAGTGTTATTTTACTGTGTATGTACAGTTTATGACAATTTTTTGACTTTTACTGTGTACGGACAGGTCATGACATCAGTGTGATTTTACTTCGTACAGTTTATGACATCGGTTTGATTTATCGTTCATCGTTATAAAAGTTTTATGACATGGTTTTAACAGACATCGCATCGTAGTATTATCGCATTTACATGACTGGTACAAGGAATTGTTTCATCCTGATGATGAGAATAAGTATAATGATATCTTAGACCTTGATTGAGATTCTAAGTATTGAGACATATGTTAGTGGCATTTTCTAGGAATTCGATAATCTAGAATGTTACATGATAGAGATATTTATGTTACATGTTGTTCATTTACCTTTATGTTATGCACTTTATTTATTTAAGTTGGAGACATGAAATGTAATGTTCTTTATTTACGTATCATTACTTTATACCCCGTCTCCCATGCATGATCCATATAACGTATCTAGACGGATTACTTTCTAGGCGATTACGTTTTATCGCTCATACTTGCCTTATTTCATTACAGATAACAGGGACCCTGACGCTTTGTTCATTGAGGAAGGACCCCGGTTAGAGTACCTGTGAGCTGAGATGTATGCCAGAGTTATGTATTCGATATGTTGGACATTTTGATCATGATATACTTAGACTATTTTGAGACATTCTACATTATAATTTGTACGCACTTTGGATGATTTGTATTATTATACATGTCGTATGTTTATCTTTATTTTAATTCCGCTATATCGATTTACGATTTATGGCGCCATGCACATGTATAGTATCGATGTCTTGTACTTCTCATTGTAGAATACGGCAGGTGTACCGTACCGAAACCTTAGTTCCGGACGGGACGCTACAACTATGCTTACATCATTCAAGTGCTATGTGGCCGCTACTTGAATGTGCTACTGGAAGTTGCTCTATTCTTTGCTTCGTTTCTTGTACAAATATGTGGGGTACCGTAGGCCTAATTAAGTTGCTCTAATTTTTTAATGGGCATTTGGAATCCGTTGTTTTTCATTTAGTTATCAAATTTTCTAAGCCAATTTGACTGCAATTTTTATACTGTTATTGTCTAGATAGCTGATATCTATCCAGTTGTTGTAACTATTTGACATGTGATCAAGGAAGATCTTTTCTCAGCTTTACAGCATTCCTCTCTAAGATTTTGTTGGTATCGTGCAGTATCTTCCACTGACATTAACACAAGATGAGGTTTATATTTGAGACTGAACTATCCGTTCGACTTCCTCAAAAAAAAAAAACTATCCGTTCGACTGTTCAAAAGATATTTTCATAATTTGACTTATGTTTGGATCATTATATTAAAATAATATTTTTTGACGAAGAATACAAAGTAGTTAAGTAAAATAAACAGTTGCAAAATGAAGTGCAAAAAATAAATAGCACGACAATTGATAATGTTGTGACACGTCCAAATCAAAACTCTTGGAGCAAAAGGTCATTCCTTGTCTCGAAGGTCTCCACCGTCCTAGCCTCAAGGAACATTGTGAAGGATGCAAATTAGGAGCCCAACGGCATCCTAGATTGGATGAGAACATACACAGTGACCCATACAAGATGTTTCTCTGGAAACCAAATCTTCGACCTAATAGTAGTGGAACTCGGTGAACCCACGAATATTTGCTCTAGCTTCCTCTTCCTCTTTTTGTGATTTAGGATTGTTATAAAATGTAAACTCGGTGAACCCACGAATATTTCATATGCCTGGTTTATGTCAAAACCCATTTGGGTGTTCTACATGGCAGCAGCCTACCCAAAACCAGTTCTAACTTCTCAGTACAGAACCATGCATTTAGTCAGCCCTATATGTCCAAACACAAACAAATTTATAGCGGAACCCGATGCAGGCGCAGCCGTTTGATCAACGAGTCCATGTGACGTGAACTTCGATCACAACAATCGGTACAGACTCGTAGTATGAACCGGTCAAGGTTGAGATCACCTCCAAAACTAAAATATCAAAGCCGACATTCGAATAATAAACTATGTAATTTTATTTAATCTTACACGAAACACGTTTTTTATTAAAAAAAACTATGTAGTCACTTAAATATATTTTGAATTCAAATTTAATTAATCATTCCAATCCAACTTTTCGTCTTTCCATTTATAAATAATTTGTTTCTCAGTTCAAAGAAGTTAATTAAAAGGGTCAGTGACACTTGCGATGACATGAACACCAAGTTACCGTCATGTCAAGATTCACTGATCTGTTCCCAGAACATAGCCCAACTGGTTCTGGGCAGAAGTTCTCGAAAAGAAGATCAGGGGTTCAATTCTTGTCAAATGCAAGAAAACCCCTTTCCAGCAAGTGCATAGTGTCGGAGCTTCCGTGGCCTGTAGGCTTGTCTGCAGTGATGAGGGCTCCTTATGCAGACTACTATGTATATAAGTAAGCCCCTGCTAGCGGGCCGTTGGATACCTGATTTACATCCCTACACTACCTTTGGTACTAGATGTGGTAGGGACCTTACTGGTCGGGTTCAACCTTAAGATTCACCGATCCTCTTCAGAAGTTTAACTCTTTACTCTCCCTGTCAGAACCAAGGTTATTTCAGTCATTTTACATGCCCTGACATGTTGAACCGCTCAAAAAACGTTTGTAATTTTCAAGGTAGTTTAAAGGGAGGTTGGATCCATAGAAGATTTTCTTTATCTTGTAAAGTTCACGTGTTAGATTGCCTAAAAAATATGGTGAATTTACAATGGGTGAAGTTAATCGAAGTTTCTTTTGATTATTACAATTATATGGTAAATTAATGCATATGAGGAAAAGAAAATGCTTTCAGCAAATAGTAGCACTTAATACATTAGCAGTCGTAGATAATAGAAGAATTTGATGTTGTAACAAAGTAATTTGTCACCGTTGTATTAAACGATGAATCCGAATACTATATGTTTGATCGACTATCACAATAATCAAAATGCATGAAATATGAATGACGAGGTCGGATTGTCTCGCCAAAGTAAAAGTCGAAATATCCGGGGTCTAAGGCCGTTATCTCTCCGTCAACAGTCCTGGGAAGCCTGAGAAAAGAAAGAGAGCGTCAGGGGTCCCAGGACGCTGCCCCGGGGAAACCCTCCGACGCTCAAGTCAGTTGTGGGCATTATAGCGTATGGCTTTAACTGAAATATAGGTTTGATGAAACCTGTTTGAGGTCGGCCAAGGTGTGGGCCGAGCTGAGATGAGAACAGCGAGTGTTTTGGACTTGCGATTTGGACCTTTTCCAATCGAGTTGGAGTTCCTTTCTGTTGGGGGAACTCTTTTATAGTTGGCGAAGCTGGGAGCTGCGTGTCTCAGATGGTTGAGATGACGGCGTCTGGCCCGCTTGCATGGTAGCCATGCAGCTGCTAAGGATTGTTGTGCTGGCACTTTCCCTCCGTATGATTGACATCTGGAAGATTGGATATTGCATGTAGACCACGTAGCACACAGCACTGTGACTGTTGTAACCTGGCCGAGGTCAGTAATCAGACTCGTGGTCTGAGCAGATCCGAGGCCGAGATGTGTTCCTTTGGACGGAACTGTTGAGGGCTTTAGCCAGGAACCAAGGGTTGGTTTCCTTTGGCCGATCTGGATGTATAACCGACCTCTTCTAGATGTCCGAGATACTGAGCTATTATGGCCGAGGTGCCATTTTGAAGGGCAGAAATGCCGAGACCTTGTAATAGTGCTTGGGCCGAGGTTCTGGCCAGACTATTCCAGTTGAGATAACTGAAGCCGAGACAAGATCCATTGGCCGAGGTATGACCATTGAGCCGAGGTGAAAACCTTCAGGTTGTGGTGAGGCCGTGTTGGCCGAGGTGAACCCTTAGGCCAAGGTGGAACCTTAGTTCCAGTAGGGTGCTGACCATGCTGCCGAGATGGCATGGGGCCTCTGTAGCCGGGACGGAATATTCGTCCGCATATGACTTGGTCAGTCGTCATGCCGACCTGCGGCACTTAGTCATTTCTATACTCTTGCTCTAGCGTTGACTGTCATTGACTAACGGGTGAATTTCTTGGTATCATCATCTGCCCCCCAGATTAGACTGGCCGAGCTGACCTGAGGGCAGGCTGATCTGATGATATCGTTGTCTTCAGCCGAGATGTCTTTCTTAAGGCCAATTACTCCATATCTATCAAGCACGGTGTACGAAGCATCAGTTCATAGCTGTACTGATTGGATCAGACTGACCAGATGGATAATCTTTAATAGCACGTGTCCATCTCGGGTTGGTTCGTCTTACACAATTTATTGTCTGCGCAGACCGAGGTGACGACGGTACAGCTTTTTTATACGGCGGTTCAGGATTTAATGTCAGCCAACCTTAATGGTGGCATGGGTCTCGAGGTCGGTCCTTCCGAGGTGACCTTTGAGATGGCCGAGATCCCTGCCTTTAAATAGGTCTTTCCCCTGCATTTTTGCGTTTTACTTTATGCTTACTCTCTCTGTCTTCCCGGCGCTTGCTTCCTTCCCCGGCATTCATCCTACATTCTCCGGTCATCTTCTTCTTTTCCGGCAAATCGCCTGTAAGTCTTCTCTGCTAGCTTTCATGTCTTCAGCTTCTGACTCACAAAATCGCTCCGAAGGAGCTTCTTATGTTGGAAATGTCGAAACTTTGTTCCTCATCGGAGAAGACGGTTGTCTCTGAGAACCGTCCTTCAGCTCGGCTTCTGGCTGGTGCTAGTAATGTTGCCGGCCCCAGTGGCCGAGCTCCGCCGAGCAGAGCTATAACAGTAGTCGAGGTTTCGCCGGAGCAAGCTGAAACTATTCCTGCTCCGGAAACTGTCACAATTCCCCCAAAATCTAGGGTTTCAGCTCTGCCAGTTGGGGTCGTTTACAGGGGGTCCCCCTCAGCCGAGGTCCAAGAGTCTTTTTGTACTCTGTCCGAGGTGGACGTCTCCTTGATATGTGGCATGTATGACATTGATGTTGAACAATTTGACCCCCTCTTACCTTTGCCCAATCAAACAGCCTATGACCCTCCTGAGGGTTATGAAGCTATCTATGAAGAATACTTTCATTCCGGGTTTCGTCTTCCCATCCCAGTCTCTTTATTTCGTATTCTTCACTCTTACAACCTTAGGCTTCCCCAGATCAAGCCTAATAGCTTGAAAATTATTCTATCTTTTCTGCTCTTCCTCAGAGCATCAGAGATCCCCTTTGATCAGAGGATCTTTAGGAGTTTGTTTGCCTGTAGGTCTTCCGAAAGTTGGTATTATTTTACCAAAAGGGTGACTCCTGAAGATTTTCACTATGTTGTCCATATACCTACCTTTAAGAAGAACTGGAAAGGTAGGTTCTTTTATATCAAGAAGTTAGGACTACCCCAACTTGATGTATGGAGATCAGGCAAAGCTGACAACATGAAGCCGAGCCCAGAATTTTGTGATGAGGCTGCCAAGTTGTATACCTCGCCTGTAGTCATTGACTGGCATAGAGTTAATGACTCAGTACTGAAAGCAGCTGACCTGAACTCCTTAGCTTCAGGTCCCCATTATAAACCCCTATCTCCAGAAAATTTGGCAATAGTCCGGGGTATGCTCTGGTACTTGTGCTCCTTTTTCGTTCTTTATCTGCCTCCAACTAAATTTGTATGCTTTATGCAGATTCCATGGCTCCCGGAGGCAAAGAAATTGCAGCCAAGATTGCTAAGGCAGCATCCTGCAAGAAAAAGGCTCAAGCGGCAAAAGCAAGGGCCGAGGTAGCTCAAGGTCCACCCCCAGCTGAAGGCATGGCCGAGGCTGAGGTGAATCAGGCCATCACAATCGCCTCTGGGTCTACCACTCCAGGTATCTAGTATTTTTGTAGACTTGACGTATTCTTTTTTGAGTAATTTTCAACTCTAAATACTGATATAGGAGCAAGGGCTGAGGTATCTCCAGTAAACCCTACTCCAGCTGATCTCGGACTAACCCGGCCAATTGAGGGTTCTGTTCTGGGAAAAAGGCCCAGAGAAGACGATGCCCCCGTTCCTGAAGCCGAGATGGCACCTGCTCAGGAAAATGTAACGGTGGGCGAATTTGATGAAGCCGACACCGTGATGAACCCTGCCATAGCCAAGAAGATGAACAGTTTGATACTGCCCATTGACAGACAGCGTTTCTCAACTGCATCTTGGGGTAGCTTGGTCAACTCTGTCCATATCAACTCTGCCATGGTATGATTTATCTCTTGCTTGTTTCACATGCTAAAGTTTTTCTAACTCCATTCCGGTGAAACAGCTAAAAGTGCAACTGTCCGAGCTCATTAACCGAGGTGAAGAGTTGCAAAGTCAGCTGGCAATTAAAACCAGAGAGTCTGATGCTAATTCCCAGAGCATCGCATTTTTGAAGTCGGAGATCATCAAAATTCGAGGCCAAAAGGAAGAGGCTGAAACCAAATGGGTTACAGCTAACTCCTTGGTGTCCGAGCTGGAAAAGAGGAATGCCGACCTGGAGGCATGCTACAACCAAGTGATGGCTGAGTTTGGGCAGAAAGATGCCGTGATCAAAACCCTGCAAGAGAAACTGGAGCAGCAAGCATCAAACTTTTCTGCTCAACTTGCTGCGGCCAAGTGTGAAGCAGTGGCCGAGTTCAAGAAGTCTGAACTGTTCGAAGAGAATATGGTGCTGCTGCAGGGCCCAGTTATGCAGATGGGCCAGACAAAAGCCATTGACGTCTGTGCTGAGGTCTGCCCCCAGCTGAATAAGGATGATCCTCGGCTGGCTGAGCTTTATAACATCAATGCTGAGGCCGAGTTCGAAGCCCAGTTTCAGAAGTTCACTGATGGGGCAGACTTGCGTGATGATGATGAGCAAATCTAAACTTAGATTGTAATAAGTGTACTCTTGTCATCAATGAAAGTTTCTGCCCTCTTAACTTGCAATTCTCGTTTGTTTCCGAGTTTTTTGCATTTTTCAGTATTTTCTAACTTTTTTGTTGCCGAGATCACACGTTGGACTCACTAGTCTTGAGCAAATTTCTGCCCGCAGATGTAACTTGTGCTTTCTAAGTTTACTATTGCCGAGATTGAATTTTGGGCTTACTAAACCTGCTCAACTTTAATAAAAGATGACAAAATAAGAATTACCTTGTCTTGCTGAGTTTGAATAAGAGAATCTCGTGTTGCCTTGGCCGAGATCCCATCTAAAGGGATAATTCTGAGCATATCTATCGTATGCTAGCCGAGGTGAGATATAGAGATCTGCCCTGACCTTATCCAGATTTGCCAAGGTCATACGAGTCTCGAGCAAGTTGACGTCCCGGGCTGGCCGAGATGCAACTTCAACCCTCAAGCGAGATCTTTCCCAAACCCGCTGAGAAGAAATCTTTAACCCTCTGGCGGGCTCTTTCCCCAGAACCTGCTGAGAAGAAATTTAACCCTCTGGCGAGCTCTTTCCCCAGATCCTGCTGAGAAGAAATTTAACCCTCTAGCGGGCTCTTTCCCCAGATCCTGCTGAGAAGAAATTTAACCCTCTGGCGGGCTCTTTCCCCAGAACCTGCTGAGGAGAAATTTTTAACCCTCTGGCGGGCTCTTTCCCCAGAACCTGCTGAGGAGAAATTTAACCCTCTGGCGGGCTCTTTCCCCAGAACCCGCTGAGGAGAAATTTTTAACCCTCTGGCGGGCTCTTTCCCCAGAACCTGCTGAGGAGAAATTTTTAACCCTCTGGCGGGCTCTTTCTCCAGAACCTGCTGAGGAGAAATTTTTAACCCTCTGGCGGGCTCTTTCCCCAGAACCTGCTGAGGAGAAATTTTTAACCCTCTGGCGGGCTCTTTCCCCAGAACTTGCTGAGGAGAAAATTTTAATTAACTTCAGTTCCGCAAGGCTGTCAATAACACTGAGTTGAATGAACACTTGTTATTGCTGAGAAGTTTCATGCACCAAGAGGTGACTGCTGTACAGGCCAACTATAAGGCCGAGCTGGGGGTTTTCAGATATATACGGAAATTGATCCCCACTTTGAGTTCAGTTAACAGTTAAGGCAGCCTAACTTGCTGTTTTTTCAACTCAGAGTTTCCACTCAGGTTGATATCCGCCTTAATGAACATCTAAATCGTCTCTACTGCGCAAGTTTCATCTCGGATCATGAAACTGCTGCAGATGGCCGAGCTCAATCTGGCGAGCTATCTCTTTACCGAGTTGTCTACAGTCTTCTGTATCATGCCCTATATCATGGTGATATAGGCATTAAAGTTGAGGATCCCTCTTATGGAGTGGCCCTGCAAGAGGCTTTGGTTCTTTCACCAAACTCTTCTTTCTCGTATAAGAGAGGATGCGAACTTTTGAGGCCAAAAGAGAAATCCTTTCTCTGCCATGGCCCCTCATCCGAACTTTAACAGATGCTCTTTCTCGCCGTGAGGCCTGGATATGTGTTCCAGAACTGGAAGGCCGAGATGAGGTCGAAGGGTGCTGTATGGTCTGATAATCAGACCTCCGTGATGAGTATCCGGCTTCAGTTACAATCTCGGTTTGACATTCAGAATGATATCCTGACCGAGATGGAGAGTACTCCAACTGCTGATCACTAGCACTGCTAGGAGAGGGACCATTGATTCCTTCTGTCATGGCTTTCCCTCTTAGCTCCATAACAGCTTGAAACGCTGCTGAATTTTGAGCCACATAACGTACAGCTCTCATGTGCTCTTCATAAGAGAAGGTAATAGGAGTTGAAAACTCCTCGGACTCCTTAGAACATGGAGCAGTTAGTTGCAAAGAAAGCCTTTGATCGCCTTCTCTGCTCATCTTTCTCTCGATAGCTTCCTAAGTCAACTAGGAGGAGTTATTGGAAATGACTTGATATTTCGAGAATCAAGGGACCCGGAGGTTCAGGCCCTCCTTCTAGCGCCAAAATGACGAGGTCGGATTGTCTCGCCAAAGTAAAAGTCGAAATATCTGGGGTCTAAGGCCGTTATCTCCCCGTCAACAGTCCTGGGAAGCCTGAGAAAAGAAAGAGAGCGTCAGGGGTCCCAGGGCGCTGCCCCGGGGAAACCCTCCGACGCTCAAGTCAGTTGTGGGCATTATAGCGTATGGCTTTAACTGAAATATAGGTTTGATGAAACCTGTTTGAGGTCGGCCAAGGTGTGGGCCGAGCTGAGATGAGAACAGCGAGTGTTTTGGACTTGCGATTTGGACCTTTTCCAATCGAGTTGGAGTTCCTTTCTGTTGGGGGAACTCTTTTATAGTTGGCGAAGCTGGGAGCTGCGTGTCTCAGATGGTTGAGATGACGGCGTCTGGCCCGCTTGCATGGTAGACGTGCAGCTGCTAAGGATTGTTGTGCTGGCACTTTCCCTCCGTATGATTGACATCTGGAAGATTGGATATTGCATGTAGACCACGTAGCACACAGCACTATGACTGTTGTAACCTGGCCGAGGTCAGTAATCAGACTCGTGGTCTGAGCAGATCCGAGGCCGAGATGTGTTCCTTTGGACGGAACTGTTGAGGGCTTTATCCAGGAACCAAGGGTTGGTTTCCTTTGGCCGATCTGAATGTATAGCCGACCTCTTCTAGATGTCCGAGATACTGAGCTATTATGGCCGAGGTGCCATTTTGAAGGGCAGAAATGCCGAGACCTTGTAATAGTGCTTGGGCCGAGGTTCTGGCCAGACTATTCCAGTTGAGATAACTGAAGCCGAGACAAGATCCATTGGCCGAGGTATGACCATTGAGCCGAGGTGAAAACCTTCAGGTTGTGGTGAGGCCGTGTTGGCCGAGGTGAACCCTTAGGCCAAGGTGGAACCTTAGTTCCAGTAGGGTGCTGACCATGCTGCCGAGATGGCGTGGGGCCTCTGTAGCCGGGACGGAATATTCGTCCGCATATGACTTGGTCAGTCGTCAGGCCGACCTGCGGCACTTAGTCATTTCTATACTCTTGCTCTAGCGTTGACTGTCATTGACTAACGGGTGAATTTCTTGGTATCATCAATGAAATACCATTGTTAATGTGGTATTGTGATACACTAATATCTAGATAAGATATTTTGACTAACTACTTTGTAGATAAATCTTGTAGAGATAAAGTTTATCTTGTTAGGTAGGATATCCTTGATTGTAGAGATAGTTACAACTTGTATATGTACGTATAGTCTATGTACATTTTGTATTACGTACGCTGATACAGATATCAAATACACATTTCTTCATGTGGGACAAATATTAACGTACTCATTGATTTGATTTAAAGTACATAGCATGCCGTTACATAGTTGGACAAGTATATATAATTGGAATCTAGATAGATTGTTAAGTATATATAACAATGTGTTTTGCACTGATAAAATAGTTTTCTGTCTTTCGGTGACTAAGTAGAGTTTTAGAATGCAATTGAAAGGACACGTGTGTTGTTCTACAAGCAAGATTGACAATATTCGATCAGGCTGGATCTGTTAATTGTTATTTTTGGACCGGCTCTGTTGAAAATCAATCAAAATAATCATATTGACATTTCGAACAAAAGAATTGTTCGAAGTAACGACGTAACATTATGTGATTAGCCGTCAATAATGGGCTAACAAATGTTGGGTCAGCTATTTCTCTTTTTACTGTTTTCGAGCGAATGAAAAATTCTTTTTTGCTTTTGCCGATTCAAAGTACAAATGAATGATAAATTCCATCGACTTTATGGTAAAAGAGAATTTTTCTTATCACCTCACTTATTCTCCAATCATTGATGAAAGCTATTCTTAGATAATTCTTTTTCTTTTTTCTTTTTATCTAGGTACGACGATGTAAGGCCACGGAAGAAAAATTTATTAAAATAAAATCTCAATCGTATTTATATCGGTATTCTCCATTTCATTTTTCTTCTCTTATAGTTTTATTTAAATGTTCTCAAATGTGGTGAGATATTATGGAAGGTGGTAATATATCATTATAAAAGACCTATAGGTATCTAAAAATCTGATTAGTTAAAAGACAACTTATTTTAGTTTTAAATGAATAACAAAAGGTCGTCATCATCATCCGGACCCAATATATTCCAATGACAGCAAAAGCTATCATTAGGGTCTGGGGAGGGTAAGTGGTAGGCAGACAATACATCTATCCCAAGGGATAGAGAGTCTGCTTCCAGTGAGACCCTCAGTCTATATGTACCTGCAAAAATGACATAATAATAGAGATATATTGTGCTAGTGTGTTAGTGAGTGTTAGTGAGAAAATTCAAGAAATACAAAGAAAAGACTTTCGATATTAAAATACACATCACGTGTATATGTACATGTAATGTAAACCAACGGTATAATATACGCCACCAAGTGAAAGCGTAGATAGTGTCTACGACTATCTATGTCCCTAAATATACTCTAAAGTGTCCTTATATATGACTTTTACATCGTTAACCTTAATCTTATGTCTCTATGAATTCCTATCCTGGACCATGTCCTCAGAGAGATGCAAATCTAGTAGGTCGTGCCTAATCTGCTTATCCCAAGTCGGTTTGGGCCTGCCTTTACTCCTGTTCCCCTCTACAATGAGGCTTTCAATTGCTCTGATCGACGCCGTTGTCTGTCTCCACTTGACATGCCCAAACCATCTCATTCTTCCATCCCTTATCTTATCTGCTATACTAGCCACGCCTAACCTTTCTCGAAACACCTCGTTTATGATCCGGTCTAGCCTTGTATGCCCACACATCCACCTCAACATCTTCATCTCTGCAACTTCCACCTTCTGTAATTGTGACCTCTTGATGGCCCAGCAGTCTGTCCCATATAGCATTGTCGGTCGCACTGCCACCCTATAAAATTTTTCCTTTAATTTAGTTGGGAAATTTTTGTCATACAGCACCCCGGAGGCAGCCCTCCATCTACACCATCCTGCTTGAACTCGATGTGCTACATCACTATCTATGTCGCCATTCTGCTGCACAAATGATCCTAGGTACTTAAACTTACTTACCTGTGGTACCACTTGACCATCGATGGTGAGCTGACTATCCTCACTGTCTGATACGCCGCTGAAGTCGCAGTGCAGATACTCGGTCTTAGAAAGGCTAATCCTTAAGCCTTTTCTCTCCAAAACACCTCTCCACTGCTCTAGTCTGATACTCAGGGTATGTCTACTTTCTGCGACTAATACAATATCGTAAGCAAAAAGCATACACCATAGAACTGCCTCCTGTATCGGCTTTGACAACTCGTCAATGACAACTGCAAAAAGAAAGGGACTCAACGTAGACCCTTGATGGAGACCGACCTCCACCGGAAAGAAGTTCGTATTCCCCACAGGCGTACGAACGGTTGTTTTTGTCCCAGTATACATATCTCTAATTATGTCTATATACTTCATAGGACCCCTCTTGTATCCAGACTATCCCATATCAGGCTACGTGGCACACTATCATACGCTTTTTCATAGGACTCCTGAGAATGTGTATTGCTTCCATAGTTGACCTTCCTGGCATAAAACCAAATTGATTCACCGTAACCTGGGTTCCTCTCTTAATTCGAGTGTCTATTACTCTCTCCCATAACTTCATGGCATGGCTTCGCAACTTAATCCCTCTATAGTTCCCATAACACTATGCGTCTCCTTTGTTCTTATATAGGGGGACCATGACACTCTTTCTCCACTCATCTAGCATCTTCCCTGTTTTGTAAATACGGTTGAACAGAGTAGTTAGCCATTGGACCCCTTCCTCTCCCAAATACTTCTATGCCTCAATGGGTATGTTATCTAGACCGACCGCTTTAGCTCTTCCCATCTTCTTCAGTGCTCTCATCACCTCTCCTTGTGTGATGTTCTGACAGTCGGAGTTATTATGTTGTCGTTGTTGTTTAGTGGTGCTTTCTCGTTCTTCGTAGTCGGCACTACTGCCGTTGAAAAGACTGAAAGTATGTTTACCATTTCAACTTGATGTCTTGTGCATTGACTAACACATGTCCATCTTCTCCTTTCATAAACTTCACGCCTCCTAGGTCCTTCCTCTTTCGATCCCTAGCTTTGGCAATCTTGAACATATCTTGCTCTCCTTCTTTTGTTTCTAGTCTTTCATATATCCTTTTATAAGCGTAGTCTTTGCCTCAGTCACTGCCTTCTTCGCCGCCTTCCTGGCGATTTTGTAATTCTCCTTCAATCTCACTTTCTCTTCCACATTTGTGCAGCTTAACAGCTCTCCAAAAATCTTTTGTTTGTCTTTTATTTTTTGTTTCACATCCTCGTTCCACCACCACGTCTCTTTATGTACGGACATCTTTCTTGTTGTTACCCCGAGCGTTTCTCTCACCGCTTGAGTAATAGTAGTCGATATAGCCTCTCACATCTGATTTGTGTCATCACCCAGACGATCTAGTTTTGCAAAGATGACATTGTCTCTAGATATATTAACTTTTTCGTCTTTCAAACTTCCCCAATTAATCCTAGGTGGCAATTTTCCAACCCCCTTACTCAGCTTTTGGCTCAATGCTATAACTACCACTAATAAACGATGTTGCATTACCGCTGTCTCTCCTGGTATAACCTTGCAGTCCCTCCACAATCGGTCTTCACGCCTCATCAGAAAATAGTCGATCTGCGTGTTACGTCTTCTGCTGCTAAACGTGATCAAATGCGATTCTTTTTTTCTTAAAAAACGAGTTTATAATGCATAGGTCATGGGCTACTGCTAGATCTAGCAGATATCTACCCTGTTCGTTTCTATCTCCATAATCAAACCCGCCATGTACCGACTGAAACCCATCGCTTTTCTTTCCAATATGTCCATTAAAATCACCACCGAGACAAATTCGTTCCTCCCTGGGTATTGCCTTTAACACTACATCTAAGCAATCCCAAAACCTTTTCTTCTCATGTTCTCCTAGTCCCACTTGGGATGCATATGCGCAAATCACTGCCACCACCTCCTTATTTAGTACTAACTTTAACACCATAATTCTATCATTATATCTAATCACATCAATCACGTTCGTGTGTAATTCTATCTTTACTAGGAATCCTACCCGATTATTGGTCCTATCTGATCCTGAATACAATAGCTTATACCCAATACATTCTCTACCTTTATTCCCTTTCCACCTAGTTTCTTGGAGGCATGTTATATCTATCTTACGTCTCTTAAGTGTATCTACAATCTCAAACAATTTACCACTTAATGTTCCTACATTCCAAGAGGATACCCTTAGACTATCCTCATTTTTCTTCCCCTTATCTACACCCCTCTTCCTTAGACATGGTCTCACAGAAAAATCATGACGTCTTCGATCAATTATTGCAACTAAAACTAAAAATCCAAAGTATACTACTGATGCAGAAAGTTTGAAACTAAATATAAACAATCAAACTCCCAAGAGGAAAAGGATCAAATTTCTCAAATTTTATTTACGATGAAAAAATTAACAACTGAAACACTAGAACTCAAAAGAAAAAAAAAAAGTATTACGAATTACCTCAACAATTCTACCTGACAGATTGCAAAGAACCCACCTTTCTAAATTCTAAGCCAAAACAGAGAGTGGAAAAGAAAAAGAACTCCACTTTACTAACAAGCACACCAAGAAAAATCCAAAATTTTAAATTACTCACAAATGAATAACAAAAGGTAAAACTGATAATTTACTGCAGTTCAATTTCAGATAATAAAAAAATACATCATCATCATCATCCGTACCCAGTATATCCCAACGACATCAAAAGCTATCGCTAGGGTCTGGGGAGGATAAGTGGCAGTCAAACAATACCTCTGTCCCAAGGGATAGAGAGTCTGCTTCCAGTGAGACCCCCGGCTCTATATGTACCTACATAAATAACATAATAATAGAGATACGATGTGCTAGTGTGTGAGTGAGGGAATTCAGGAAATATCAAAGAGAAGGCTTTCGATATTCAAATACACATAACATGTATACATCTTATTTTAGTTTTAAATGAATAACAAAAGGTAAAATTGATAATTTACTGCAGTTTAATTTCATATGATAAAAAAATACATCATCATCATCATCCGTACCCAGTATATTCCAACGATATCAAAAGCTATCGCTAGGGTCTGGGGAGGATAAGTGGTAGGCAAACAATACCTCTGTCCCAATGGATAGAGAGTCTGCTTCCAGTGAGACCCTTGGCTCTATATGTACCTACATAAATAACATAATAATAGAGATATGATGTGCTAGTGTGTGAGTGAGGGAATTCAGAAAATATCAAAGAGAAGGCTTTCGATATTAAATTACACATAACATGTATACATCTTAAGTCTAATTCAAAACTTCCACATTAGATTTTTAAAGTGGATCTTTTAAAAAAAAAGATTTTTAAAATGGAATGGAGGAAGTCTGATGACTTCCCTGTACGACTTAATTCATCTTCGGTTGTGGGTTATATCTGCACCTCCTGAAATAAAAGTGTGCCAAAGTTAATGAAAATTATATATTTTTGTTTTTTTTTGTTTTTCAGTTTTTGAGATTGATTCAATCTTTACGTTAACATGGATGATTTGACTGTCACATCAAGAGCATAGTTCAATTAATTTTATGATAGCATATTGCATTTTAGAAATATATATTCGAATTTTGACAATCGTAACTTTGATGTTTAGGTTTATCCTTAACTACTTGTTATGAATAACATTTAGACTGACCTTTTTATAAAGACTAATAGTCCATTCATCTTATTTATCAGACTGTTAAATATATGGTTTGTATGATCCAGAATAACATTAGATGGAACGGTTAAAACCGATAGGTTAAGATTCTCATCATTTAGCATTCAAGAGATACTTTGATTGTGACCGTGGAAAAAAAAGGTCAGAAAATAGCGCGTGACTGGCAGTGGTGCCGGACAGGACTATGTCACGTGACGTCAGAAAGCAGAAAATTCGGCCTTCCAATCCCCTCCGTGCGGTCTGGACTCAGAACGGACGCTTACGTAAATTTGACAGATGATTTGAACTTTTCACTAAATTACTGTGCAATCTGCATTTGCAGGACCATTTATTTCGATCAGTACAAATTTTTGGCATTTCCAACTTTGTTTTCTTTTTTTTTTTGAAAAAAATATTTGAATTTTAACTAGTAAGGGTCTATGTCACTTCCGATCTTACAGAGTGTGTAGGAATGTAAATCAGATTTTCAAAGCCCACTAGTAGAAGTTTGTCATAACATATAGACAGCACAAGGATCACATTGACACCGAAGGAACAACCGACGGATTGACCTTTCAGCCTATCAAATCATTCTACGGACTAATAGTGCTCCCACCATATGCACCTAGTCTGGGGGTTTAAACATTCTTGCCTTCGACAAGGATCGAACAGGTGACGTTCATTTCGAACTCATTGAGATATATGATGGAGATTTCTTTTTCCTATTGAGAGAAAGAAAGTTTTCACCGACTTTGCTGTAAGAATAAGTAAATAACTATAAATTAGTTGTGTTCTTTGCACCGGTTATTTTCTCTTTTCTGATTCCACATTCTTTTCAATACAATTTTGTTTATTTTTACACTTTCTTACCATGTAAAAAATAACTTCTGTATATAATATTAACGCCATTTATAAAAGCAAATTATATTGTATTAAGGTTGTTGTCACGTGACCTTGAGGTCATGAGTTCAGGCAGCAGAAGCAGTCTCTTACACAAAAAAGTATAAGGTAAGTATACGTATGTCAGACCGTGAAGCGCTACGGCCCCTCTCCGGACCCTGTGCAAAACGCAGAAACGTAATGTACTGAAAACGCCCTATTATAATGATTAAAATTGGTATCATATTGAATATTCTATACCGTATATTTTGATAATTTATCTTACGTAATCAAAGTCAAAAAACATATAAAACTGGAAAGAAATTGAAGAAAGAACAGACCCAAGTCATATGAACTAAATCTTAAGTCCTGAGTTGCGAAATGTTGGTATAAATTTTATAATGGAAAATACAAATTATGGAGGTTTTTAGTTTTTCATGGAAGATATATACATATGCCCCTTTCACTGCTATCTTTCCTCCTTTAATATTTTCTAAAATTAATTTGATATTAAGTCTTCTGGTATAACTAAAAAAAGATTGTATCTACTTGCTACTTTTCTATCATAGTATTGATATGAACTTTAATTTTTTTCAAGTATTTTTACTCTATTGTAGATTTGAATTATAATTTAATATGGTTTAAATGTAAAAGATGTATTTATATTTCTGGATTGAGGATGAATTGGAGGTTAGCCTGCTATTTTATATTTTAGATTTGATTTTTTGCTCCATTTTGTTATTTCTAATTCCAATTTTATGAATAGAATATAGCATAAAGTCTATAAGGATTAACTCAAATATAATGATAGTTTGATGGTTTGATATAAAACTAAATCACGAAGATATGCCGACTTGGAAAAAAACTTATGTAGGATTGAATTGATAACCATATTAACGACAGTTAACTCTCGTTTATTCGTTCGAAAAATACGGGATAGGATCCCCTCAGGGTAAAGGGGTGCGGTGACGCGTGTGGCAGTAAGGGAGGGTGGTGACCCTCATCTAGCCTCACCACCCCTCCTTGCTGCCACGTGTCGCGTGTTCACAAAGAGGATGAGGAAAGTGGGGTTAAGAGATCTCAATCCGAAAAGTACTCTCGTATCACGTACCTTTTTTTTTTTTACCTTTTTCTTCTTTACTTTTTTGGGCGGTGGGCGTAGAATTTTTTCATCTTAAGGCTCGAGTTTGAGTTTTTTTAAATATCAAAATAAAATAAATGAATAAATAAGTAACAACAACAACAACAATTCCAATACTATCAATTAAAGCTGCCTAGAATTATCAAGCTTGCATGGTTCTTCCTTAATCTATATAAACAAGCAAAAGAAGACTATACAAGACTGTTATAAAATATTTTAGAGGAAAAGAACAAAACAAAAAAACCCTCACAAATCCTTTAAAATGTGGCTACAATGTGGTTCCATAAATACTTTTCAAGTCACATACGGAAAATTAATTTAGTACTTGGAACAAATTACAAAAATAATTCAAAGCTCATAGTTATAGCTAACTTAATGGTAAACTAGGTAATAGGAGATTTTGCATATATCAGCTCAACAAAACTCTATCTTAGGGGTATGAACAAATAATAATGAGATCCAACAGCACATAGTAGGGGCGCATTACAATATTCTTAATTGATGATAAAGATAATAACTATCGAATCCGTATTTACCAAACAAATGATAAGTGTAATACAATTAAAATTAGAACAGATGGTCTGTAAAGACTTGAAAAGTTCCCCATCACAAAGAAAGAGTAATGATGGTATGATATATAAGTATGAGGCAGGTGCTAAATGCTAACAATAGTTATTCCTTTTCAGACCATCAAATGCAAAAGTCTGATTCAATTGCATTCAGTATTGCTTATCTATAGTGACGACGTCAGTCTGACCAGGCGTCAGACCTAGAATCGGCTGCGCGAATCCAAATCGTTTAAATTATGGCATTAGAGGCAACTAGCAAAAGGGCCAAATCCTTTACATTAGCGGGATCATAGTCCCTTTGTGAAGTCCAATAAGGACGCTGGCCCATTAAGAAAGGTAACATATAAAGACTCAAAAAAAAACACACGTTAGAAAGAAGAAAGATGTTGACATGATATATAAGTATGAAAGAAATGTTAAATGTAAACAAGGATTAATCTTGTTTAGACCAATGAAGACGAATTCGTAATTCAGTTGACATTAAGTAGTGTTTGACTATATTAACGGCATGAGGTCCAAACAAGCGTGAGACAAGAATATGTTGGACAAATCTGAGCCTTGGACAAATCTGAACCGTTAAATGGTTGCTGTAAAATTGTTGAATCGTGATCTAACGATAACTGTTCATTACAAAAACAAGAGAACCACAGGGAGACAAATGGTTACATTAATACTGCTTCCATTGATAAAACTTTTTGTTCAATAAATTATATTACGAAAAGAAAAAGAAAATGGAAAAAGACGAATCACAAGGATGGCCAAAAGGTAAAGGATAGAAGATGTATTTACTACCAATTATGGAAGTAGTAATCGCCTAGATTTGAATTCCAAGAACTTGTAGCTTCTAAGCCGACATCTTCTTGATTGCTAAATCATTGATTGTGCTTAAAGCTGCTAGAGTCATAATCTAGGCTGGTGTTAGGTAACCCTAAATATGCTTTATATTTGAGTCCATTGAATAATTTGTTGGAAATTGATTAAACGAACCATCCGTTTCCCTTTTATGTCTTGATCGCTAACAAAAGATTTGGTGGTGTTGGGCATTGTCTTTTTTTTTTCTTTATTTCCTGCACATGTTTGTTAGAGATTAGAGAAATTCACTAGCGACTGACTTTTTTTTTTTACATGAATAGATCTTTTATTCATCAGCTGGCAGAAAAAAAAAACTGTACAACACATCTCTATATTATTAGCACGTGTTCTAGCTATCTGTACTACTAACTTTCTCCCAAGCTATTCGAATATTTCTGACACGATCATATACTGTACGCAACAAACTTATCACATCGGGCCGCCTGTACTCCTCTTCAAATAGCTCCTTATTTATGTGCGTCCAGATCACATGAATTGTCTCACAAAAAATATAAGGCCAACTCTCACCTTCATGCACAGCTATAGCTCTGCCCTCCAAATTGCGGTCACTCCATCCAACTATTCCTCCTTGGCTATCAAAGAAATGTAGACTATTCGGCTCAGGTAAGAGTTGATACCACATCTGCTTGACACACAGAGAGTCACGAAAGGCATGTTGCGCAGTCTCCCAAGTCTCCGAGCAATGCTTACAGCACGGTGAGTCCTTCAACTTTCGTTTGTACAATAAATCATTCGTTGGCATCCTGTACTGTAGAGTAAGATTGCGTAAATTGGATCGCAAATCGTCTGTTCCTTTTTTGGACTCTGCACAAATGCGTGAGCCTAATGCACCGGAAACGACAATGTGTTTCTTTACAGTAATACCTTTGACTCTTTGAATACCAACAGAAAAAGATGCATATATTCATAGTACTTGATAAGGTTATTGACGCCGTTCTTTTTTGTGTTTCTACTATTTTTATAATATAAAATAAGTGTATACTTCAAAACAAATGTGATGGAAATGTAATATTCTTTTGTATCTTTGTTTATAATAGGTTAAGTCTGATTTTTACTTGTAAGCTAACATATAGTTTACTTTCACAAATAAATAACCAAAATTAAAGAAAATGGGCCATGAAATTTAATGGTTTAAGAGTGATAACACATTGGCGGAAATAGAGCAACAACAATTGTCTTCTAGACTAAGGCAAAGAAATTATTTATCCTCTAAATTGAGGATTACGTTGGTTTAGCAGCATTTTCCTATAATATTTAAATTTGTCAGAAATAGGTCGTCTGTACTTCTAGAAAAAAAATCCCTCAGAGAAGTATTCATATGAATTTATATTTGTTTCAGGACCACATGTTCCTCAGAATCTTTTTGGCAAAAAGAGTTTCAAATAATTGAATTCTCAAGTAGAAAGACCAGACAAAAAGTTATGTTTTGTTCAAACTCTGAACTTCTTAATTACTTTTTGTTATTGAATGCTAAAATTAGATAACAAGGATGGTCGGAAAGAAAAAAAAAATATGGTAGGTCTATTAAAAAAAACCAATTTTTATCACACTTAGGACGGAAATCCATTTTTATACACGGCGATTCTGTCAAACCTACTGTTTAAAACGCATTGCGGTTTTCACGAACCGCGGTGTGTGATTTTAACTTTTGACATTCGGTGGTTCTGTCGAAACAATCGTACACACTACGGTTTTGATATGGCACACTGCTGTTGCCTATAAATATCCTGATTTTTCACTTCTATATTTTTTCGTAATTATACAACACAACAAAAATTTGTTGGAATCTATGCACAAATCAGAACACACCTGAAGATAGACTCGAGTTTTCTTTCTCTAAACTGGTGACTTATTTATTTATGGTAATTTACATATTATAATTTAGTTATTATTATTATTTATTGTAATTCAATTATTATAATTCATTTATTGTTATTTATGCATGTGAAGTAGTAATTAATTATTGTCATTTAATTTTTTTCGAATGCAAGAATATATATTAATGTTTAATTAGTGTTTTTTGGTTGTTTCAATTGCATGATCATACGTATAGTATTATTTAAGTATTTTACTTACTTCTTTTAATTGCATGAATGTGTTTATAGTATTATTTAACTATTATTATTTAATTGTATCGATTACATGAACGTATATTGATATTTAATCATTGTTACTTATTTGTCTCGATTGCATGAACGTACGTATGTTTGTATTTTATTTCATTATTGCATTTATGCTCGTTTTTTATTATTGTTATTTTTGTGTAATTTAGAAGTAAATCCATTTTTATACACTGCGTTTCTGTCAAAACCGCCGTGTGAAACACATCGCGTTTTTTACAAAACCATGGTCTGTCATTTCAACTTTTGGCATTCGGCTATTCTGTCAGAACAGTCGTACACACCACAGTTTTGACATGGCACACGTGGTTGCCTATGAATACCCCTCATTTTCAATTCTAAACTTTTTGCTTAATTCTATAACACAACAAAGTTCTGCTGGAATCCATGTACAACTCAGAATACACCTAACAATAGACATGAGATTTCTCTCTCTTTTCTTGTCAGTTATTTATTTATGGCAATTTATGTATTATAATTTAGTTATTGTAATTTATTTATTGTAATTCAATTATTATAATTTATTTATTGTTATTTATAAATGTGAAGTGGTACTTATTTATTGTCATTTAATTGCTTCAATTGCATGAACGTATATTAATATTTAATTATTTTTATTTAGATATTTCAATTGCATGATCGTGCGTATAGTATTATTTAATTGTTTTTATTTACTTATTTCAATTGCATGAACGTACATGTAGTATTATTTAATTGTTGTTACTTATTTGTCTCGATTGCATGAACGTATGTATGTTCGTATTTCATTTTATTATTAAATTTATGTTCGGATTTAATTATTGTTATTTTATGTAATGCATTTAGATTTAGTTATGGCTAGTAGTGATGGTGTTGGAAACGAGTTACAACCAAATATTAGAGATTTATTGATGCTCCACGACGAGCATATGACCCTACAACTTAAGAGTATCAGTAGATACAGTACGTTGGATACTGTTAAGAGAGTAACCTTTTACAAAAATCCAGAGGTTCTCGGTAGGTGCAGGGCGTACATAGAAGATGTGGGGCTATGGAGATTGTTGTTGTGTAGTATGGTCAAGATATATCACGCTTTGTTCACGACATTCGTGGAGAGGTGGCGACGAAAAATTCACTTCTTTTACCTACCTTTAAGCAAGGCCACAGTCATGCTTCAGTAAATAGCCGTTTTGTTTGGCTTTTGCATTGGCGTTGATGCCATTACTCGTCGGTAGCCCCGTACACAGCAGCGTAGTGGCGTCAACTGTGTGCTGAGTGTCTTGGATAGACTTCTGACATGCGTGATATATGAGGCAACCGTGTATCGAGAAAAAAGTTCAGGGAGGGTTTATCAATATAAGCCTAGTAGAAAATCTATCCAATGAGAGATTCAGTAGAGGGCTTGGGCGCATATCTTCTCACTGTTTTCGGGCGTGTTATGCGACCAGAAGAACTCCTCATGTCAACTGGTCTACCTATACATAGTCACCACATGTAGATATTCTTGGGTCAGCACCGTCCTTACGTGCTTGTACTGAAACCTATGCGATTGCTTTCATACGAAGATGGGAGGCATCAGATGAGGCCATTACAGCTCCTACAATTCTGATATGGGAGAGATTTTCCATCTTCCATCCTTGCTGAGTTGGGAGTCTAGCGATGACGCATCGTGCGGCCCGTGCACCTTGGTGACTTAATGATTGTAGCTTCTCAGAAGTTATCTGCCACACAGTGGATGCTGCACAAGATCTGCTCGATAGTCTAGTTGAAGGGGATTTCATATGGGTGCCCTATAGTCCAGACATTATTACGAACTTGCCACTAGTGTGCATCCAGAACAAGCATTTATAGACTGCTCAAGTGCCACTATTATTATGACATATTGCGGAGCATCACCTATCCCATATAGTCATGAGGTAGCTTGAGCTGACACAGGAGGTGCCGCCAAGGGCATTGACAAAGAGGTTGTCATCCATCACATGGCGAGAATTATGGGAACCGTTGACTATGCACAGCACCCGTCATATTCTTATAGCAATGGATGACCGACTACACCGAATCGAGATAGCTATGCCTCGGACTATCGTACTGACAACTGACTTACCATACGTTCTATGGTACAGATCTTAGACATCATCTGTTGCACAGACCTTTAGTAGAGGCCACCCAGCAGACTGTGTTATGACCCCGGCTCTTGGAGATTCATCTTTCTTTCAATCAGTGCATTACAAAGATTTATCACTGTATTGCATGAAAAGCCGAACATTTGGCCACAAAGAGGGTAATTGTATTGATCATGTTGAGGCCCCACTCTCAAAGACAATGCCAGAAAAGAAAGTGTGGCAGCCAAAACCTGCGGCAGATCAACCTGAATCGATCCAGCAACCATGTGATGTAGAACTGCCACAGCCCACACATGCACAAGATATCTGTCGTTTGGGTCAAGATGCTGAGGATAATATCCCTAATGACGCAATAGAAGATGGAGAATCGGGTCATAGTTCAAATCTGATGTGCCTAATGTACAACAAACTGATTCATCGGATGTACCGTTAGTTTCTGAGGAAATCTCCTGCCGCATAAGCTGCTTACCACCTTCACCTTCAATTGATGAGCTTATAGCACGACTAGATAGACCTCCAGAGGCATCGGGTTTCATTACTGTTATATCTAAATGACGTCGTCGAAATCGCATAGATTTACCCCCGCTGCCTCCCTCAGCCATTCTTACTCGCAGTGCTTCACGGTCACCTCACTTGAGTGGTACATGCATTTCTTCCCAATGAATATCCTGATATGGAATGTTTGAGGTATTCGGTCTTCGCTCCCTCAGTTAATACATTTGATTCATTCATATTATCTAAATCTTTTGGCTCTGATTGAACCTAAACTTCAACCATCAAACCATACGCGATATTGTATGGAATTAGGTTTTTCAAATTCATTTTCATCAACAGCGGGTACAATATGGGTTTTCGGAGGGATATTTATTTCTGGCTGGTTGATATTCGTGAGGAAGATCAGTTGTTATATTTGCATCTCAAAAGTTTTCCTTTTGGTGGACGATTGTATATAGCTGTCACACGGTGTCACTCCGTCAGTCACTTTGGTCTTCATTGCGTTCCCATACACAGCTGCATGTTATGCCATGGTTATTAAGTGGATACTTTAACACTTTTGATCATTGGAGGATCACAGGGGTCACTCACATCCAGCACTCTCCCATTTAATGGATTTTAATGATTGTATAGAAGATTCTGGACTCATGGATCCCCCATTTCATGGCTCGCATTTTACTTGGGCGGATGGCCGTGGTCTTGGCCGCCTGCAAAGGCGTCTACACTGGGTGTTCACTAATTCTTTATTCTTTGATGCTTTTGATGATTTGAATCTGACTCATCTTGTGAGGGTGCCCTTTGATCATTCTCTGCTACTACTTATATGTGCTAGCCTGCAAGTAAGTGGCCCCCGATCATTTCGATTTCTAGATGCATCGCTTGCACATCCGGACTTTCATGCATATGTGAAGGATGCATGGAACTCATATCTGATAATTGGCGGTATGTATGGCTTCTACAAAAAGTTGACGCGACTAAAACATGACATTCAAACGTGGAACAGGACAATATTTGGCAACATATTTGACAGACTACAGCAGGTTGAGACTAAAGTGAGATTGGCCGAACAAGATTTTGATAATGACTCAACCAGTGACAACTGGCAAGTTTACCATCAGGAAAAAGCGGCCTACATATTGGCCTCTAAATACGAGTATGAATTTTGGAAGCAAAAAGGGCGCATTAGATGGATAAGGGATGGAGACTCCAGTACACACTATTTTCATTCAGTGGTGAAAGGAAGGCGATGTAAAATGCACCTTCTGCAAATATATACTCCGGATGACCGAGTTTGTGATACACAAGAATCTATACAGCAGGAGGCAATTGCTTTCTACACAGCTTTGTTCACTCAGGAAAATACATGCGGTCATCATCATCTTTTAGCCGCCATCCCACAACTTGTGACTGAAACAGATAATAGCAGCCTTACACAGTTACCTCACGCCTAGGAGGTAAAATAAGCCGTCTGGCATCTAGATCCGCAAAGTGTAGTAGGGCTCGATGGTTTTCATGGTAATATTTTTCATTCATGCTGGGATATTATACATCTTGATGTGATCAAAGCAGTCCAGGAATTTTCCTTATGGATTTCACAGCCTGAAATCATGGCTAGTTCCTTGATTATTCTGTTACCCAAGGGAGATGCCCCCCGCACATTTAGTGATTACCGCCTTATATGTCTGGCGAATTTTATTAGCAAAATATGTAATCGCATCATCGGTACACGCGTAAATCATTTGCTTCACAGGCTGATTTCTCCGAAGCAAACAGGTTTCCTTAAAGGACACGACATCTCCTCTCAAGTTCTTCTTACACAAGAAATGATACATATGCTTGATCGTGGAGGATCGGGAGACCAATTATGTCTAAAACTGGATATGATGAAAGCCTTTGATCGAGTAAGTTGGAATATTTGGAGTTATTATTGGCGGCTTTTGGCTTCTCTGCCTTTTTTATTCGCTTGATTCTCAATCATCTGCGTACCCGATTTTCGGTGTTGATTATTGGTGTATCATGTGGCTTTTTCCGTCCTATGCAAGGTGTGAAACAAGAAGATCCCTTATCGCATTTGCTTTTCATCTTGGCATCAGAGGGTTTTAGTCGGGGGCTGAAAGCTCAGGTAGCAACGGGCCGTATAAGCCCATTCTGATTAGGGAGGATGCCTTTTCACATTACACATCTGGCATATGCAGATGACTTATTGGTGTTTTTACGTGGGGAGATTCGCAACCTTTGAACTTTTAAGGAGTTCCTGACTGGTTATGAGATTGCATCGGGCCAGAAAGTTAATATGCAGAAGAGTCATTTTATAGTGTTTGTGCATACATCACGGGGAAAACATCATCGTTTTGAGACTGTTCTTGAAATGCAGTCAACATCTTTGCTGTTTTGCTACCTGGGTTCCTTTTTGCATAAGGAAATAACACGTGCACCACATTGTACTACACTTTTGCAGCATATAGATTCACGGCTAAATGGATGGCAAAACAAGTTATTATCTCAAGCAGGGTAGATTAGTTATGTTGCGTTATGTCTTAGCCTTGTTACCATTACATGTTATGGCTGCTGACAAGTTACCAAAATCGGTTTTGAATATTATACATCGTAAAATGGCTAAGTTTTATTGGGGACCCAAGCGACATTGGATCTCTTGGTCTCAAATTCAAACTCCCAAGGATGAAGGTGGTATAGACATTCGAAATTTACACACACTACAAGAGGCGTATTGCTGTCATATATGGTGGCACTATCATCAGAAAACAACATTGTGGAGCAGATATATGACGGAAAAATATGGTATCCGAGGTGATTATATGCCACGCTTATACGACTCCCCAACTTGGAAGCTGATTCGCCAAGTTCACCCCCGCTACATACCGTATTGTGTCTGGGATGGTGACATACTTATCTGGCAGCTCACTCATTCTGGTATTTTCTTTTTACACTCAGCTGTTGAACTCTGTCGGGAATCTCGTCCCAGCAACTTCATAATCTCTCCTAACCACTTACTATCCAATGCCTTGGTGAAAACATCTGCCAACTGCAAACTAGTTCTGACATGCATTAATTTCAGCACTCCCTCTTGTACCTTGTCTCTTACAACATGACAATAAATTTCAATGTGTTTCGTTCTCTCATGAAACACAGGATTTTCTACAACGTAGATGGCACTTTTACAATCACAAAACAACTCTACTGGCTTCTGATCACCTATGCCTAAGTCCTTCAACAGATACAACAACCAGTGCAACTCACAAGTTACCATAGCCATGGCTCTTTACTCAGCCTTAGGAAGACCTTGACATTGTAGACTGCTTCTAAGCTTTCCAAGATACTAATGCATCATCTAGAAATACACAGTACCCAGTGACTGATCTTCGTGTCTCATTGCATCCACCCCAGTCTGCGTCTACAAACCCCTTAAGCTTCAGATCTCCTGTCCTTGGAAAGATTAATCATTACCCGATAGTCCTTTTCAGACACCTAAGTACGCTGTGTTGCTTTAGGATGATTTGTTGTTAGACAATCTAGAAACTGACTTAATTGTTGACCAGCAAATGCAATGTCAGGCTTTGTGATTGTTAAATAAATGAGCTTCCCAATTAACCTTCTATACTCTGTCACGTCAAGTAGCAAGTCTGAATCATTATGAGTCAAGGCTGTACGTGCTCCCATGGGACTCCTGACAGGTTTGGAGTTCAAAAAACCTGCCCGCTCCAAGAGCTCTGTAGTGTACTTCCTCTGATTAATGTATATGCCCCCTCTCAGCCTTGTCCACCTCAATGTCAAGGAAAAATTTCAGATCACCAAGATCCTTGATATGAAATTCATGTAGTGCCAGTTTGATGTCTTGAATGAGTGCTACATTGTCACAAGTAACAATGATGTCATCCACATAAACAAGCAATATAATCAAGGAAGAACCAACTGACTTGGTAAATAAGGTGTAATCACACTTGGACTGTGTGAACCCCTGGCTTAACAGAAAGGCAGTGAGAATGGTCTTCCATTCTCTACTTGCCTGTTTTAACCCATAAAGTGATTTTCTCAATCTGCACAACACATATGCCATTGGGAGATCTGGTCCTGGGGGTGGAGACATGTAGATCTATTCATGAAGATCTTCATGTAGGAAATCATTATTGACATCCATCTGATGAATATACCACCTCTTTCTGGCTGCAAGTGCTAACACTATCCTTACTCAAGCCTAGCCTTGTATCTCTCAACACCTCCATCGTCTGTACTTAATCTTATACACCCACCTACAACCAATAGGTGTCTTGCCCATAAGAAGTGACATGAGCTCCCAGGTATGATTGCTTTCCAATGCTACTAATTCCTTGGCCATAGCTGCCTGCCATTCAGGTGAACTAACTGCCTCTGCATAAGAGTTAAGCTCTACATGCTGACCAATACTTAACACAAATGCTTTGTACTGTGGAGCTAGCAAATCATTAGACATATAGTTATGAAAAGAATGTGGGTGAGTGAGCTTATGTGTAGGAGAAATACTGGAAGAAGATACTTGATTACACTGGTGATCTTGCAAATAGGCTGGGGGTTGTCTGGCACGCTGAGGTCTTAAAGGTGCTAGCAAGGGAGAATTTGACTTGGAGTATTTATTCATGTCTTATAAGGAAATAGGTAGGTCAATCATTATATTGCCAGGTAATGGTTGTGCTGTAATCATGGGGCTGTCATGTGCAGGAGATGTTGGACTATGAGTAGTTGTGGATTCATTGGCTGCTTGATCATGCTGAACATTGGGAGGTACTGGAGATGATGGCAGAAATGTATCAGGCATATATGATGTAGCTGGTATATATAGTACTGAAAATGTGAGGTTATTGTTGTCTGAAGGGTGAGTTGGAGGGGGAGGTAAAATCGCTGAGAGTTTGGGGGTGAGACATGTATTGAAGATGAGGAAAAGGAAAATTTACCTTCATGAAAGGTAACATCTCTAAAAATATACACAGATTTGGTCTGAAGGTCCTGCAGTATGAAGCCTTTTGTTGTATGTGAGAGCCCCAGAAACACACTCCTCTTGGCCCTAGGAGCAAATATATCTTTGTGGGGTTGGTTATCTGTCCCAAAGGCTAAGCATCTAAATAATTTTAGGTTATCATATGCATGAGGAGTATTATGTAAAAGCTCATGGGATGTTTTCTGATGTAGGATAGGAGAATGAGTTATATTTATAAGATATGCTGAATGTTGAACACAAAAGCTCCAATAAGGAAAAGGCATATTAGATTGAAATCATGGAGCTCTTGCCACTGACAAGATGTGCTGATGCTTTCTCTCAACAATGCCACTATGTTGAGGAGTATGAGTACAACTTGTCTGATGTACTGTGCCAAGAGATGAATAAAATCAAGGCATATTAAACTCTTGCCCATTGTCTATTCTTATAACTTTGATATGTGTATTAAACTAGACAGAAACATAATAACAGAAACTTTGAACAATGGATCTAACTTCTGTCTTTGATTTCATCAAGTAAACCCAACAGAATCTACTGTAATCATTAACAACTCTAAGAAAATATTGTTGTTCATACATGGTGCAATATCTGTAAGGTCCTCATATGTCTATATGTACAATAGCAAAAGGTGAAGTAGACACAGAACGTGAGACTAGGAAGGGAGACCTTTTCTGCTTAGCCAAAGGGCAAATGGTACATTGATATTCATGGTCTGGGACTTGTACAGTAGGATGGATTTTATGTATTTCTTTGATTCTTGATGCTAACATATGGCCAAGCCTTGAATGCCACAGCATAGACTCAGAGAGTTGAACAGATAAGACTTTGAAAGATGTAAGGTGAGGGTGAGAGGAAGAAACAGCTGGAACTTTCAACGTCCCTTGAAGATGGTACACCCCTTGGCAAGTTTCAGCTGAACCAATCATCTTCTTGGTCTTTAGATCATGAATCACACACATATTTGAGTAGAAAGAAATCTGAATGGCATGAAACTGTGTCAATTTACTCAAAGACATCAGATTAAATGTAAATGTAGGGGCATAGAATACATCATTAAGGTTCAGATTATTGTTTACCCTTATAGTACCAATGTGAGTGACAGATGCAATGGATTTATCAAGAAGCTTGACAGAAATATTAGAGACTGGTGAATAAGAATCAAAGAGATGTATACATGAGCAAACATGATCACTACCTCCAGAGTCCAAAATCCAAATGCTTAAGTTTAGGAGAACAGTGTTACCTGACAACTTACAAGGGTCAGCAGCCATCTGAACTGACATGAAAGCATGGGAGGAGTTTGCCATGCTAGGTACATCACTGATGTTCTTCCTTGCCTTACTACTATACTCCTGTAAAATGTTCACAATCTGCCCATACTATTTAGGGGTAAAAACAGGTGAATGCTGAGATGAAACGAACCCTGACTCATGATCACAAAAATTGCAAGATTCATAACAACTCAGTTCTCCTTGGCGAGCTACTTCACTAAGCTGCTGGCTTCCACCTTCAACATTCACCATATTCACTTGTGCCTTGGGCTTAAACCCTGGTGGAGATGTATGCTTTTTATAACACCTGTCTATTGTGTGTCCATACATATTGCAAAATATACAAATTGGAACTCTGGTGTTATTCTTGCCATATCTTGGAGTTTCTCTCATGACTCCTCTACCTGCACTTCCTGATGCAACCAGACTCATACTTTCATTACCTGAACCTTTATAGCCATTTGAATTAACCTTAAACCCATAATTGACACTCATAATCACAGATGGATTGTAAACAAATGGAATTTGAGAATGAGTGCCGGAATACAATAGCTTCCTCTCAAGTTTAAGAGCCACGGCAAAGGCAGTTTTTAAGTCAGGAAGGAGTGGTGTCAGTAGGATTTGAGACTTAACTGCTTCGTATTCATCATTCAAACCTTTCAAAAACTTAATGACATAGTCATCCTCGATAAACTTGCTAATGTAACCACTAATATTACAAGTGCATCTTCTGCAAGTGCATACGGGAACTGATTTTCAGAACCGACAATTCCTTCCGAATTCCTTTCAATTTGGTATAATATAATGTTACTGTTATGTTATTCTGCCTAACTCCATAGAATTCTTCTTGCAAATCAGACAAACGAAATGAATCTATATTACCATATCTAAATTTCAGATCACTCCATATATCAACCGCATTATCCAACTATACTACGTTTTGTGCAATGCTAGGACTTAAAGAGTTAACTAACCAGGAAGCAACCATGTTATTTGCTTTAATCTAGGCATTGAAACTTCTGGCTCCTTCAGCAGGTCTTTCAATTGAACCATCAACGAATCCTACCTTGTTCTTCGATTCAAGTGCTCTCTTAACCGATCTACTCCAACAATGGTAGTTATTACCATCCATTAGTGGTTGAACCAATATCATCAAAGGACTACCACTAGGATGAATATAAAATGGATCCTCAGAAGGATCAGTAGCTATGGGATGCATATTCACTCTGGAAGGAGAAGTATTACTACTAGACGCCATGAATGATCCAAAGTTTATTTACCATCGCTCTGATACCATGTGAAGAAATTGATACAAGAAATCAATTGAAAGGATTACTATCAATTAGGAATCATCAAATCAACCAACAAAAGTTTATTGATCAAAGAGTGCTTGAGAGGAGAGGAAGTACAAAGAACAAAAATTGAGAGGAAGAAAAAATGCTTTCATTGCTAAGGGGAGAAGTGATAACTGCCAACATTTAAACACAAAACATCAGTACAAAATGACCAAACTACAACTAACCAATGACCCCTGCATTTTTCACTTAAGGGTAGCGGCGCGTAGTTCTTCATCCTACTCCACTTGCTTCCTTGTCAGCTCTCTCAAACCTACTACTCTTGATGTTGATTCAGTCTCCTAAGATGTTTCAGTTTGCCAGATTGTCTCTTGCCTGCCCATGGATTTAGCAGCAGTTAAAATGGACAATTTTCCTCATTTAAATCATTGGCGCCATCCTTCATCTTCTTCCCTTCGCTGCATACGCATCCCAGCAGGACCACCTCAAGATCTTGAGTGCTGTCTATGCCAAGATGGTTATTTCCCTTCTTGGGCCTACCATGTATCATCTAGACCCTTTAATCTCCAAATACACATCTCAATTCAACAATTGTACCTCTCATTTATGCGAATTACCTTCATCACCTTCTTGACATGTGACTTTAACATGCATACATATCCTTGATGACATTATCAAGGCATCAAAATATGATCGAACCACTCTAGCTGTAAACAACTTGTTTGAATGTGCAAAGAAAAAAGTAGGCAGAAGTTATACACTACTCTAATGGTAACGACCGTAATTCTTTCTGATAGTTTCTGTGGCAGGATAACAACCCTAAATGTCTTCTGTTCAATTGCATGCACTACATCAGTGAAAGAACAAGATTAATAGACAGATCAAGAGAAGATGATGTTCCATGGTTTGGCACGTAGAATCTAACGCTGCTGCTAGAAAAAGCTTCAAAACCTGGACATCAATTGTAAGCGATTAAGTTTTTAGTTAGCACAATCATTTCACAATAACTGTAAGAGAATGTTTAGCAGAAGCGTACCTTTCTCCATGGTCCGATGCGCGGAAGCGTCTTTAGTGAACAGAAACTTCTATTTTGATATAGACAACTCGCAATTTTGAATGTAGATTTCTCTCCACGCAAATAACCAATTAAGATTTAATTATAAATCATGTAGCTAAAATGTCATAAGAAACACAACCTTACATCAAAAGCTTCCCAATACGACTTCATATCTTGTTACATTGGGATAGCAATGTTACAGACACCGCTTTCTTCTCTTTGGTGGTGTCGTTTTTCATTACGGAACCAGTGTATCTAGTACTGAGATCCTGGTTATTGCTTGTGCTATTTCTCCTTTTTGTTGCTTGAAATAAATGGATATACCTCCTGTAATATAGCAAGGCGTAGCAACGAGTGAAGAGTTGGGACGGAAATAGGAGGAAAGGCTATTGCTTGAACCTCCACAATTGGAAGACGAACAGGAAGAAGCCGAAGGCCGTCAACAAATCATGCCACACGAAGACTGTGGAGAGACACATTGTCAAGATGTCTGCAACCAGTTATTGTCTGTACAAGAAAACATTGAAGAAATGGAGACGTTGAAGGCTCAGGTTGCCCAACTACAACAAAAGGTGGATGAGTTGATTGCTGAAAACATCAATTGAATAACCATCAGCGCTCTGCAGAAAACAACAGATCTTTCAATCAACAACTGTAAGAGATCGAACAACTAAAAGAGGAATTGCATAATCTAAATTACAATTACATATCAGAATCGCAAAAGCTGATAAAATCACCATGATCATCATATAAAACAACTTGATTTCAACAAATTCATTTTATCATCATCTAGCTAACACCATGAATCATCAAAAACAAACAAACTGCATCGCAAAACAATCAATAGAACTTGAACTGTGTGATTGGTGCAAAATTGCACAAAGGAAAAAAAACTGTCGAACATTTTGAAGAAGAAGAAGAAAGAATAATTGGCAGAGGTTATTTCATTCATTTCAGCTGAGAATTGTTTGTTACAAGGTTTTATATATAGATTACAAGTGATTAAGCATGTGCCATAAGACTAAATAACCACTAAGTCAGCTAACTGCAGTCGACTTGCACCACTGCACACACACTCTTCTTAGTTGCTGAGTTGGCAGCAGTGTTGTGAAGTTTCTGCAGCAGTTTTATGCTTTCTCCTTGATCCATCAGCTAGTTAATCCACCAATCACGTTCTAACTTGAGCTTGATCGGCGTATTTCATAGCTAACCAGTGTCATCACTTGAATTTGCCATCTCAGTAGCATTTGAGCTTCTTCCTCGTGCCAATGTAGCTGCCCCCTGCTGCTCTGCTCTTACTCGCTGCTGACCTTCAAGTTCAACACTCCCCCTCAAACCTGACTTCCTTTACACTTCACATAGTCCCATACTAGTCAGTTTTGTCATCTTGCCATGATCCAAAGCCTTCGTAAATAAGTCAGCCAACTGCAGATGTGTGTCAATTTGCATGGGCTTGAAAACTCCTGCCACGAACTTATCCCTCACTACATGGTAATCAATCTCTATGTGTTTTGTTCTTTCATGAAAGACTGATTTTTCACAATGTAGATGGCACTGTTGTTATCACAGAACAACTCCACATGCTCCCTTTGTTTAATATTCAAATCTTCCATCAGATATAGTAGCCATTGTACCTCGCATGTAGCTATAGATAGGACTCTATACTCTGCTTCAGATGATGATCATGAGATAGTACTTTGCTTCCTGGCTTTCCAAGAAATTATGGCATTTCCTAAAAACATGCAGAATCCAGTGATGGACCTTCTAGTTTCTGAGCAACCTCCCCAATCAAAATCACTAAACCTTTTTAACTTCAACTATCCTTGACTTGGAAACATCAAACCTTTGCCTGGTGTACCTTTAAGGTATCTTAGCAGTCTATGTGTAGCCTTAACATGATTTTCTGGGGGTGTATCCAAGAACTGACTAAGCTGCTGCACAGTGTATGAAATGTCTGGTCTTGTAAGAGTCAGATAAAGAAGCTTCCCTATGATCGTACTGTAACTTCCAACATCTTGCACTAGTGGAGAATCATTGTGTTCCAGTTTTAGGTGCTTCTCCATAAAGGTCTTGGCTGTCTTAGATCCCAAATATCCACTGCTATCTAACATTTCAAGCACATACTTCCTTTGGCTCAACATGATCCTTTTGTGACCTGACTACCTCCAAGCCAAGGAAAAACTTCAGGTCACTAATATCCTTGATGCCAAATTCCAAGTGCAAAGAAGCGTTGAGGGACTGAGACTCTAATAGGGAGTCACTAGATAGGATAATATCATCTACACCAAAAGTACCTGAAAGGAGGAAGCAATTTGCCTTGTGAACAGGATATAGCCATGCTTGGACTTACAACCTTGAGAAACCAGAAAATTAGTCGATTTCTCATTCCACTGTCTACTGGCCTGCTTAAGTCCATATAAGGACTTGTTGAGCTTGCAAACGGTGTTACATGGAGCAGAGAGACCTTCAAGAACAACCATATAAATGTCTTGATGCAAATCACCATGAAAGAAGACATTGTTAACATCCAGTTGGTGTAAATGCCAGTTTAAAAGAGCTGTAAGAGAAAAAAACCATCCTAACGGTAGTCATCTTTGCTACAATACTGAAGGTATCATTATAGTCAACACCTAATTGTTGTGTGTAGCCTTTAGCTACAGGCTTGCCTTGTATTTGTCAATGCTGCTGTTATACTTCTTCTTAATCTTATACACTCATTTGCAGCCAATAGGAGTTTTGTTGGGGGGAAAAGAAACCAAGGCCCAAGTGTCATCGGCCTCAAGGGACGCCAACTCTTCCTGCATAGCTACTGGTCACTCAGGAACCTGTGCTGCTTGCTGATAAGAAGAGGGTTATTGTTGCAAACTAATATTGGAAACATACGACAGGTATTCAGGTGTTAGAGAATCATAAGACACCTAAGATTCAATAGGGTAAGGAGTAGAACCAATGGAGGAAGAAGGAAAAAGGCTCATTTGATGGCAGTAATAGTCCTTTATATAACCATGAGATTGCCTATGCCTCTGAGGCTTCTGATTAGAACTGGGTAAGGGTAAGGATGGTGCATAAGAAGCTGATTCTTCAGGAACCATGGGATCAGCCAGAGGAGTGGGTGTAACGGGCTGAGTAGAAGGTGTATCTATGTGCTATGGAATAGGCATAGAAGCAAGATCCAAAAGTGTTAGGTGATGTAGTAGAAGGTTGAGGAGGATCATCAGTGATAGGGTTAAGGAAGGAAGGCATATCAGGCAATGGTGACAAGTTGGAGGAAGTAGAAGGAGAGGAGCTTGTATCATTGGAGGCAAAGGGAAGATATGTTCATGGAATTGAAGGTCCTTGGAGACAATGATGTTCTTGGTGCTCAAGTCTTGAAGTATGTAACCCTTAGAAGTAAAGGGAAGACCAAGAAAAAGGCAAGGGTTGGCTCTTGGATCAAATTTGGATTTGTGCATATTGAGGTTACTGGCAAAGGCCAATCAGCCAAATTCCTTAAGTTGTTTTGTAACCAGGTTCAGTAGAAAAGAGTATCTCATGTGGAGTTTTTTTATGTAAGATTGGTGTGGGAATAAGATTTATAAAATAAGTAGCATGCTGGACACAAAAACCCCAATATACTAAGGGCAGTTTGGCCTAGAACTTTAAGGATCTGGCTACAATAAGGATATGCTGATGTTTTCTTTCCACCACTCTATTCTACTGAGGAGTGTAAGTACAACTGGTTTGATGAATAATGCATTTGGCAGTGTAGAAGTCATTAAACTTAAATTACAGACCATGATCAGATCTGATGACTTTAATTTGCTTCTGAAATTGAGTATGAACATATTGATAAAAGCTTTGTATGATAGGTTTGACTTCTTCCTTTGTTTTAAGCAAATAAGTCTATGTATATTTACTAAAATCATCAACAATTGCCAGGAAAAAACGATGGCCATATATTATGGGGGTATTTATATGGTTCCCAAATATCTATGTGTACAAGATTAAACATACATTTGGATTTAGAAATGGACAATGGAAAAGAAGGCCTTTTCATCTTGGCCAAAGGACAAACTGTACAAGGAAGTTCTAGAAAAAGTGCAACTACAGAACCATCTAGTTTGTTAATTTCCTTTATTCTGGAGTGTGAAGGATATTTAAGCCTGCAATGCTAAAGTTTGGACTGAGAAGAGAGTTAATCAGATACAAGTGCATCAATAGAAGCTGTAAAACAATGGTTAGCAGGTGCTGATAAGTAAGTACCATGAAGATAGTATAGG
>AP025059.1:19839836-19902909 GCA_036186865.1 Eustoma russellianum
AAGCTAGAAGGTATGTCCAACATTGATATACCACTGTGTGAGTCCTGTGTGCTGGGAAAACAGAAAGCAGTCAATTTTTCTAAGCACAAGAGAAGTCTCAGAACTAAGAAGTTAGAGCTTGTACACACATACGTTTGGGGGCCTTCAAATGTGCCTTCAATGAATGGTTCTCGCTATTATGTTACCTTCATTGATGACTCAACAAGAAATTTGTGGGTATACTTTGTGAAACACAAGTCTGACGTATTCGAAGTCTTTAAGAGATGGAGGAGCCTTGTTGAGAACGAAACAGGGTTGAAGCTGAAGTGCTTGAGGTCAGACAATAGTGGAGAGTACTGCAGTAAGGAGTTTGAGAACTATTGTGCCGAGAACGGAATCAGAAGAGAAAGGATCGTGCCAAAGAGACCTCAACACAATGGTGTTGCTGAAAGGATGAACAGAACAAACTGTGAAAGAGCAAGAAGTATGAGGATATATGCCGATATGCCGAAATCGTTTTGGGCCGAGGCGATGAACACCGCTGTTTATCTGATTAACAGGGTCCACCTACCGCAATTGAATGCAAACTTCCTAAAGAAGAGTGGACAAGCAAGAAGATCTCACTTGCCCATGTCAAAGTATTTGACTGCACTGCTGAAGCTGGATGAGAGATCAAAACTTGACCCCAAGTCCAAGGTATGTTCCCTAATTGGCTATGGAGGTGACAGTTCTGGATATAGACAGTGGGATCATGTAGGGTAAAAGGTGATCAGAAGCAAGGACGTGGTTTTCAATGAAAACGTGCTTTACAAGGACAGAGTAAAAGAGAGAAGCAACATGTAAAGCCTAAGTATTTTGAGCAAAGTGATGTCGGTCATGCCGAGCTGAGCAGACCTGCAGAACAGAGTGCTGAGGTTCCTACCTTAGGAGATGAAACTCCCGAAGAGCAAGTCACACCATCTATTGTTGTTCGGAGAGAGAGGAGAACCATTACTGTGCCTACCAGGTTCTCACCTCACTTTATTATTTGCTTCTTACTGACTATGATGAGCTTAGTTGCTATGAATAAGCATGAATTCTGACAAAAGTGAAGACTGGAGGTCAGCCATGGAGGATGAGATTGAACTCTCTGTAGAGCAACTTCACCTAGGATCTTGTAAAAGAAGCACCGGGGAATGAAGCAATTCAAGACAAATGGGTTATAGGTTGAAGCAAGAAAGCTGACGGTACTCAAAGGTATAAAGCAAGGCTTGTTGTAAAGGGATTTCAAACAAAAGCCAGGGTTGGACTTCATTGAGATTTTTTTCACTTGTTGTCAAGCGGTCAGCTATCTCAGAACGGTCCTGAGCATTACAGCCGCAGAAGATCTGATTAGAACAGCTTGATGTCAAAACAGCCTTTGTTCACGGAGATCTAGAAAGAAGATATCTACATGATGCAGCCACAGGGCTATGAGATACCTAGTAAAGAAGACCTGGTGGTGAAATTGCAAAAGAGCTTGTATGATTTGAAACAAGCTCCGAGGCAGTGATATAAGAAATTGGCAACTTCATGGCAGAAGTCGGCTACAAGCGCTAACCATAGTGATCACTTTTGTTACTTCAAGAGACTTGAAGGTTTGTATATTATTCTGCTACTTATGTAGATGACATATTAATAGCAAGAGAAGCACGATGAGATCAAGAAGCTGAAGGAACAATTGGCTAAGAAATTCTCCATGAAGGACCTCGGTCTGACGAAGAAGATAATGTGACTCCAGTATTGAAAGATACTGAAAAGAATCAAGTGTTGAGTCGAGCCAAAGAGATTATATTTCTAAGGTACTGAAAAGATTCAATATGGATAATGCAAAACCGGAGTCTACACATTTGGCAGGGCAGTTCAAGCATTTACCAAAGAAGCAATGTCCTAAGACGAAGGAAGAACTTGAACGAATGAAGAAGGTACCCTATGTCTCAATCGTGGGTAGCTTGATGTATGCCATGGTGTGCACCCGACCAGACATAGCCTACGCAGTGAGAGTTATGGACAGATTCATGTCAAATCCGGATCCTGATCATTGGGCTGCAGTGAAGTGGATACTAAGGTACTTAGTTAGAACGCAAGGCTTGACACTGCAGTTCAGCAATGATGACCTGAACTGACTTGGCTTTATAGACTCAGATATGGCTGGAGATGTTGATGAACGCAAGAGTACTACAGGGTATGTTTTCAAGTTCGGCAGTGCTGCGATCGCTTGGGTGTCAAGATTATAGAAGATTGTAGCATTGTCAACGACTGAAGCTGAGTACGTAGCGGCAGCTGAGGCTACCAAGGAACTGGTGTGGTTAAAGAGTTTACTAAATGAGTTGCGACATCCTCATATCGGCTGCAAACTATTTAGTGACAGTCAGAGTGCAATTCACTTGGCTAGAAACTCTACTTATCACGCAAGAACAAAGCATATCGACATCAGATATCATTATATAAGGGGTATGCTTGAAGGAAGACAACTCGACTTGGAGAAAATTCGTACCATCCAGAATCCAGGAGACATGATGACGAAAATTGTTCCAAAAGAGAAGCTTGAGCTCTGCAAAGCTTCTCTGGGCCTTGTTATTTGATAAAATTGCTGAAGGGCGGCAGTTCAAAGAACTAGAAATTCATGATGCGTCAAAGTTAAGGTCAGTTCCAAGTGGAAGATTTTGTTAAGTTTGGTGGAACTAAAGTCAGACGAGCTGAAGTGAGGTCGAGCTCAAAGGGCTTGGAGTTGTGAGCTACTGCCGAACAGAGCTGAATAGTGCCGAGCTGGACAGATGTAGTGACGAGCAGAGCTGAGCTTCAGAACATTGACCTCAGCTCGGCAGTACACCAGAAGTTTACGGAAAGGAATATTCCTTGATTGGAGATTTGATTGAAGAGAATCCTGTTTTGGATAGAAATTTTCATACCTAACTTTTATAAGGAATATTTGTTAGAGTCCTACTTTTGGTATGATAGGGAAGTAAAAGGAAAATTCCATAAGCCATGCGAATCCTTTTACTCCCTATAAAATCCCCTGTTAGACTTAGACTTTATGTAACCAAAACTTAATTGGTGATAGTGAATTTCTTGGCTTGCCGCCGCCGTAGGTTTCTCTTCTCCTTGAGTGTTTTCTCACGTTAAATCTTGTATTCTTCGTTTATTGTTTTCTTTGATCATTGTTCATTACTTTTCTATGTTCATTTTTTTCACAAGAAGAAAGAAACTACATGGCAACAGAAAAGGATATTAAGAAAACGATATGGGACCTTGAAGAGGAATTGCAGCATTGCACAAAGGGACCAGAAGCATAAAACACCCACTTCCTAGGAGACAAAAAAGATAAGAAAAATGTTGAACCCTGATGTGCTTGGGAAGAAGAGACAGCGACGTGATCTTCTCCCAAAAACAACACAAAATTCTAAACAACATGCAGCAAAACAGGATATACCTTCATTTTTTTGATCTGTAGAACCAAATAACGCCGCTGTTAATCGAAAACAACAAGCACATTATAATGAAGAAGTACAACAACGGTGTAAAGGGATGGAAATTGTAAGTACAACATGTTGGAAAATATGAGCTAGATGGAACCAACCAAACAAAATCAACACAATGAAATAGCCGAGACGTGATGGGAATCATGGTTCTTAAAAGCAATTTCGCATCCACCGGTTGAACAAGATGAACCACAAGCGAATGCTTTCCAGGATTTAACGGTTTCTCTTGCTCGTTTGCTCTAAGATAAAGGGATTGAACTTGTGCACTAGAGATGTTTGTTGTAGAGAAAAGTAGAAGAAGAAGGAAATTTTATGTAGAAATGTTTCTAAGTTTTCACAAAAAATTCTATCTTTGAAAGGTAGCAAGCCTATCGATTTATAGGCTTTGCATACCTTTTCAACAAGTTAAAGACACCCATTCTGCAGATGAATAACCTCCAAGTTAGTTAAGGATCGTTCAAATCAAAAGGAGAGGTCTTATGGTGAAGAGTTGCAACATTTATGAACAGACTGACATATGGAATGCTTCATGTAGCATGCGAAGTCAATCCAGAGACTTCGGGAATGACATCGCTCTCTTGTTGAAACACTATAAGTCACTTAAAGTGCTTCAAGTAGCATTCAATGTCAATCCAAAAGTTTCTGGATCAACATTGCACACTACATAAAGCGCTTCATCCCTTTAAAGACTTCAACCTTTATTTCAAGTTCATATATCACTCTAAATTTCAACCACCTTCAACCAAACCTTCATACACTCTTATACAAACTTGGAGCACATGATTTAAAATACTTTTAAGGTATTTTTCCAACAATCTATCACATGATCCAAAATTGTATAATTATGAATGCATGATCAAACTAACTGTTCTAACAACAAACGAAGATAATGATACATAAAGGATGATGACTTCCATCTTGAATCGCCTGTAGTACAAATGGAGTTATATAAACGGAAATAAGATGAACGATGTCTTGAATCATATTCCATTACTGTTTGTATGAACAACTAAGTGACATGACATTATCTAATCTCTTACAAGCTCGCGGTGTGGTGTGATATCGGCCATGCACCCGTCTTATGTTTTCATAAGTGCTCTAGTGAGTTTTCTAGACTCTCATAGGAAGCAGCACCACCTCCACACTTATATAGGTGAAGTTCATCAAGTGTGCACTGCTCACACCACCATACAACATGGCTATGAATTTCATTATGAGATTAAACTCACCCTCAATTGTAGGTGCAAGTACTTTCTTCAACAGAACCACAGGAACTGACAAGTATGATAGTACTTTTAGAACTTTTATATGACTTTTTTTTTTACCACATTGAACCCTGTTTTAAAGATCTTTACTAATATTGGGTTAGTTTGCCGTCGTACAAAGTTCACAACAATGGAATAAGTCACATCCCCCTCGATGCTCGTTGGACCAACTTCTTGTTTAGTCCTTTAGTTAAAGGGTCTACCAAATTCAACTCGGTTCTTATATACTCCAAGTGAATTACCCCTAAACTAATTAGATCCCGCACAATATTGTGTCTCAATCTGATATGCCGGCTCTCCATGGTAGATCTTATTCTTCGCTCCAGCGATTGCTACATGCGAGTCACAACGTATAGAAACAGAAGGCGCATGTTTATACCATAAAGGAATATCAACCAACAAGTTTCTTAACCATTCAGCTTTTTGTTGGCAGCAAGTTCGAAAGCAATAACTCAGACTCCATAGTAGATTTTGCTATAACACGTTTGTTTAGAAGACTTCAAGAAATGGCTCCACCATCCAAATTGAATACTTAGCCATTTGTTTGAATTATTTCATCGTTATCAGATACTCAATTTGCATCACAAAACCTTCTAATACAGCTGGGCATCCATGAAACACAAGACACAAATCCATCGTTCCTTTTAGATGTAGAAATATGAGGGTTTGAGTGATTTCAAAATAAAGAATTTGAATACATATATATATATATATATATATATATATATATATACATAAACGATGGATATATATATATATATATATACACAAGTGTACATGTATGCATGATAACTTGCCTTATTTTAGCATATATATTAGTTGTTGTACTAACGAGCCATGAAGCTTTAAAGCTTACATCATATGGCGAACATTTGTTAAGTTTATACTATTTTCAGGTGCCACAATTAATGAACTAAATTAGTTCATTAAGTGAAGTACTTAGTTTAATAAACTAAGTAGTTCATTAAAGGAAGATGCATTTGGAAAAGACATGAAGGCAACATAAGCTATGGAAGGAAGTTCTCTCCTCCTCCCCACATCATTTCACACGCCTTATATACATAATATATATATATTTTCAGATTTTTTTTTAAAAGGCACATACACATTTATTCCAACGTACTATCGACACGTTATATATCTTACGAACGTACGTTTACGTCACACCACTATACTTAACTCATATTTATGAGTATATTCAGATCTTATATCATATGATATAAGATATGGTGATGACAAATTAAATACGACACGATAAAAGGTTCTAAACCGAAATTGTCGTATCGGGCGATACCGAAACTTCGCCAACGTGTCACGTACTTGCCATAAATAAATGGCCAGCCCATATACATCAAAATTTATCAAAAATTTCGTGCCATACACTGTACATTGAGACAAAAATACTTTCCATGTTGGCACACACAATTCACCCCACATTTAGGCCAAAATGTGAAGATTCTAATTTTATTTTTGTCACATGTTTATGGTACCACTTTAAATCAGCCAAGTGCTGAAAATTAAAGTATATATTATATATATTATGAATAACATAATATATATAGCATGTGCAAAATTTGGAATTTAAATTAGAGAAAAATCGGGTAATCGATAAATATCGAAAATTCGGTTTTCTACGCACTTGACATGGAACGTTTTTCTTGAACATGATGTGGCACGTATCTAGACACTTTTTCACATATAATATACATCTTAAAGTGTTCTAGAAAATTAAATTAAGGGCTGATTGGAATATTACATGTGTATAATATTAAATGTGCACTATTTTACAAAGTTAGCAAAAATAAATTTCAGCACATGCATATACACATCAAAACGTCACCCTAGCTGAGATGGAGCACATGTGGAGCCTTGTTGGCATGTTGATTGGTCAAGGAATCAATCATACAATGTTGATGAATCAAAGAGAGAAGCTACAAAAGGTAAGTTTTCAACATATACCTCTCTTATGTCACATGCTGAAAATTTCAGCATGTCACACTAGTGTTGGACGATTTCTTCATCATTAAGGAGTATATTTTGTTAATTTTGCATTAAGGAATAAATCAAATGAGTTATGGAAATGATTTGAAATGTATTTAGTGTGATATTCTTTATATCACACATGCTGAAATTTTTCAGCATGTGTGAAGATGGTGTGGGCGAATCTTGCCCTATATTGGTGTCCAAATTCATTCTTAGTCTTGTAGCAAGACTTGCCTTAAATGATGGATGAATTTTATGGAAGAAATTCAAAGAAAAATGGAAGAAATTCAGTTTTAATTGCATGTGGTAAAATGCTGAAAATTTCAGCATTAACACTATGATATGGCCGATTTTTTCAAGGGTGGAAGGGAGGATTTTGTGTCTCAAACTTTATGACATATTGTGACTATTTTGGCATGATTTGATAATTGATTATTTGGCATATATTTAGTGTTTTTTTTCAGAATATCCATGTCATCAATGATGACAACAATGAGCCAATCAAAAGGTGCCAAGTAAGCAATGACTAAATGATGGTCCAATGGAGTGATGCCAAGTAAGCAAAATGTTGTCACTATGATGTCTCACACCCTCTCAAGCAATTAAAGGAAAGTTTCAAGAGGGGAGAAGGGGTGCAAGGGACGGCCAAGACATTCTATAAGGGGAAGAGAAGAACAAACAAAAGCAACACCAAGAATCATATTCAAAAGTGATCAAAGTGCAAAAGCTTTCTTCTCCTACACTTTCTTTCTTTCTTCTTCTTGTAAAAAGCCTATTGTACTTTACTTCTTTCATCCTTGAATAGGCTTCATAGAAACCACCATTCATTCATCATTGTACAAGATTGATCAAGGTGTGATCAATCTTCATTCTTACGAGGTGGTGGTGTTCGTGCAAATTGTACTCACAATACAAGGTTTGTAAAGGGTTGGAGTTAAGGTGTAACTCTATCAACCCTGCGGTAAGGTGTACTGCGTGTGTGAAATTAGTGTGAACCAAGGAAGGTGTTCCTTGAAGACTGGAGTAGGTTGTTTATAACCGAACCAGTATAAAATTCTTGGTGCAATTTACTTTCTGCATTTACTTCAGTTTCAGTTTCTGCGCTGTTTACTCATATTGTTCACGTTCGCAAAAATAGTAAACGTTTTCTAAAAAATTATAAAAATTTCCAGAAACATACATAAACGTTCTAGGGTTAATTTGGCGCAAGTTTCAACCCTTTTGGACAAGTATAAGTCATCCAAACATCAAAAGTTCTGAGACTAGTGCAGTCTGATTTTCAGACTTGCAAAGGTTGAGACTTTGGGTGTATTTGACCTACTTCCCAAAAGAATTTTCAAAAACTGTTTCAACCCATTTCAATATAGTGTGTGAGGAGTTATTGGTCAAATTTTCAGATCATTTGGACATTCACACAAATAGGAATTAATTTTCAAAACCATCTACCGTTTCTGGCAGATTTGCACAATCTGAGTGCCAACGGTTTTTGAAGGGGTTAAAGGTTGAATTTTGATTTGAAATTTTTAGGGGACCCTCACAACATCTGAGGCTAAGTTCTCTCAAAATTTCATAATTTTTGGAGACCTCTAACCTAGTTTTTAAAACGTTTTAAAACTGGTCCTGAAAACAGAATCTGTTTTCAGAACTTGAATTGGTTAGGTTTAAAGAAATTTTAAAAACCATATTTTCCGCACCACCTATTCAACCCCCCCCCCTTCTAGTGGTGCCTTGCAGATCCTACAAGTGGTATCAGAGCGCAGGAATACTCACTACAAGGAATCCAACGATTCAGTGAGATGGCATCCACAAATCTCAAAACCGAACAAGAAGGTATGTCAAGCCAAAGGCCTCCACTCTTTGACGGTGAGTCTTTTATTCAATGGAAACTTAGGATGAAATTATTTCTTATGGCTATAGACATAGACCTTTGGTCAATAATTGAAGATGGTCCATATGTCCCGTCTAAATTGTCCATTGTAGATGGAGTCACACTAGAAGTAATTAAAACAAGACAAGACTATACTAGTGAAGACAAAAAGAAACTGAGTATGAATGCTAAGGCCATGCAATTACTCTTAAATGGCTTAAGTAAGAGTGAGTCTAGTTATGTGTCCAATTGTTCGAGTGCACAAGAAATGTGGAGAATCTTAGAAATGAAACACGAAGGCACGAGTCAAGTCAAAGAGTCTAAAATTAATATGCTTATGTCTACTCTTGAGTCTTTCAAGTTGTTGCATAATGAGTCAATTGTTGATATGGATCTTCGTTTGACTAACATCTATAACTCTCTTGAGTCTCTTGGTAAGGCCTTTACAACGCAGGAAAAAGTACAGAAAGTCCTACGGAGTCTCCCTTCAGAATGGGATCCTAAAGTGACTGCCATAGAAGAAAGCAAGGAGACTAAGTCAATAAAAATGGAAGAACTCATTGGTTCACTAAAAGTGTATGAAAACAAACTCATTATTCGGAAATCGGAATCAACCAAACAAGGTAAGACAATTGCTTTTAAATCAAATGAATACGTCTCCCCTCCCTCCGATCAAATAGATGATAGTGATTCCGAATCGGATAATGATGACTTAATTCTATTGGCAAAAGGACTAAGAAGATTCATGAGAAAATCATTTAGAAATAAAAACAAGGGCACTACATCTAAGAGAAATAAAAACAAGTCAAATGATAAGGACATTAAATGTTATGAATGCGGCAAACTCGGACACTTATCATATGACTGCCCAAACAAAGAAAAGCAAACTAATAAGTACCCTGACAAGGAGCGGAACAAAAATAGACCCGTCTCAGATCCTAAACAAAGGAAACGTGCACTAAAGGCCTCCACATGGAGTGACTCATCAGACTCTGAAACTGAGACCGAAGAGGAGACCGCTCAAGTTTGCTTCGCTTCAAAGGCGTCTAATGAGGTATCATCTGACTCCGACTCTGACTCTGAACCTTCTTACGATGATTTATTTAGTCAATATCTTGAGTTACATAAATTTACTAAGACTCTCGCAAAAGAAAAGAAACGTTTAATTGAAGACAAGAAACTGTTAGAATCTTCTAACGAGAATCTTGTCGCTCAATTAAGCGATTCAAAGAAAGAGTCTTCATGTGCCATCACTGCATTAAAAACCGAGATCTCATCAGTTAACTTCTCAAAATAATGAAATGAAATCCGAGATTTCAAATTTGAAATCAAGGAATACAGATTTAGAGAACATGATGAAACAATTCGATACAGGGTCAAACATGCTGCATCGCATCATATTATCGCAAAAGCATGACAGTGACAAAACTGGATTGGGGTACGTTGATACTAACGAAGTATCAACCAAACCAACCAAGTTTGTTGTGTCTAAAAAGGTAGACACCCCTAAGCATCAAGTGGCGTCTAAGATGACGCAGAAAGCACCCCCTTCCACACGCCCCACTCCCTCATATCATGTGAAATATAATGTTGTACCATATAGATATGAGAAGAAGAGATCAATGCATACACGGAATACATATCATCCACGCACCATGCACACACACACAAGGACATATCACAAACGTCCTTCATACATTGAGTATAGGGGAGTCCTTGGGCAAAGACCCAAAGTACATGCACCACATGTATACTACGTCGCACCTTCATCTACTTTCTTGCCATTTGATAGACCGAGAAGGATCACCCAAGTATGGGTACCGAAAGGTACCTTTACTAAAAGGTGATTAACTAACTCGAAAGGACCCAAAATTAAAAGGGTACCTAAATCACCTTTTTACATTGCAGGGAGACCACTCATCAAAAGACATATCAATAAAGTGGTTCCTTGACAGTGGTTGCTCGAGGCACATGACAGGTGACCCGAGCCTCTTCTCCAAATTAAAGAAGGTCACAAAAGGCGGATCCGTGACCTTTGGAGACAACAATGAAGGCAAGATCATTGGTAAAGGTACGATTGGAAACCCGGATACACTTCAAATCTCCAACGTGTTTTTGGTAAGCAACTTATCTTACAATCTTCTTAGTATTTCACAATTTGTTGACAATGGTTTCAATGTGTGTTTTACTCACCCTTACTGTAATATAATAAATAAAAATGGAGAAACTGTTTTAAAAGGAAAACGTGAAGGAAATATATTCACACTATCTATGGATGATGTAGTAGATGCCAAAGTTAAATGTTTTATGTCAAATGAACCCAATGTGAATTTGTGGCATAGACGTTTAGGACACATAGGTATTTCTACACTAGAAAAATTGCAACAAAAGAACCTAGTACGGGGATTGCCTAAGCTTGATTTAGACAACTTTCAGTTGTGTGAATCTTGCATAAAAGGCAAACAAACACGTGAGTCACTTAAGCCTAAAAATGAGATAAGCACGACTAGAATACTAGAACTATTGCATATCGATTTGTTTGGTCCTAGTCGTACTACAAGCCTTGGTGGGCGTCACTATGCATGTGTACTTGTTGATGACTTTTCTCGTTATACTTGGACTTTGTTTCTTGCACATAAGGATGATAGCGCCGTAGAAATCGCTAAATTAATTAAACAACTTGAAAATCAATACGGCGTAAATGTGAAAAGAATAAGAAGCGATAGAGGCGGTGAGTTTAAAAATAAAGAGATGATTTCATTCTGTGAAGAAAAAGGAATTAAACATGAGTTTTCGCCACCTAGAACTCCACAATTAAATGGAGTAGTAGAAAGAAAGAATCGCACACTACAAGAAATTGCTAGAACTATGCTTTGCGAAAATAAATTACCTAGATTTCTGTGGGCGGAAGCCGTAAATTGTGCATGCTATATTATAAATCGCCTATCTATAAGAAAGAAAATAAACAAGACGCCTTACGAAATTTTGAATGATCGCATGCCTAAGATAGATTATTTTCGTGTGTTTGGATGCAAATGCTTTGTATTGAATACAAAAGATAACTTAGATAAATTTGAATCCAAATCGATTGAGTGCATTTTTATTGGGTATTCCATAAATTCAAAAGCATATAGGTGTTATGATCCTCTCACTAGACAAATCATAGAATCTATTCATGTTAAATTCAATGAATTTGGAGAGGTTGATAAAGAAAAGGAATATGATGATGACTTTGATTTGAAACCCGTTTTGGATGAAGAAAATGAGTCTTTTGATATGCATGAGATGAATGAAACACTAGAAATGCATGATCATATAGAAATGCATGATAACTTAGAAAATAATCAACCAAGATGGCATAGAGATCACCCACATGATCTCATCATAGGCGACATCACTCACAGTGTGCGACCACGTAGAAGAATCACTTCGGATGAAATAAATGAATTTCATGCTATGATTTCTGAAATTGAGCCTAAGAATGTGCATGATGCTTTGAGTGATTCATCTTGGATTGATGCTATGCATGACGAACTTAATCAATTCGTTAGAAATGATGTATGGGATTTAGTGCCACGACCACAAGATAAGACAATAATAGGCACAAAGTGGGTGTTTAGGAACAAAATGAATGAAGAAGGAAAAGTCGTTAGAAATAAAGCAAGACTCGTAGCTCAAGGATATAATCAAGAAGAAGGAATAGACTACGATGAAACATTTGCACCCGTAGCACGTTTAGAAGCTATACGACTTTTACTTGCTATTACTTGCATGAAAGATTTTAAATTGTATCAAATGGACGTCAAAAGTGCTTTTCTAAACGGATTTATACAAGAAGAAGTATACGTGAAGCAACCACCCGGTTTTGAAGATTTGAAACATCCTGATCACGTGTACAAATTAAAGAAGGCACTATATGGACTAAAGCAAGCGCCTAGAGCATGGTATGATCGTTTTGCTACTTTTCTTTTAGAAAATAATTTTAAACGTGGTACTATAGATAGTACACTATTTTTGAAACAAGAAAAATCAGATTTACTTATTATTCAAATTTACGTAGATGACATTATTTTTGGTTCTACCTCACATAGACTCGTTAAGGATTTTGAAAATTGTATGAAAGCTGAATTTGAAATGTCTATGGTTGGTGAACTTAATTATTTTCTTGGCTTGCAGATTAAGCAAACGAGTAAAGGAATTCACATAAGCCAAGCTAAGTACGTAAACGACATGATCAAGAAGTTTAATTTTGAAAATTTGAAACCATCCCCCACGCCTATGAGTGTCACTACTAAATTAGACAAAGATGAACATGGTAAAGATGTTGATAATGGATTATATAGATCTATGATAGGCTCTTTACTATATTTAACTGCTAGTAGGCCTGACATCATGTTTAGCGTATGCATGTGTGCTCGTTTTCAAAGTCAACCTAAGGTCTCACACTTAAATGCGGTAAAAAGAATATTTCGCTATATTAAGCACACGCCCACCTTAGGTATTTGGTACGATAAGGATTCTACATTCGACTTACATGCTTATACTGATGCAGATTATGGTGGCTGCAAAATAGATAGAAAAAGCACGAGCGGAACTTGCCAATTTATAGGAAATTCCCTTATTTCATGGTTTTCCAAAAAGCAAGCAAGTGTTGCTTTGTCCACTACTGAGGCTGAGTATATGGCTCTTAGCCTTTGTTGCACACAGTTGTTGTGGATAAAACAACAACTTTCGGATTTTGGAATTACCGTAGATAAAATTCCTATATATTGTGATAGTATGAGTGCCATAAATTTGTCTAAGAACCCCGTATTACACTCTAAGGCTAAGCATATAGAAGTTCGCTATCATTTTCTTCGTGATCACGTTAACAATGGTAATATTGTCATAGATCACGTACGCACAGAATCACAAGTAGCGGATATATTTACTAAGGCCTTAAATCAAGCCACATTTGAATCTCTCCGTTCTAAATTAGGCATGCTTCCTGTTGATGTGATTTAATGCGATATTATTTGATTTACTTTCCTTTTGACAGAAATCTTTTGATTAACTTTCCAAAATAAAGGGGGAGAGAGAAGCATGATTTAAGGGGGAGAGAGAGAGATTTAAGGGAGAGAGATCACTGATTGATCCTAATTGCATGAATCAAGGGGGAGCCGGATTTGAAATTCGAAATTCAAATTTCAAATCTGTGCATAATTCAAGGGGGAGAGATAACACTTAAATCATGTACACTAGTTATTTTGAAAATCATCAAAAGGGGGAGATTGTAGAAATATGAGGGTTTGAGTGATTTCAAAATAAAGAAATTTGAATACATATATATATATATATAACGATGGATATATATATATATACACAAGTGTACATGTATGCATGATAACTTGCCTTATTTAGCATATATATTATGTTGCTGTACTAACGAGCCATGAAGCTTTAAAGCTTACATCATATGGCGAACATTTGTTGAGTTTATACTATTTTCAGGTGCCACAATTAATGAACTAAATTAGTTCATTAAGTGAAGTACTTAGTTTAATAAACTAAGTAGTTCATTAAAGGAAGATGCATTTGGAAAAGACATGAAGGCAACATAAGCTATGGAAGGAAAGTTCTCTCCTCCTCCCCACATCATTTCACACGCCTTATATACATAATATATATATATTTTCAGATTTTTTTTAAAAGGCACATACACATTTATTCCAACGTACTATCGACACGTTATATATCTTACGAACGTACGTTTACGTCACACCACTATACTTAACTCATATTTATGAGTATATTCAGATCTTATATCATATGATATAAGATATGGTGATGACAAATTAAATACGACACGATAAAAGGTTCTAAACCGAAATTTGTCGTATCGGGCGATACCGAAACTTCGCCAACGTGTCACGTACTTGCCATAAATAAATGGCCAGCCCATATACATCAAAATTTATCAAAAATTTCGTTCCATACACTGTACATTGAGACAAAAATACTTTCCATGTTGGCACACACAATTCACCCCACATTTAGGCCAAAATGTGAAGATTCTAATTTTATTTTTGTCACATGTTTATGGTACCACTTTAAATCAGCCAAGTGCTGAAAATTAAAGTATATATTATATATATTATGAATAACATAATATATATAGCATGTGCAAAAGTTGGAATTTAAATTAGAGAAAAATCGGGTAATCGATAAATATCGAAAATTCGGTTTTCTACGCACTTGACATGGAACGTTTTTCTTGAACATGATGTGGCACGTATCTAGACACTTTTCACATATAATATACATCTTAAAGTGTTCTAGAAAATTAAATTAAGGGCTGATTGGAATATTACATGTGTATAATATTAAATGTGCACTATTTTACAAAGTTAGCAAAAATAAATTTCAGCACATGCATATACACATCAAAACGTCACCCTAGCTGAGATGGAGCACATGTGGAGCCTTGTTGGCATGTTGATTGGTCAAGGATCAATCATACAATGTTGATGAATCAAAGAGAGAAGCTACAAAAGGTAAGTTTTCAACATATACCTCTCTTATGTCACATGCTGAAAATTTCAGCATGTCACACTAGTGTTGGACGATTTCTTCATCATTAAGGAGTATATTTTGTTAATTTTGCATTAAGGAATAAATCAAATGAGTTATGGAAATGATTTGAAATGTATTTAGTGTGATATTCTTTATATCACACATGCTGAAATTTTTCAGCATGTGTGAAGATGGTGTGGGCGAATCTTGCCCTATATTGGTGTCCAAATTCATTCTTAGTCTTGTAGCAAGACTTGCCTTAAATGATGGATGAATTTTTATGGAAGAAATTCAAAGAAAAATGGAAGAAATTCAGTTTTAATTGCATGTGGTAAATGCTGAAAATTTCAGCATTAACACTATGATATGGCCGATTTTTTCAAGGGTGGAAGGGAGGATTTTTGTGTCTCAAACTTTATGACATATTGTGACTATTTTGGCATGATTTGATAATTGATTATTTGGCATATATTTAGTGTTTTTTTTCAGAATATCCATGTCATCAAATGATGACAACAATGAGCCAATCAAAAGGTGCCAAGTAAGCAATGACTAAATGATGGTCCAATGGAGTGATGCCAAGTAAGCAAAATGTTGTCACTATGATGTCTCACACCCTCTCAAGCAATTAAAAGGAAAGTTTCAAGAGGGGAGAAGGGGTGCAAGGGACGGCCAAGACATTCTATAAGGGGAAGAGAAGAACAAACAAAAGCAACACCAAGAATCATATTCAAAAGTGATCAAAGTGCAAAAGCTTTCTTCTCCTACACTTTCTTTCTTTCTTCTTCTTGTAAAAAGCCTATTGCACTTTACTTCTTTCATCCTTGAATAGGCTTCATAGAAACCACCATTCATTCATCATTGTACAAGATTGATCAAGGTGTGATCAATCTTCATTCTTACGAGGTGGTGGTGTTCGTGCAAATTGTACTCACAATACAAGGTTTGTAAAGGGTTGGAGTTAAGGTGTAACTCTATCAACCCTGCGGTAAGGTGTACTGCGTGTGTGAAATTAGTGTGAACCAAGGAAGGTGTTCCTTGAAGACTGGAGTAGGTTGTTTATAACCGAACCAGTATAAAATTCTTGGTGCAATTTACTTTCTGCATTTACGTTTCAGTTTCTGCGCTGTTTACTCATATTGTTCACGTTCGCAAAAATAGTAAACGTTTTCTAAAAAATTATAAAAATTTCCAGAAACATACATAAACGTTCTAGGGTTAATTTGGCGCAAGTTTCAACCCTTTTGGACAAGTATAAGTCATCCAAACATCAAAAGTTCTGAGACTAGTGCAGTCTGATTTTCAGACTTGCAAAGGTTGAGACATTGAGTGTATTTGACCTACTTCCCAAAAGAATTTTCAAAAACTGTTTCAACCCATTTCAATATAGTGTGTGAGGAGTTATTGGTCAAATTTTCAGATCATTTGGACATTCACACAAATAGGAATTAATTTTTCAAAACCATCTACCGTTTCTGGCAGATTTGCACAATCTGAGTGCCAACGGTTTTTGAAGGGGTTAAAGGTTGAATTTTGATTTGAAATTTTTAGGGGACCCTCACAACATCTGAGGCTAAGTTCTCTCAAAATTTCATAATTTTTGGAGACCTCTAACCTAGTTTTTAAAACGTTTTAAAACTGGTCCTGAAAACAGAATCTGTTTTCAGAACTTGAATTGGTTAGGTTTAAAGAAATTTTAAAAACCATATTTTCCGCACCACCTATTCAACCCCCCCCTTCTAGTGGTGCCTTGCAGATCCTACATTAGATACATCATTAATCTTTCTAAAGCAGAACAATGTTCATTACTTGGATTATGAGTATATCTGGCTAGTCTATTTACTGCATAGGCTATGTCAGGTCTTGTGCAATTTATTAGATACATCACACTCCTAATTATTCTAGCATATTCAACTTTTGTGCAATTTATTAGATACATCACACTCCTAATTATTCTAGCATATTCAACTTGTGAAACACTATCGTTTCTATTTTTCTCAAGTGAACTGCAAGATCATAAGGAGTATTAACAATTTTTACATCAAAAAAATTAAACCTTTTCAACATTTTTCCAACATAATGAGATTGTGAAAGTGCATAACCCCCACAATTTTTGACTAATTTCAAACCAAGTATCATATCAGCCTTACTCTTGTTACTAAGCAAATAAACTTTAGCAAACCTAGAAATATCATCTATAAAAGTTATGTAATACCATTTACCACCTTTACTTATAATGTTCTTAAAATCTCCTAGATCACTATGAATTAATTCCAAAAGAATCAATGATATACATAGAACTAGATGCATTCTTATTAGTCAAAAAAACAACATCAAGTACAAAAAGACCCCCAGAGCAGAAACTCTTCCCAATAAACTTCCCACTCTCAGATAACACAAGTTTATCAGAATCGAATACAAGCTTAACATTTGCTCTGTTCAGAAGTGCTCCAGAAATCAAATTCCTCCAAATAGTAGGAACATGTAGCACATTGCCCAACTTCAGCTTTTTTCCAGAGGTCAACTTGATGAGCACATTCCCCTTCTCGATCACTCGGGTTCCTCGTGCATCCCCTAGAAAAACTTGGTCTCTAATATCTATCTCTTGATAATCAAGAAATAGATCTCTGCTGATTGCAATATATTTTATAGATCCAGTCTCCACCACCCATTCGGTTGCACCTCCAACAAGGTTTACCTCTTTGACGACGATTGCAGCAATTGTTTCATCCTCCATCAAGGATTCGTTTGCATCTCCTTCAACAAGGTTGGCCTGGTTGCTTGATTTTCCTTTCCGTTCGTTGCAGAAAAATGCTTTGTGATCTTGCTTTCCACACACCCAATAAACTCCCTTTGGTTTTGCTTATCTTGTCCCTGCATTTTTGCTTTACCTTTGGGTTTGTTGGATTGAGTCCTTGTTCTCTTGGTGACATGCTCTATGACATTGGTCTTTGCTTCACCTTCATCACCGCTTGCATATTCAAGCCTGTTATTTTCCTCTATACGGATATGTTTGATCATACTATCCATAGAGAGTGTAGTATCATCATGCTTGCCTCTCTTCTTGTATTTATTCCAAGAAGAAGGAAGCTTTTCAATAAGAGCAACAACTTGGAAGGTTTCATCAATCTTTATATTCCTGCTCTATATTGTCCACTAGTTGTTGAAATTGATGAATCTGATCATTGATAGATATGTGGTCAACCATCTGAAACTTGAGAAACTCACTAACCACATACTTTCTTTTACTAGCACCTTCAGAACCATATTTGTTCTGAAGTGCTTTCCAGATTTCTCTTGCTGGTTTGAATTTGGCATAAATGTCAAACAGAGAGTTAGAGAGGAAATGAAGAATATGTGTTCTACAAGTGATATTATCTGCATTGTACTTGAGTGCTTCTCCATCTTCAGTAGGTCTCTCCTTTGTCAGAACGTAGGAGACAGACAACAACTTAAGAAAGAAAAGAAACTTTGCAGACTATCTCTTGAAAAACTTTCCAACAAAAGGTTCTAGTTTGGACATATCATGAACAACAGGTTGTTTGGTTTCCATAGCAGTAAATTGCTTTTAAGATTGTTAGAAAATATGAGTGAGATGGAACCAACCAAACAAAATCAAAAAAACAAAATAGCCAAGACGTGATAGGAATCACTGTCCTTAAAAGCAATTTCGCATCCACCAGTTGAGCAAGGTGTTCTACAAACGAATGCTTCTCAGAATTTAACGGCTTTCCTAGTTTGTTTGTTCTACGAGAAAGGGATTAAATTTGTGCATTAGAGATGTTTGTTGTAGAGAAAAGTAGAAGAAGAAGGAAATTTTATGTAGAAATGTTTCTAAGTTTTACACAAAAAACTTCTATCTTTTAAAGGTAGCAAGCGTATCTATTTATAGGTTTTTGGATATCTCTTCAACAAGTTAAAGACACCCTTTTGCAGATGAATAATCTCCAAGTTAATTAAGGATCGTTTAAATCAAAAGGAGAGGTCTTATGGTGAAGAGTTGCAACTTTATACGAACAGACAGGTACATGGAGCGCTTCATGTAGCGTGCGAAGTCAATCTAGAGACTTCTGGAATGACATCGCACTCTTGTTGAAGCGCTTCAAGTAGTGTTCAATGTCAATCCAAAAGTTTCTGGATTGATATTGCATGCTACATGAAGCGCTTCATCCCCTTTAAACACTTCCACCTTCATATCAAGTTCGTATATCACTCCAAACTTCAACTAACCTTCAACCAAACCTTCGGACACTCTTATACAAGCTTGGAGCACATGATTTAAAGTAATTCTTCCAACACAATCACTCGTGAGTCTTTCTGCTTCCTATATAGCAGATCGCTTATCCTTATTATCGAACTGCTTTTATAATACAGGGAAATCGTGTCGTCAGATCTCAAAAGGACATCTTGATTAACATGGGAGACATAACATAATACTGAAAATGAAAGAGGTGGAGATCCCAGTAAGTGTTTTATTAACATTACCCACGTCTTAAATCCGCCATACATACAAAGAATCTCACTCTCCTTAATAATAACGCAGCATATAGATGCTTGGGCCAGAACATAACTTCATGAATATAAGACAGGAATCCCTAATCACATACATCTTCCAATCAGTTTGTTGGGTCAGGAAAACCTACTTTTGTTTTTCAGTCCTCCTGCGTGCACCGTCATCCCGGTGTAGGTCACACTGATAATCTTCATTTGATGTTCTTGACACTGTGATTACGGTGAATAGACTATTTTTTATGTTTATCTAATTTCATTCGGTGTTCTTGACACCGTGGTTCTAATCCTATTATCCAATGATGCAACCTTTTATGGTTCGGTACCAAAAGCAATTCTAGGGATGTATCAACTCAAAGATTATGTCCGTCCTACCTGAAACATTGAACACTGATTTTATGCTTTTTCAGATAAATGATCCAGGTTCAGCCCACGAAAAAAAGGGGCTGCATGGATTGGTCCCTCCTTGTTCTTGATTTGTAAACAATGACTTTCTAATACTTCAAGGATCGGCTGGAGAGGACATTTCTAAAAATGACACAACGCCAGTCAGACCAGTCATCGTCAAAGAAACTAACATTCTAACACAACCAGACAATACAGATGAGTACAGGATTGTTTTCTACAAGATGATAGAAGACTACATCTCCGTGAATCCATTTATAAATAATGACATGAAAAAGGCTGAATGCTAGAAATACATGGCCAGAATGGTATGGATATTGTTTACAACCCCTTTTGCTTCAAATATAATATTTTGATAGATTTCTATATATGTGAACGTCTACTGCTTCTTTTGTTAATCAATATTCAATTGGTTGCCACATACACCGGGCTATATGTACAACTATCTGTGTACATAGAATGAACGACATGAAAAAAACTGCAACAAACAAGCTATCTTATACTGTTAAAGATGGAGGAGAAATACTGCAAACATAGCATTGGACATTTGATCGAACACTTGTTGTATTTCATCAAACATGTAGAATTCAAGATAATAGAAGAAAGAAATAAGACGCAAGTGAAAGCTGGGAGGTGTAGTGAGCACGCAAAGTCAAGGAGGAAGCAGGTGATTGGCTGAGGACTACGTGATTGGGACGAAATTGGGAGAGACAGTTGCAGCAGTTTGTAACTGCCTGCAACAATTGAAGGAGAAAGATGAAGTCAGGCGCGAAACAATGTAAACGTGTGAAATGACAGAAATGTCCTTTTGTTAATACGTAGAACGAATTAGTAATCAGGGACATTTTTGTAATTTTATCATCTTTCTTTCTTGTTAAATACTGCATTTCTGCAGCTGATTAAACGCAATAAGCATTGGAAGTTTTCTTCATTCCTTCTGTTCTGAAATTTCTCCGATTACTTTGCCTTATTTTTCAATTCATGTTCATATTCAATTGATTCTTAATGAATTAATCAAAAATGAATATGGTATCAGAGCCATAGTTTTTTGACAATATGCGTTTCTCAATTTGTATTTCCTTTGAATGGCTTCATCTTCGGTTACATTCGGTTCCATAGATCTGTGGTAACTGTTCAAAAAAAATTTAATTAAGTTAAACCTAAAACTACCCATTACCCCCATGATCCCCCCACTTCCTACAACTCCCCCAAAAACTGCCCAAGCCTCCCCTAATTAAATTCCCATTCCCAATTGACAAGCAGCCATCGGCTGCAACAACTTAAAAAAAACGCAAGTGTGAGGAGGTAGAGAGAAGGAAGAAGGAGAGATAGGAAGAGAAGCTAGCCAACCCACATCAAATCCAACCACTGCGTGTAGAGAAATCTTCGAATACGAGGTAGATTACCCTCCCCTCTGTCAGATTGCTTTGGATTCCCTCGCATTCTGTTTTGGGAATTATTTGATGTTTTGGGAATAATTTGATTATCACTGCATGGTTATCTTTTATATGATTATCATGATATCTTTATGTTTTGGTATGGAAATTTCGTGTTTGGCCTTAGATATAGATCACATAGCACGGAAATAGGTTGGAAATGGGTTTGGGTTGTTGAAAATGCGCACAAAGATGGCGCATGTAGCACACGCGCGGCAGCCCACGCGTGCCTCTGAGTGGCACGTACAGTTCACGCACTGCTGTCGTCGATTGCGTTACAAAGATTACGTTAAACGGAGTCCAATGGAATTGGTTTGGGGTTAATTGGAGTTAAAAAACGAAGAAGTTATGAATTTTTGAATGAAATTAAGAAAAATATATCAAAAATAGAAGGAAAAAAAAGGGGTTAAAAGGGGGGGGTCTGGCCGCCGCAGGCCAGCCTGCTAAGGCCTAGAGGGCCAGAGGGCCAGCACTGCAGCCGGCCCGGACCAGAAGGCTGTTAAAAAAACCATAAAGGCGAAATAGGCCAGGGACACAGGCCCAATTTTGCTGGCTGTAAAAAAAAAGAAAAAAAGAGAGAGATGGTGGCGGGCTGCCAGCCTTAGCTGACCAGCCTCTGCCAGCGCAGGCCGGCCCAAATACCGCTTGCTATTAAAAAAAGAGAGAGGCTGCCAGCGGGCCAGAGGCCAGCAAGCCTTCTGTCCTGGCGGCCATGCTGCTGAAGAAGAGGAAAAGGGCCAGGACCAGTGAACAGGGCCGAATATGTTAAAAAAAAAACAGTTTGGGTTATTTAAAATAATTAGGACTTCGTGCATAAAATAATAATAATATAATTAAAGCATATATATATAAATGTTAATAATGAAAAGTTCAGCTGTGGCAGGAAAAAAATACACTATATATATATATATATATATATATATATATATATATATATGTTAATCAATAATCAAATATGAATAAACTTAATTGATTAATTTAACAATGTACTATATAAATTATAAAAAATCTAGAAACCCATTAAATAAATAAAATAAAAGATATAAAAATAGTAGGGGAAGATAAAAATGTGTAAGTAAAAGATTTAAGTGTTTGAAAGCCTAAGAAAATAAAATAAAGTGTAGAAACCTAAAATAAAGTCTAGAAAGATAAAATAACGGTAGAAGATAAAATACAGTAATGAACCCCACGCAACATAGGGTAACTACGTAATATAGGTAATACGCAACATAGAACGGAGCATGCAACATAGGTCAAACGGAAGTATGCAAGTGTGACGCATTCATGGCACGAGCATTGCATTTGGCCTATGAGCCGTGTGGCCTGACGAGGCGTGTGATGGGTGTTGGTAATAATGGTTACCTTCATTCGATAGGACCCGGGACATGCATAGCATAACATGGAAAAGAATGAGCATAGCATGTGATATTAAATGACTGCGTGTGACACGGAGATAGAAGTGCATGCATCATGAACTTGCGCATTGTATTATTATTGTTGTGATTATTTGTCTGTTATTAAGTTGTTTCAGCGTTACGTTTTGAGATCCGGATCGGGTCGGGTATGTGTTATTCCCTATTTATGCTTTATTTGCTTTATTATTTATTTGTTTATGCTTCATTGCTTTATTTACCTGCACCATGCTTTATGTGCTTTATGTGTTACCCGACTCAGTATGTGACAGTCCCTTTTCGGGAGTGACGGGTAACCTACGAGTGACTCCCGTCACTCACCCCCTACCACCCTCCATAGGTGAGTAGGACTTCGACTATATCTTTATAGAGGATGGGGCTGATCGTGCGAGCTGGGAAGAGTGAGTCGGAAATTGTGTGATCGGGTGCTTTCAGTGGAATAGTTAGACGTCTCCTTTCACTTAGAGTCTTTATATGTATTCAGACTATTTCAGTATTTCATATTTGACGTAGCGAGTATAGACAGCTTTAACACTTGTTTTACTTTCGATGGATTTTACTTAATGAAGAAGTTTATTTCATTATCGTTTCCCGCGAAAAATTTCTACGTCAGTTCTGACGTGCAAAGAAGTTTGAACGACGCTTTGTAGTTCTCGTAGTAGGCTACGGCGGGTGCACTGTTCTCGATGCTAGGGCTCGGGGGCGGGGCGCTACAGGTGGTATCAGAGCCCAGGCTCCAGATCCGCCTTGGAAACGCAGGATTAACTAGATCACTTAGACTTAAGCTACGATCTTCTTCAAAATAACGATTTTACCCTTAAGCAACCAAATAGGGTTAAGCGATGATCTTAGACCTAAGTCATGATCGGGTTAAGGGGTACGAGAGTGAGCGATCGTTTTATTTACTAATTTACCTTTCTACCCCTAGACTTTAGAGCAAATTTCCATAAACGACCAAATTCCCTAAACTACCCTCAAATTTTTCTGGACTAACGAAGTGTTGGTACCGGTGTAAAATTCACAGGAAAGATGCCACCCAGACGTGATCCACAGGGAAACGGAGGGAACGGAGGTGATGACCAGAGTCAGGGGACCCAAGTATTGGCTGACGCTATGGCCACTCTGGCCAACATTGTGGCACAGCATCATCAGCACATTAATCAGCAGCAGGTACCGCCGCCGCCAACACCCCCACCTGGCTTACGATTCTACTACCGGGAGATGCAGGCATCCCGCGTTCCGAAGTTTCGAGGGACTTCCTGTCCGGAGGAGGCAGAGATCTGGTTAAAGAATGTATCTGACCAGCTCCGTTTGTTGCAAGTGCCTGAGGAGCTGAAAGTTGAGGTTGTTGCGTCCTTCCTTGAGGGAGAGGCGGAGCAGTAGTGGTGGCATAGTGTACAGATCCGCCTGACCGCACCGGTGACATGGACCCAGTTCAGAGAAGAATTTCAGAAGTTCTATATTCCAGACAGTGTGATTCAGAAGAGGATGATCGAGTTTCAGACGCTGACACAGGGTTCTATGACAGTGGCCCAGTACATGGAGCATTTTCATGCATTGGGTAGGTACATGCCATCTATAATGGAAAATGAGAAGGCCAAGATGCTGAAGTACAGGACTGGGTTGAACTCTCGCATTCAGACAGAGATTGTATACACGAGACCGAGGACTTATGAGGATCTTCTGGAGGCGTGCCGTGAGGTGGAGGATGACATAGCGAGATTTGCGACCGAGGAGAGGGGCAAGAGGCCCCGTGAGGATTCCAGTTCGGAGAGATCTGGGCGCTGGGTGAAGCTTGCCCCGGCGTCAGCCGTTTGGTCAGCAGCAGCCGTCGAGGGACAAGGGACCAGCACTGCCATGCACTCACTATGGACGTACCCACCCGGGCGAGTGTTGGAAGAAGACGAACCTTTGTTTTCGATGCGGCAAGACAGGACACTATGCTAGGGATTTTCCAGAGCATCAGCCGCAGCCGTAGCCGCAGGGGGATTAGCAGAGAGGACGACCAAACACGAATGCTCGTGTGCACGTGATGACAGATACCAATGTCGAGGGAGCTGGTGATGTGGTGACAGGTACCTTTAATTACGCATAGTTAATTTTGTTCCTTTTAATTAAGATGTTTGTTTGTAAGTAACTTTTATCGCGTAATTAACTTGGAAATGTTAGGTGAGATACTGATTAATAAGGTACCCGCCAATGTTCTATTCGACAGTGGCGCCAGCCACTCTTTCATCGCTAGGAGGTTTGTTAAGAACCTAGATACTCTACCCGATTGGCTTGAAACACCATACAGAGTTCAGACGGCAGGCGAACAGGTGATCGTGTCTCATCAGCAGTATAGAGGATGCAAGTTGGAGATTGGTTGTCAGGAGTTTACAGCAACGCTGATTCCGATACAGATAAAGGACTTCGACATTATTCTGGGCATGGATTTTCTGACGAAGTACCATGCTACCATCGACTGCCGGCAGAAACTGGTGAGCATCAGAGATCCGAACATGCAAGAGATTGTTTTGCAGGAGAACACTAAACTGGAGAAGGTGCTCAAGCAGAGGTACTTGACCGCGATGCAAGCTCACCAGGTGTTGAGAAAAGGTGGCGAGGGTTTCTTGGTTTATGTGCTAGGGGCAGAACAGCAGGCGCCATCTCTCAAGATGATTCCAGTGGTGAACGAGTTTAAAGATGTCTTTCCGGAAGAATTGCCTGGATTACCGCCTAGTCGAGAAGTGGAGTTCGAGATTAATCTGATTCCTGGAGCTGAACCCATTTCAAAAGCACCTTATCGTATGGCTCCAGCAGAACTTAAAGAACTGAAAGAGCAGCTACAAGAGTTGTTGGATTGCAAGTTCATTCGCCCAAGCGTATCTCCATGGGGAGCTCCAGTTCTGTTTGTCAAGAAGAAAGATGGGAGCATGCGCTTGTGCATTGATTATCGAGAGATCAATAAAATCTCTGTCAAGAACAAGTATCCTCTACCTCGGATCGATGACCTATTCGATCAACTGAAGGTAAGTTTTATTTACAACACTGGTGGTTGAAATACGAATTTCAATTTTAATCGCGCCGTGTAACATCTATACAGGGTGCAAAGGTGTTCTCCAAGATTGATCTTCGATCCGGATACCATCAGTTGAGGGTCAAGGCAGAAGTTATGGCTAAGACTGCTTTTCGCACCCGATATGGCCACTACGAGTTTTTAGTGATGCCGTTTGGATTGACTAATGCACCAGCCGCTTTCATGGATCTGATGAACATGGTGTTCGGGGAGCAGCTGGACAAGTTCGTGGTGGTGTTCATTGATGATATTCTAGTCTACTCACCGGACGAGGAGGCGCATGTGAAGCACTTGAGAGAAGTCTTGGAGATTCTGCAGCAGAAAAAGTTATATGCTAAATTCAGTAAGTGTGAATTTTGGTTGAAGAGCGTGGCTTTCTTGGGTCATGTCGTTTCAGGAGAAGGAATCTCAGTGGACCTAAAGAAGATAGAGGCGATCACAGAGTGGCCCAGGCCGACCAATGTGATGGAGGTGAGAAGTTTTCTTGGGTTAGCAGGTTATTACAGGAAGTTCGTCGAGGGCTTCTCCACCATAGCGGCACCCCTAAGCAGACTTACGCAGAAAAAGACAAAGTTTTAGTGGACCACGGACTGTCAAAGGAGCTTCACAGAATTGAAGGAAAGGTTGACCATTGCCCCTGTTTTGACGCAGCCCTCCGGTTCCGAAGGGTTCGTCATCTACAGCAACGCGTCCAAGAATGGACTAGGTACATATAAATGGTTTTTAATTAAACTTATATGTGTTTCGATAGTGGTCTAATTCCTCCGTTTCAGGGCGCGTTCTAATGCAAGGAGGCAGAGTTATCGCTTATGCCTCACGACAGCTGAAACCCTACAAGCAGAAATATCCGACTCATGATCTCGAGTTAGCTGCGGTGGTCTTTGCACTTAAGATTTGGCAGCATTATTTGTACGGAGAGAAATGCGAAGTATTCACCGACCATAAGAGTCTGAAGTATCTGTTTACCCAAAAGGAGCTGAATATGCGTCAGAGGAGGTGGTTAGAGTTGTTGAAAGACTATGATTTGACTATTATCTACCATCCGAGAAAGGCCAACAGAGTTGCCGATGCACTGAGCAGAAAGTCAGGTCACGCCCGACAGACACCGTTGGAGAGGGAAATGGCTGAGTTTGGTCTTGATATGGTAGATTCCACGACGAATGTTCTGGCGGCATTGATTATCACACCTTCACTGATTGAGCGGATCAAGGAGGCTCAGAAGGAGGATACGACAATCAGAGAGATCCGAGAGAAGATGATGACGAGCCAAGTCGACGGGTTTCAGATACACAATGATGGTAGTCTATGGTATCAAGGGAGACTATGTGTACCCGACGAGGATGACTTGAGAAAAGAAGTGTTGATGGAGGCGCACCATTCTAAGATGTCGATTCATCCGGGCTCTACAAAGATGATACAACGATCTGAAGAAGAACTATTGGTGGAGTGGTATGAAGAGGCATATTGCAGAGTTTGTTGAGAGATGCCTTGTGTGCCAGCAGGTAAAGGCCGAACATCAGCGGCCTGGAGGTCTTTTGTTGCCATTAGAGGTACCAGAATGGAAGTGGGAGCATATCACGATGGATTTTGTTGCAGGGCTCCCTAAGACGAGAAGCGGCAATGATGTTATATGGGTGATAGTCGACCGGTTGACCAAGTCCGCCCACTTTCTGCCGGTGTCTAGCGAGGCCATGATGGAAAAATTGGTGACATTGTATGTTGATAATGTGGTCAGTTTGCATGGTGTACCAGTAAGCATTATATCTTATCGAGATCCAAGGTTTACATCGAGATTCTGGACAGCCTATCAGAGGGTTATGGGGACCGAGTTGCGATTGAGTACGGCATTTCATCCTCAGACCGACGGCCAGTCAGAGAGGATTATCCAAATTTTGGAAGATATGCTGAGAGCTTGTGCTTTAGATTTCAAGGGGAACTGGGACGGAATGGTGAAATTGATAGAGTTCTCCTACAACAACAGTTATCACAACGCGATCGGAATGGCTCCATTTGAGGCATTATATAGGCGTAAGTGTAGATCACCAGTTTATTGGGATGAAGTTGGTGAGAGGAATATCGCAGGGCCTGATTTGGTGGAACAGACTCGAGAAAAGATCAAAGTCATTCAGGATAGGCTCAAGGCAGCGCAGGATCGGAATAAGAGTTGGGCTGATACGAAGCGACGACCTCTAGAGTTTGCTGTAGGAGAGAAGGCTTACTTGAAGGTGTCTCCGACCAAGGGTGTGATGAGGTTCAGAGAAAAGGGTAAGCTAAGTCCTCGCTACATTGGTCCGTACGAGGTACTTGAGAGAATCGGCACATTAGCCTACAAACTTGCTCTACCTCCGACATTGGCGCAGGTTCACAATGTCTTTCATGTCTCGCAGTTGCGCAAGTATGTTCCAGACCCGAGTCACGTACTTGAGGCACGACCGCTGAAGGTGAGAAACGATGCTACGTACGAGGAGACTCCAGTCAGAATAGTTGACCGGAAGGATCGGGTGCTAAGACGCAGGGTGATTCCATACGTCAAGGTTCAGTGGTCTAATCATACAGAGCGCGAAGCAACCTGGGAGCTCGAGGAGCAGATACGCGAGCGCTATTCGCATCTCTTCGAATAAGGTACGCAAGTTTCGAGGTCGAAACTTTTTGTAAGGGGGGAAGGATGTGGTAACCGTTCAAAAAAATTTAATTAAGTTAAACCTAAAACTACCCATTACCCCCATGATCCCCCACTTTCTACAACTCCCCCAAAACTGCCCAAGCCTCCCCCTAATTAAATTCCCATTCCCAATTGACAAGCAGCCATCAGCTGCAACAACTTAAAAAAAACGCAAGTGTGAGGGGGGTAGAGAGAAGGAAGAAGGAGAGATAGGAAGAGAAGCTAGCCAACCCACATCAAATCCAACCACTGCGTGTAGAGAAATCTTCGAATACGAGGTAGGTTACCCTCCCCTCTGTCGGATTGCTTTGGATTCCCTCACATTCTGTTTTGGGAATTATTTGATGTTTTAGGAATAATTTGATTATCACTTCATGGTTATCTTTTATATGATTATCATGATATCTTTATGTTTTGGTATGGAAATTTCGTGTTTGGCCTTAGATATAGATCACATAGCACGGAAATAGGTTGGAATGGGTTCGGGTTGTTGAAAATGCGCACAAAGACGGCGCGTGTAGCACACGCGCGACAACCCACGCGCGCCTCTGACCGGTGCGTACAGTTCACACGCTGCTGTCATCAGCGTTACAAAGATTACGTTAAACGGAGTCCAATGGAATTGGTTTGGGGTTAATTGGAGTTAAAACGAAGAAGTTATGAATTTTTGAATGAAATTAAGAAAAATATATAAACAATAGAAGGAAAAAAGGGTTAAGGGGGGGTCTGGCGGCCGCAGGCCAGCCTGCTAAGGCCTAGAGGGCCAGAGGCCAGCACTGCAGCCAGCCTAGACCAGAAGGCTGTTAAAAAAAACCATAAAGGCGAAATGGGCCAGGGACACAGGCCCAATTTCGCTGGCTGTAAAAAAAGAGAGAGAGATGGTGGCGGGCTGCCAGCCTTAGCGGACCAGCCTCTGCCAGCACAGGCCGGCCCAAATACCGCCTGCTATTAAAAAAAGAGGCTGCCAGCAGGCCAGAGGCCAGCAAGCCTTCTGTCCTGGCGGGCCAGGCTGCGGAAGAAGAGGAAAAGGGCCAGGACCAGTAAACAGGGCCGAATATGTTTAAAAAAACAGTTTGGGTTATTTAAAATAATTAAGACTTGGTGCATAAAATAATAATAATAATATAATTAAAGAATATATATATAAATGTTAAATCATGAAAAGTTCAGCTGTGGCGGGAAAAAAAATAATACTATATATATATATATTAATCAATAATCAAATATGAATAAACTTAATTGATTAATTTAACAATGTACTATATAAATTATAAGAAAATCTAGAAACCCATTAAATAAATAAAATAAAAGATATAAAAATAGTAGGGGAAGATAAAAATGTGTAAGTAAAAGATTTAAGTGTTTGAAAGCCTAAGAAAAATAAAATAAAGTGTAGAAACCTAAAATAAAGTCTAGAAAGATAAAATAACGGTAGAAGATAAAATACAGTAATGAACCCCACGCAACATAGGGTAACTACGTAATATAGGTAATACGCAACATAGAACGGAGCATGCAACATAGGTCAAACGGAAGTATGCAAGTGTGACGCATTCATGGCACGAGCATTGCATTTGGCCTATGAGCCGTGTGGCCTGACGAGGCGTGTGATGGGTGTTGGTAATAATGGTTACCTTCATTCGATAGGACCCGGGACATGCATAGCATAACATGAAAAAGAATGAGCATAGCGTGTGATATTAAATGACTGCGTGTGACACGGAGATAGAAGTGCATGCATCATGAACTTGCGCATTGCATTTATTATTGTTGTGATTATTTGTCTTGTTATTAAGTTGTTTCAGCGTTACATTTTGAGATCCGGATCGGGTCGGGTATGTGTTATTCCCTTATTTATGCTTTATTTGCTTTATTATTTATTTGTTTATGCTTCATTTCTTTATTTACCTGCACCATGCTTTATGTGCTTTATGTGTTACCCGACTCAGTATGTGACAGTCCCTTTTCGGGAGAGACGGGTAACCTACGAGTGACTCCCATCACTCACCTCCTACCACCCTCCACAGGTGAGCAGGACTTCGACTATATCTTTATAGAGGATGGGGCTGATCCTGCGAGCTGGGAAGAGTGAGCTGGGATTGTATGATTGGGTGCTTTCAGTGGAATAGTTAGACGTCTCCTTTCACTTAGAGTCTTTATATGTATTCAGACTATTTCAGTATTTCATATTTGACGTAGCGAGTATAGACAGCTTTAAAACTTGTTTTACTTTCGATGGATTTTACTTAAGAAGTTTATTTCATTATCGTTTCCGCGAAAAATTTCTACGTCAGTTCTGACGTGCAAAGAAGTTTGAACGACGCTTTGTAGTTCTCGTAGTAGGCTACGGCGGGTGCATTGTTCTCGATGCTAGGGCTCGGGAGCGGGGCGCTACAAGATCCTTATGAGGATCCGCTGTACATTCATCCCTTTGATAGTCCTTCCCTTGTTCTTACACAAAATCTCCTCACATCACAGAATTATCATGGTTGGAGCAGATTCATGCATCATGCGTTAGAGGCGAGAACAAAACTGGATTTATTGATGGCACAGTAGTGAAACACACAGAAGGTGATCGTAGGCATGCTATATGGATCAAGGCTAACAATATAGTGGCTTCGTGGATCACAAATTCTGTAAGTTCCTCTATCGCTCAAAGCATCATATGGATTGAGAATGCTAGAGAAATATAGAAAGATTTGAAACTTAGGTATGATAATGCGGATGCATTAAGGATGTCAGACTTACAAGAAGAATTTTATATGATTAAGCAAGGAACTCTGGTTGTAACTAAATACTACTCAAAATTAAAGGTGGTTTAGGAAGAATTAACTGTGTTAAAGGCCATTCCATCATGTACATGTAGGAGATATACATGTAACCTCACTACTCAGATTTCGAAATTTTGTAGAAGATGACTTTGTTATCAAATTTCTAAAAGGACTATCAGATGAATTTAAACCCATTAAGTCACAGATTTTGCTCATTAGTCCATTGTTTGATATTAATACTGCGTTTGCTCTGATGGTGAAATTTGAAAGGAAAGTTTTGTACTCAAATAATCAAACAGTTTTCTTGAACAATCCCTCTGTGGTTCTCAACGTGGGAAGTGAGAATGGTGCGTTTACTGGACAAGCCTCTGGCTCCTATGGACCACAAGCATTCAAGTATGGATTTAAGTCACAAAGTAATTACAAAAGAGAAGGAACCTACGCGCCAAAGTCTGGAGAAGGAAATGCAAAACGGCCTATATGCAACTACTGTGGTATGCAAGGTCACATAGAGCAGAGATGCTATAAGAAACATGGTTATCCTTCCGGTTATAAACCTAGAGCACAAGTGAATTATGTAAGTCATGATGAGAATTCACAGTACAACTGTTGCCCTCAACAAGATGAGACAGACTATGGTGATCAAGTAGCACAACAACAGGTTGAACATCATCAGATACCCAATGCATTCACTCAGGAGCAGTATATGCAGCTGATGATGATGCTGAGAGAATGCCAAGAAAAGGAATGCAAGGCAAGATCAGGCTCAGATGACAAGAATGAGAGCTAGCATGCTATTATGTCAGTATAGCAATTAGCTGCCCCTGGTAAGAAGGCAGGTAAGGTATAAACTAGAAACTCAGACTTATGGATTTTGGATTCAGGTGTCACTGATTATATATGTTGTTCTTTGAGTCTCTTTGATTCATGTTATCCCACTAATTCTCTAATAGTCAAACTGCCTAATGATCCATTTGTTGAAGTCACGCATACAGGAACTATTGTCATAAATCCCAACCTAACCCTTGATAATGTTCTCTATATTCCATCTTTCTCCTTCAATCTGCTTTCTCTCAGCAAGCTGACTAAGAAAAACCACATTCATGCCTTGTTTCATTCTAATTACTGTATACTGTATAAACAGATGAATATGAATATGATTGGTTTAGCTGAAGTGAATCAAGGCCTATACAAACTCCATGGCTCACTGAAGCATGTTGGACCAAAATTCAAACAGATCTCACATTTCTCTTTTCAAGCAAATGCACAGCCTCAAGACTCACTTTGGCATTCAAGACTTGGACATCCATCTTTACCAAGACTGAAAGAGATTTTCAAGTTAGATCCTCTAGTTGTGATTTCTAATGATTCCATTCCCTGTTGTATATATCCTCTTGCCTAACAAAAGAGGAAGCCATTTCCTGTTTCTGTTTCGTCTACTAAAACTCTCTTTTCTTTGATTCATGTGGATATTTGGGGCCCTTATAGACACCCTACTTTGTATCAACAACGTAATTTTCTTACGTGGATGATCGTAGCAGATATACATGGGTATACTTGTTGAAAAACCAATCTGAAGTCAGAAGTATCCTGCAAAGCTTCTATTCCTTTGTTTTTGTGCATTTTGATAAAAAGATAAAAACCATTGTTTTCAGATGAATTCTTTCTATGCTGAAAAATGTGTAATCCACCAGACTAGTTGTATCCACACACCACAACATAATGGATTAGTGGAACGCAAACACCAATACATACTCAATGTAGCTAAATCCCTCATGTTTCAAAGTCATGTACCCATCAAACTCTGGGGATTTTGCATCTAACACTCTGTATATCTGATAAATTTGATTCCATCTCCAATCCTTGCTAACAAAACACCATACCAAATTCTCTACAATAAGGTTCCATCATACCAACATCTGAAGGTCTTTGAGTGCTTGGCATTCTCTGCCATTACTCAGCCCAACCAAAGAAAATTTGCCCCTAGGTCCAAAAAGTGTGTCTTTCTTGGGTTATCATATACAACAAAAGGATACATCCTTCAGGAGTTGTTTACAAACAACATTATCATATCCAGAGATGTTGATTTCCATGAGAAAAATTGTCCTTATTTACCTGTCTCCATGAATGACAGGTCCTTGACCCAACCTGAAAGCCTCACTATACCCACATCACATATACCAACTACCTTTGAACCATGCCCAAACATTATAAATCCTTCTCCTTCAATTTTATCTCATGATCTAGCAGATGCAAACATTTCACCTGTCAATGACACCCCCAGTCCTACTCCAACGTCTTCACCCATCACTGCCACATCCAATCGATCCCATGGTCCTGCTACTCCACCAGCCATCCATATTACTATCACTTCCCTGGACATATATCTACCTGATCTACCAAGTAATAGACCTCCCAGAAATAGAAATCCTCCCTTATATCTTCAATAATATTACTGCAATCAGTCCCAACTGGCTTCATCCTTTAATCATCGTGCTACTGTATCCACTCCACACACACTTGAAAAATCCTTCTCCTTGAGTTCATTGGCACCTAAATACAAAACATGTCTTAGCTACTAATATGCACATGGAACCTACTACTTATTTAGAAGCATCTAGTTTTGCATCTTGGCAGGCAGCAATGCAGACGAAATTGGCAACCCTTGAGGCCAACAACACTTGGAGAATGGTGCCTCTGCCCAATGGCAAGAACCCTATTGATTGTAAATGGGTGTACAAAGTCAAATATCAGACAAATGGGACTGTGGAGCGCTATAAAGCTAGATTAGTGGCAAAGGCCTACACTCAATAATATGGAATTGACCATCAAGAAACCTTTTCTCCTGTTGCTAAAATGACTACTGTCAGGTTTGTTTTAGCTACGGCTGCAAGTAAGGGCTGGCACCTACAATAATGCTTTTCTCCACGGTGACTTACATGGGGAAATTTATATGATTCCACCTCCTGGCTTAGTTGTTCCTCATCCTGACCTGGTTTGCAAACTTGAGAAGTCTCTCTACGGGCTTAAACAAGCCAGTAGAGAGTAGAATGCAAAATTGACTATATATCTATTGTCCCTTGGATTTACCCAATCGAAGAATGACTACATTTTGTTCTTCAAACAAGCTTCTGATCATTTTCTGTTGGCTTTGGTTTATGTTGATGACATTATCTTGGTTTCCTCATCATTAGCACCCATACAACTTCTTAAGTCTCAGCTTCATGACACCTTTAAAATAAAAGACCTTGGTGACATTAGATACTTCTTAGGAATAGAAGTAGCTAGGTCACAGGGAAGACTTATACTGAAGCAAAGGAAATATTCCTTAGAGTTATTGGAGCACACTAGATTTTTAGGATCCAAACCTGCAAAAACCCCTATGGAGACGAATTTGAAGCTTACTCACGGTGACTCACCCCCACTGGTTGAAAACTCCACTTACAGAAGCCTAATAGGAAAGCTAATATACTTGACAATCACAAGACCATACATTGCCTTTTCAGTCAAACAACTTAGTCAATTCCTTGATTGTCCAACAAAACAACATCTCAAGGCTACTCATAGGCTTCTAAGATACATCAAAGGGACAATTGGGTAGGGTCTCTTCTATCCTTCCAACACTCAGTTAGAACTGAAATCATTTGTAGACTCTGACTGGGCAAGATGCACTGAGACAAGGAGAAGTGTGACAGGATTCTGTATTTTCCTAGGAGAAGCCTTAATATCCTGGAAGGCCAAGAAGCAAACAACTGTATCAAAGTCCTCAACAGAGGCTGAATACAGAGTTCTAGCATCATTGGTATGTGAAATGCAGTGGCTATTATATCTATCTCAGGACTTACAGCTTAAGAAACAAGTACCAGTCAAGGTATTTTGTGACAGCAAGAGTGCGATATATATTGCTAAGAATTCAGTCTTTCATGAAAGAACAAAGCACATAGAGATAGATTGTCGTATAGTAAGGGATAAGGTGCAAGATGGTACAATCAAACTCATGCTTGTCAGAACTGATGTGCAGTTGGCGAACATATTCACAAAAGCATTGGACTCAAAGACAATGAATGATCTTTTGAGCACATTTGGGATATACAACATTTGTGGCAAGCACAGCTTGGGGGAGGTGTTAAAGATGGAGGAGAAATGCAGCAAACATAGCATAGGGCATTTGATACTTGCTGTATTTCATCAAACAGGTAGAATTCAAGAAGATAGAAGGAAGAAATAAGACACAAGTAAAAGCTGGGAGGTGTAGTGAGCACGCAAAGTCAAGGAGGAAGCAGGTGATTGGCTGAGGGTCGCGTGATTGGGACGAGATTGGGAGAGACGGTTGCAACAGTTTGTAACTGCCTGCAACAGTCGAATGAGAAAGATGAAGTCAGGTGCGAAATAGTTTAAACGTGTAAAATGACAGAAATGCCCTTTTGTTAATACGTAGAATGAATTAGTAATCAGGGACATTCTTGTAATTTTACCCTCTTTCTTCCTTGTTAAATACTGCATTTCTGCAGCTGATCAAACGCAATGAGCATTGGCAGTTTTCTTCATTCCTTCTCTTCTGAAATTTCTCCGATTATTTTGCCTTATTTTTCAATTCATGTTCATATTCAATTGATTCTTGATGAATTAATCAAAAATTAACATATACACCCGCCTAAACTCTGATCCCATGACTCCTTACAGTTCGGTGTATGCTTTAAGCAAAAAACACACTATTATTGTTGTGTAGACAAGCTACACAGAACACATCCAAACATAAAACATTGGGATAAACTCTGATATAGGTGTGTATGACACCAAAAAATCTGAGTGTATACGTTAAGCAATGACACACCGTCGTCACAATGTAGACGCGCTACATAGAACATATCCAAACCCTCCCACTTCTCGTTTGGGGGGTATTTTAGTAAAAAAAGCATTAAAAGATTTTATCTCCGTGTAAATACATTTAAAAGCCTAGGTCGGGAGCAATTTTCCTTCAACAATATGTACTTGAGTTTTTTCTTTTTTTTTTGGGGGGGGGGGTGGAGGGGGGGGTTTAATTTTTTTTAAGTAATATGAGACCATTTTAATTCACAAAGCGCAAATCATATTTTTGCCTTTCGAATATGAAATGATACATATACCTTCCTCATTTGGCGTTTCCTCCGTGATACCATTTTCAGTGTAGTTTATTTTATTTTGATAAACGCATGCATAAGTGAGGTTTTAGGCAGAAAAGACAATTTGGTCATAGGAAGTGATTCAATTAACATCTTGGCAAGATGCAGATCAATTCAAATACATAAATTCACACTATTAGGTAATGCCATATGATATTCGCATGAAACTGTTGGATTATAAAATGTTTTGATGATGTTAAAAGATGTTTTAAAAGGGCTAAAATAGAATTTCACATTTTGAGTTTGAAGCAAATTGAGAAAAACACATTGCGAGACGTAAATCTCTCATGGATCGGTTGAAGTATACATCAGCCCCTCAGGGAGGCACATGGATCGATCCATGTGAAGTTTTGTAAACGTTTGAGCTCTCAGATCCACGTCAATCTCTCAGCCAAGAGACGTGGATCGATCGACGTGCTTCTGAGAGACGTCAATCTCTTAGCCAAGGAGACGTCGATCGATCGACGTCATTCGGAGAGACGTCGATCTCTCAGCCAAGGATACGTCGATCGATCGACGTACTTCTGAGAGACGTCGATCTCTCAGCCAAGGAGACGTCGATCGATCGATGTCATTCTGGGAGACGTCGATCTCTCAGCACTGGCACGTGGATCGATTGACGTCCCCAGAAGTCAAAATTTTTTGAACGTTGGAACAAAATCCAAGGAAGATCTATGATGTTTTCTCTCTCCAATCTTGCTCAAATTTCTTATGGACTTTAACCCAACATACTACATGCTTCCTTGACTATTTTAACCATGTCTAATATCTTCTAGGGTGTCTACTGAAGATCAAATCACTCCATAGGGTGGCTAAAGACTGTCTGTACATTATCTTGACATTTTGTGTAGATGAAGACTTGGTGGAGAGTCTCAAAAACGTGGTTAACTTTATCTATAAATGGGAGAAGCTTGGATGAGGCAAATACACACTTTCAATATCATCTAGCTTCATTTTTCATTGTTGTATAGTTCTCTCATACTTGTAAATTTGCTTAAAGCTTGTTAAGGTTTTCTTTGCTCCTTATTGTTGTATATTGAGAGATAGAGAGTCAAGCACAAGAGGAACCATAAATATTTGATCTCTTGCTTGTGCTTAGACTAGTGAGAAAGTGTGAACCTTACTATATTTCTTCAACCCACTGTGAGAAGTTCTTGAGGGAACTTTGTTGAAGTTGTGAGATAGCAAGAAGTTGTTCTTGCTAAGAGCTGTAGTTGCTGTAGTTGCACAAGTGTGGTTTGTGCAAGAAGTTGTTGTTATTGTTGCTTACACTAAGGTGTTAATGTAAGTATTGCTGAGGTTGTTCTTATTGTTTTAATAAGAAGAGTAGCTGTTGAAAATCTACTTTGGCAACAAAGTGGTAGTGGAGTAGAATCATTTACGATTCGAACCACTTTATATTCGGTGTACACATTTACTGCTTCTCATCTCTCAATCTTGCTTTGATTTCGAATTTCCTTTGAGTTGAGCCAAACAAGAAAAATTCCATAAAAAGTGTCAAACACTCTATTCACCCCCTCTAGAGTGTGTTTCAGACCTAACAATTGGTATCAAAGCGTAACCTTAATTGCTTGGCCTATCTTTGCAAGTAGCAAGGTTAAAGATCATGGCAATGACCTCAACCGCAACCTCTTCATCTCACACTTCATCTCCTAAGTCTACTGCACTATTTTCCGGATCAAATACTAAAGCACCTATGTTTGATGCCCAAAATTATTCCTTGTGGAAATTTCGAATGATCAATCATTTGAAAGGCTGTGGATTTGATATATGGAGAGTCGTTGTCAAAGGAATTGAAGTTCCTATGATTACCAACTCAAAAGGAGAATCAATGTTCAAAAATGAGGATGCCTACACTGATGAAGAGAAGATAAAATTTGCCATCAATGGCAAAGCATTTGATATTCTCTCAAGTGCTCTCACCACCACCGAGCTCATAAGACTTCAAAGTCTTGAAACAACACATGAGGCATGGAAAAGGCTTGAAATGATACATGAAGGAACTGAGCAAGTAAGAATGGCCAAAAGACTCATGCTCATGAAGGAATATGAGATATTCGGAATGAAGAGCGGTGAAAAGATTGAGGAGACAATCGACCGATTCACACGAATAGTGAATCAATTCTCCATGGTGGACAAGAAAATCTCAAATGAAGACCTTGTCTCAAAACTTCTCAACTCTTTGCCAAGAGAATGGACACCCAAAGTCACCGCCATCACCGAATCAAAGAATCTCAAGACTCTTAACCTTGATGAGCTATCCGGTAATCTTCTTACTCATGAAATTCTTATTGATGAACAAAATAGGATGAACCCTATCAAGCCCACACAAACATCACACAAAGGATTGGTGGTAGAGTCCGATGAATCGGATGAGGAAGTTGCCCTTCTAGTAAGAAAATTTAGAAGAATGGCAACTAGAAACAAAGCTCAAGTAAGAAAGTTTTTCAAAAGACCATCTAAAGAAAAGGAAGCAAGTGAAAATTGCTATAGATGTGGTCGACCCGGTCACTTCATTGCCGATTGCCACGTAAAAGAGCTGCAAAAACAAGAGAAGGTCTTTCCTCAAAAGAAGAAAGCCCTCAATGCGGAGGTAACCACGTGGGATGATCTCCTTTCGGAATCGGAAGGAGAAGAGAGTGAAGATCAAGGTGTTGGACTTGCTGCAATAGTTGACAATCCAAAGATTCAACATACTTGTCTAATGGCAATTGAAGATGATCTTGAGGTAAATTCTAATCCTTCAAATTTGCATGATGAAATAGGAGATTTACAAGATGACTTTGAGAAATTGAATTTAAAATATAAGCATTTGAAGAAAGAGTTCAAGAAATGCATCTTAGAAAATAAGAGCTTGCATGACAAGAACATTTTGATGTTTCAAGAGCATGACATCATACTCACCATGCATAAAACCGTAGCTCTTGAAAATGTAGAAATTAGAAAAGAATGTGAGAAACTAAAGTTAGACTTACAAAAACTAACAAATGGAAAAAATAATTTAGACATATTACTTGGAAATCAAAGAATCGGAAATGATAAATCTGGTTTAGGATTTAATTCATCACATTCTTCCATTAAGCCTAAGTCTTTAAAGAAAAAGGCAAACAATAGAAAAACAAAACAAAATTCATCACCTTTTAAACCAAGGCATGTACCCACCTGTTTCTATTGCAACAAAGTAGGATATGTGAAGAATGAATGTGGAGCTAGATTTGGAGGCATGTATGTTTGGAAGCCTAAGGATCGACAAACTAACCCTAAAGGACCCAACCATCAAAGGGTACCAATGCATAAATCTTTTGGTTTTGTAGGCTCTCAAGATAAATGGAGTAGCCAAAGAAGATGGAACCAAATGGCTTATGGACAACGGATGTTCAACGCACATGACCGGAGACAAGACGTTGTTCACCAAGCTCAAGCTCCAAGATGGTGAAACAGTGCATTTTGGCAATGGGAGAGCCAAAATCCTTGGACATGGAGAAATTGGTAACTCTTCTTTTACTATTAATAATGTACTATATGTAGAAGAGCTTAAGTATAATTTGATAAGTGTTAGCCAACTATGTGATGCTAATTTTCAAATTGAGTTTGTGAAAAGAAAATGCGTTGTGAAAAAGAACGATAAGATTGTTTTTGAAGCTATACGTAAAAATGATGTTTACAAATTTATCACACATGATTTGATATCACAAAATGTTTCTTGTCTAGTTGCCAAAAATGATTTGACCCAACTATGGCATAGACGACTTGGACATATTAGTTTTAAAATTTTCAAAGAGATTTGCAAAAATAAAAAAGTCCAAGGTCTTCCAAAATTAAATTTCAAAAACCATGGCTTATGTGACACTTGTCAAAAGGCAAAGCTTGTTAAAACAAGCTTCAAGCCCAAAAGTGAAATCTCCACCACCAAGCCTCTACAATTACTTCATATGGATTTGTATGGGGATATTGGTACGACAAGTCTAAGTGGAAAATATTACACCTTTGTGGTGGTAGATGACTTCTCTAGGTACACTTGGGTAATGTTCTTAGCTAAAAAGAATGATGCATGCTAAGAATTTGTAAAGCTTTGTAGGAGATTAGAAAATCAAAGAGAAGACACAATTAAGGAAATTAGAAGTGATAGAGGTGGTGAGTTTGATGGAGAATTTCAAGAATTTTGTGTATCCAAAGGGTATGGACACAATTTCTCGGCTCCAAGAACTCCTCAACAGAATGGTGTTGTGGAAAGAAAAAATAGAACACTTCAAGAAATGAGTAGAGCCATGCTAAACGAATTTGAGCTACCCAAATATTTTTGGGCCGAAGCGGTAAATACCGCTTGCCATGTGATCAATAGAATTTATTTGAGACCATCTCTCAAAAAGACTCCTTATGAGCTTTGGAAAGGTAGAGTACCAAATATTGGTTATTTCAAGGTTTTTGGTTGTAAGTGCTATATACTTAACACCAAAGATAACTTGGATAAACTCGATTTCAAAGCGGATGAAGGAATCTTCATGGGTTATGCTCAAAATAGCAAGGAATTTAGAGTATATAATAAAAGGAGCATGAGAGTTGAAGAATCAATTCATGTCAAGTTTAGTGAAATCATTGAGGATAAGTCAAACATTAATGATGATGATGATGATGAAATAATTGAAGTAAGCCATATAGAGAAATTTGAGAATCCAAAAGGTAATATTGATATTGACCTTAGGATTGATCCCCTTGAACCTAAGGTTGAAGATGAAGAAGTAGGAGGAAATACATCAAATTTACCGGATTCATATAAGTATAGGAAAGATCACCCTAAAGAGTTAATATTAGGTGAAACTAGCCAAGGCATAATGACTAGGAGGAAATTCAATGAAAATGCCTTTATTTCACAAGTTGAGCCTAAAAATATAAAAGAGGCAATAAATGATGAAGATTGGGTATTAGCCATGCAAGAAGAACTAAATCAATTTGAAAGGAGTGATGTTTGGGAATTAGTTGCTAAATCTAGTGATCATCCCGTAATTAGCACTAAATGGGTATTTAGAAACAAAATGGATGATAAAGGAAACATCACTAGAAACAAAGCTACTCGCCTATGGCGGGTATGTGGGATTGGATGTACGCAACCATACTAATGTGTTAGAAATACACAGAGGTTGTTTCCTGAGACCCATAATAAAAATTGCGTCAAGCTGTGTCGATCAACTGATACTTGTTGAGAAAAAGTGTTTGAATGATTTACAAATGCATGATTTAAATAGTACGAATTTACAAAATGCATGACAAAATTATTACTTGATGCGTTTTTGTGATATATATGTCTCATATGATTTATATATAGTGTTGCCGTACTAACAAGCCATGAACCGTTAAAGCTTACAAAATATGGCAAACATTTGTTGTCTTTAAACTATTTTCAGGTGACACAATTAATGAACTAAACTAGTTCATTAAGTGAAGTACTTAAGTTAATGAACTAACTAGTTCATTAAATGAAGACATATTTGGAGAAAGCTTGATGACAACAAATTGAAAATGGAAATTCCCCTCATTCTTTCAATATACATGCCTAATATATTATATATATATATATATATATATATATATATATATATATATATGTATGTATGTATGTATATATATATATGTATGTATATATACATATTCATATTTTTGTTAAAAAGGCACAATACACATATATTCCGACGTACTACCGACACGTTACATATATTACAAACGTACGTCAACGTCACACACCTGATATTTATGAATATATTCAGGTCTTATATCATATGATATAAGTCATGGTGATGACAAAAGTATAACGACAGGTTACAAGGTTATAAACCGAAAATTGTCGTATTGGTTGACTACCGAAACATCACCAACTTGTCACGTATTTGCCATATAAAGATGGCCAGCCCATTTACTTCAAAAATAGCCAAAAATTTTGTGGCTCACATGTTCAAATCAGTCACTAAAGCATTCCATGTTGGTACACACAAATCATCCACAATTTAGGCCAAATTTGTGGAGATTTCAAATTCAATTCTTTTAAGCACATGGGGCGCCTATACCATCAGCCATTAGAGCTGAATATACACTTTATTTTATGATTATAATGTGTGATATAACATATATGACATGTGCAGGAAGTTTGAATTTAATCGGAGAAAAATCGCGTAATCGATGAAAGTCGAAAATTCGGTTTTCTAAGAACACAACACATGGAACGTTTTTTTGGCATGAGACGTAACATATATCTAGACACACTTTTTACACATTCAAGACATGTTAAACTGTTCTAGCAAATTCAAAATAGGGCTGATTGCAATTTACCATATATGTGTAAATATTGTGTATTATTTGACAAAGCTTGTCAAAATAAAATTTCAGCACATCTGCAGCCTTTCTACACGCCTACTATATCCATTTTGGAGCTTAGGTGGAGCTTATTTGACACTTATTTGGTACTTCAATTGGTGAAAAATAAGCCACACATGATTGGTGACATTGAAGAAGGCATTACACAATGAAACAATTCAAATTACAACACATGCTGAAATTTCAGCACATTTGTTTATTATGGATGAATTTTGATGCATTTTTGTCTTTAATTTTATTCCAAAATTGAAGAAGATTAATGTGTGATTGTATAGTAATATTTTGACTACTTTTTGACACATGTTTTGTAAGTTTTTTTTTCAGATTTTACAGCTTATTAAAGGATGCCAAGTTGGACTAATCATCAAGTGACAAGTAAGCAAGGCCAAGTCATATCTCCAATCATAATGTGCCAAGTGAGCAACATGGTGTCATATCTACACAAGGCAATCTTTCAATGGCATTAAAGAGAATTCTCAAGAAGGAAGAGATGCCCTAGGGGGCGGCCAAGCAAGCTTTAAAGAAAGAGAAGTAGTGCAAACAAAAGCAAGAACACAACTCTCATTCTCTCAAGATCAAGAAGCTCTACTACTTTCTTCTTCTCTTTTTCTTTCTTTCTTCTTCTTCTCTCAAGCCTATTGTTCGTATAATCTTGATATTATATAGGCTTTGAATATACCACCCACACTCATTCATTGTTGTAAAAGGTTGATCAAGGTGTGATCAAACCTTCATTCGATTGGTGGTGGTGTTCATGATCGGTTTGTTTGGTTGTTTTGGTTGTATTGGTTGTAAAAGGGTAGAGTTAGTGTATAACTCTAGTAACCCTTGTGTTAAGGTGTTTTTGGTGTTTAATAATAACCGAGGAAGGTGTCCTCGAAGACTGGAGTAGGTTGATTTAACCGAACCAGTATAAAATCCTTGGTGTCTTTACTTTCAGCACTTTACTTTCAGTTTCCAGCATTTTGCATCAACTTCATTGCAAAAGTAAAAATAGCAAACGACTTTCAAAAATCATAAATCTTTGCAGAAACATAGCCACACATCATAGCTTTCATTTGGTGCAAGTTTCAACTCATTTGGACAAGTATAAGTCAATCAAACTTGAATAATTATGAGACTAGTGCAATCTAATTTTTAGAGTTGCAAAGGTTTAGAGCATCAACGTGATTGATATACTTCCAAAAGAAATTTTTGAAAACTGTTTCAACCCATTGAAATACATATATAAAGGGTCTTGTCATCAAATTTTCAGACCATTTGAAGCTTTGAAGCCACCAATCAATTGGAATAAAATTTTCAAATCGGAATACTGTTTCTGGCAGATTTGCGCAGTCTGACCAAAAACGTATTTTCAAAGGGTTAGAAGTTGAATTTTAGTTTGAAATTTTTATGAGATACTCAGAACATCTGAGAGTATAATCTCACCAAATTTCATAATTTTTGGAGGTCTGTACTAGGTTTTTAAATCGTTTCAAATCAGAATTTGAAAACAGAAACTGCTTTCAGAAGTGAGGTTTTTGGTTAAAAAGTTTTTAAAAACTAAATTTTCCGCACCCACTATTCAACCCCCTTCTAGTGGTGCTGTACAGGTCCTACAATACTTAACACTATAAGAAGCACAAGCAATTTATTGAGTTATTTTGCTTTATTCCATCATATTCCAAAGTCAACGAAGAGTATGTTCTTGGCTCTATTAGAAATGAAAACAATATTGAAAAGTCAAACGTGATAATATATTTAGGACAAAGGAGGTAATATACTATTTGTTAAAGTTTCGATACTACCCTCTCAATTAATATTTATATAACTTCTTTGATTAACTCAATCAACTAATTAAGGATAGAATAGAAATACTGACAAAAATAGCTTGACTTTCTTAAATTATACTCAAATTTAACTGTGACAACATATTTGAAAGTAAAATAGTATATCTTTTAGTTTAAAGCTACATAGAAGGTAAATATCAAATGTTAAGTTAGAGAAGCTGAGCTCATTATGGCAAAACACAATGGTAAAATACCATGGTGAGAAAGGTAAATTTTCTAAAAGAAATTGCAAGGAAAAGAAAACCATGAATGGAAATAGACCCATCTTTTGGTGATCCTATCGTTTGGAATGAGCATCCACTATTACTACTACTACCTAGTGATTCTAAATGTATTTATATCTTCTTTCCTCACTCTTCCCTCCACAACTCCAACCCCCAAAACACTGCAACCACTGTTGGAAGACCTAAGAAGCAAATAGCCTTGAGAAAGAGAATCAAAATCCTTTTACTTAACCTTCACGCCTCCATTTACATTTACTCAACTCCAAGTTTCACCTCTGCACTGCCTCTCACTTCTCATAAAAACTCTCAGTTCTCTTTTCTTTCTACACTCTTTCCAAAATGTTTTCTTAACTCAATCTTCTGTTTAACTTATTAATTTCTCACTGTAGCTTCCAACCCCCCACCCCCCAACCCCGCAGGAATCCACCTGCATTTTTTCCTCAACCCACTCACAGTTTCTTCTTTAAATTCCCTTGATGTATCATTCACTTTCTGAGATGAAACAGAGTGAAAAAAGCAGAGCTTTTCAGTGTGGGAAAATAGGGGATCTCTGAGTAAAACCCTGAAAACTTGAAGAAATCCTTCACTTTTTTGTTATTGTTTTAGTTAAATTTCAACTTTTCCTTACATGGGTTCTTGTAAAATAGAAGATGGAAATCATCCAAATTGCTTGTGGGTTGATGGACCTATTATAGTAGGTGCAGGACCATCCGGGCTGGCAGTTTCAGCTTGCCTCAAAGAAAAAGATGTGCCTTCTCTTGTTCTTGAAAGAAGTGATTGCATTGCTTCTTTATGGCAACAAAGAACTTACAATCGCCTAAAACTTCATCTTCCCAAGCAGTTTTGTGAGCTCCCTTTGCTTAATTTTCCCAAATCTTTCCCCAAGTATCCCACAAAGCATCAATTCATTTCCTACATGGAAGAATATGCCAGACATTTTTCGATTCAGCCTAGGTTCAAGCAAGCTGTGCAAAGGGCAGAATTTGATCATGTTTCAGAGCTATGGAGAGTAAAAACACAAGATTGTGAGTATGTCTCAAGGTGGATTATCGTCGCCACGGGGGAAAATGCAGAACCTGTTATACCAGATATTCAAGGGATTGAGAGATTTCAAGGGTCTCTTGTGCATACTAGTGTGTATAATTCTGGTTCTGAGTTCAAGAACAAGAGAGTTTTGGTGGTGGGGTGTGGGAATTCTGGCATGGAAGTTAGCTTAGATCTTTGTACACACAATGCCTTTCCTCACATGGTAGTCAGAAACTCAGTAAGTACACTATTCATCTACTTTATCCCACCCGACCCCCCAGCCCCCCCCCCCACTCACCCCTCACCACCGAAAAGAAAATAAAATACCTTGATTATTGCATGTTTCTTAACCTCATTTGTATTACTACTTCCATTAGACAAATATTATCAACAGTGTAATTTTTATTAGGAAAAGTCGACTGTAACGATTTATTTAGGATGGAAGTAGTATTTTGTAATATGTTTGATGAGTGTGTCCCTCTGTTTTTTAGTTATGATGTATCACTTGCTAGTAAATTTTGTTAGAGTTATATTATGATGTGATATCTATTTATTTAATAGTTCATTTTTGATGTTTTCAGGTTCATGTTTTGCCAAGGGAAATGTTTGGGATATCTACATTTGGAGTAGCCATGACTCTTCTAAAATGGATACCTCTGTGGCTAGTGGACAAGTTTCTTCTGCTAATGGCGTACTTCACATTTGGCAACACTGATAGTTTGGGTCTCAAAAGGCCTAAAACTGGGCCAATTGAGCTCAAAAATGCCACTGGAAAGACACCAGTTCTTGATGTTGGAGCATTATCACAGGTCAAAGCTGGTAAAATCAAGGTAACAATTAAAAGTCATATTTTATTAGATATGATGTAACTGGTAGGGGAAATAGTAATTATTCATGCACATAATAAAACTACTGATTTATTAATTGTAATGCAAGAATTATAGAGGTTTATTAGGCTAATAAAGTTAAAGGGTTTGGTGCAGGTAATGGAAGGTGTGAGGGAAATAACAAAAAATGGGGCCAAATTCATGGATGGACAAGAGAAAAGATTTGATGCCATCATTCTTGCAACAGGATACAAGAGCAATGTACCTTGTTGGCTTAAGGTAAGCAAATAATAGTGCCAGGTTATATTTCTGCCAACGTTTTTTCTTTCTTTTTTGGATTTCTCTTGAAAATTTTCTTCAATCTCACATCGCTTTCATTCTTACACATATAGTAGCCTACAAAGCGGTTGTTTATTCTCTTATTACAAAAGAGAACAAACTGACCTCACTTCTTTGGATTATTCTTCACACTTTTTTCTATCGGATTTTGGTGGTCTATATGATGTGTAACTATCATGAAATGTTCTTGTTATTTGAGCCTCTATTTTGCAAAAAATACCTGTCTAGGAACATTAAGTTTTCGTTTACACTAAAGTCAGAGACACACCCTTCTTTGACTTTAAAATATGATGTAATAAAGCAAAAATGACTCATTAAATTGATTGCATTTCATATATCGTGAAGTAACAGTTTTCATTATGGATCGTTGGAAAACCATCTTTGTATGTTTCTAACACATAGATATGGTTACGTACATCCGATCTCTCTATATTCTGGTATAGACGGGAGACTCTAGAGAATGGACTAATGTTGTTGCTGTACCTGTCTAGGAACAGTTCTCTTCTCTCCGGCAATTAGTGAGTCATTGACGAAGTCATTTCAAGCACTAAAATGTAGTATTTCCCTTTTTGGCTTTACATTTCAAGATCTGCCTATTTAATGACCCTTGTTTGACGTTAGTATTTATATTTTTTTTCTTCAAAAGTTTGTAATACGTGATAAGTTGAAGTCCTCTCAGATAAAATTGGGCACAAATGACATACTGATAAAATACATATATACTTTCCGAATAAGCATTTCCCGATTCATAGTGGTCCATAGTTGGATGCAAGAAATTAAACCAATGTGCCTCTAGGGTATAGTTCAGTTGGTACTCGGGGTTTAAATTTGTTCCAAGAGGTCAAGAGTTCGATTTCAGGGACACACACAGTGTGGGTGTTCCACTGCTGCTTGGCCTGGTTTGCAGGGGCACCTTGTGTGGGTATACCACCCAACCTAGGAGGCCGCTGCGCTCCTCTATAATGTTCCTTAAGGCTGAGACGGTGGGACCCTTAAGACGAGGAAGTTCCAAGAAACTAAACCAAGGTGATTGGACTGGTGGTTCAAGTCAAAACAAGAGCAAAATGAAGTTCCAGCACATAAACACATGGTTTCACAGAATAGGACTAAGTTACTATATGAAATATAGTAACTTAGAAACTAGTACCATTTGTCACATGCAAAATTTAGAGGCAACTTTTTTAGTACAAGTAGAAAACTCTTGCTACTTAAAGCCTTGTTTTTGAAGCTAAAATAGCACAAAAAAATGACAATGATCTAGAGGTCTTTAATCATTTTGTCCATGCAACTACTTTTGGTTTTCCATTATTGTGTTTTAACTGGTTTGTTTGTTGAAATGTAGGGCGATGATTTCTTCGCACAAGATGGAATGCCAAGAACACCATTTCCAAATGGATGGAAAGGGGCTAACGGATTATACGCGGTCGGATTCACTAGAAGAGGCCTCCTTGGAACAGCATCAGATGCATTTAACATTGCCAGAGACATTGGTAATCAGTGGAAATTGATGAAAGACTTCAAGTAACATATTTGCATATGTTACATTACTGTACTGATCAGCTTCAGTCAAGAGGGGTTTGGTGTCAAGAAAGCAGAATTTCCTTGGAAACTAATCCTTTTTCTTCCAATCCTGCCTCAACCCCACACCCCACCCCTCACCCTCCAACGCCCCTGGGAGGTAGAACCTAGCCAAGGTGTTGTAAATCAATCAGTTTTGCATGCTGCCCTGTTTAACCTTCTCCTGTAGTAGCACTTTACAATGTATTATAGTACTTTGGGAAAACGGCACATAAATTTCTACTTCTGCTAGGAAATGTTAATTTTTGTAAAAATATGAGAAATGAAGTGAGATCGTTCAGTTCATGGAACTTGCAGCCTTCACAAAAATACGATGAAATAAAATTTGATGATATAAACTAAGCATTGCAAACTAAGTAGTATACCAAATATAGCATTGTTTTCCACCAAGGAGCATTTATCATTTCAAACTTTAATAGAATTGCTTAAATTCTCATGGATGGTTTTCAAGACAAGTCTTATCTTTCAGCAAGGTTTTGTTTGAACTTATGATGTGAAGAAGTCATTTACAGCCATAATTTTGGAAAAGGACAAACACACATTGCTAGGCAGAAAAGAAGGCCAAGAGATAGTGAGACTGCTCAAACATAATGAGACTGAATAAGAAAACGTTAGGAAATAGAATGAGGTTATAGCCTTTTAAGACAAAAAGATAATAAGACATAGCAAAGCAGGAGAAACTTAACTAAGGCGAGTGACATATTTTGAATGTTTGGTCAATTTAATATATGTCTAATGGCAAAAGTTAAAGAAAAAGGAAAACATTACTTAAATAGGGCATCGAATGCCTCTTAAAAAGTCCAATTAGCAAAATTGTTGGAAATAAATACATAAAAGTGTTTTCGAATGTTTTCTAAATTTATATAAAAATATATAAGACGTTTGGTTGGAGGATGAAGTGAAAACTTAGATTGGATGTGTATTATAATACTTTAAATGTTATGAATTCTGAGGTGACCGAACGTTTAGTGAACAAGATCGAACATTTGGTGATGATCTCATAGTGCGCGGTCTCTGAGTTACTGAACTTCAGGTGACTTCAGACGATAGATTTTTTTTCTGCTGTCTTTTGATGAAATGATGCAACTTTTGCAACTTGGAACACCTCTTTTCAGTTTTGAACGGTTATAAACTAACTTTCGAAGTTAAAATCTGTATAGATATGTCAAATTAACTTCTTTCTTGTGAATTAAAGTCTGTAAATACAAGGATCATAAGATTTTGAATATATACTCCTATATGTATTCTGTATACTTTTGATATGCTTTGAAAAAACCTTTTTTTGGAGTCTCTTGTGAAAACCTGCAGCATTTCTTTCTCTTCTCTCTTCTTCTTCCTCTGGTATTAAACATTTCAAATAGACAAGTTCAATATTCTTCTTGTAAAGCAAAAGAGAGGAAGAAGCGGTTATATTCTAAGAGACGTTTGTCGTGTAGTCTACCTTGCTCAATGGTGGAGACAATTTCGCTTTAAGGACAGTAGCATTTGTTACTTTTCGACTAATCTCATTCTTCTTTATATATTTTTTTATGTTTGATTATCATATCTTTGATACCCTTTCCTACTTTCTTATACTTCCACAAAGGAAATTCAAGAATACTTTAGGATTACTTCTATTATATTCTCTTCCATTTTCTTTGGACTTATATTTTGTGTTATTAGTATCATTGCTGGTTTATCATCTTCCATATCTCCAAGACCAAAATTTCTAACAATTTTAAAGTGAAATTGTTCTGGAGGATGATATTTCTCGAATTGAAGAAACCCATGAAATAATAAATGGAAGACAAAGAAAGTTCCTGCTGTGGGTGAATACGATGATCAAAAAGAAGAAGAAGAAAATGAATATGAGAGTAAAGATGACTAATTTGCTGTCATTTTCTTGGTATTCTTCGTCTCTATTTGGCAAATTGTAGGGGTTAAATCTTCAACAAAAACATAATGGAAATAGATGATTTTTGTAAAAAGATCAACATGATGTTACTCTTATTTCTTCCGGTCTGCGGGTTTGAAGTTTCCTTGAAGTGTTGAACACAAGTTTACAATAAATCAGTTTTTTATAGAACCAAAGGAGAATATTAGGTTAGAATACAAAAGTGGTGATGAAGGGAAGATGAAAGATAACATGGTGGATTTAACAATTTTTTCGTAGCACTTGAAGCTTAGAGCCATGAGGACTACATACATGCATAGGAATGGGTTTTAGGCTTTTGGCTGTGAAACACTCATCTCGGAAGTGACAATTTTTATCAACATTGGATCTTGATGCAAACAAGACCAGGAAGCCAAAGAGGAGAATAAACATGCAACAAAAGTAACATCAAAACGATTGTTGACGATAAACAAAGAGGAAAAATCAGCGAGAATATCAAGTTGTTGAACAGAAAAAAGTTCACTACGGTTGTCATCTTCGTTGAGGTAACCTTGTTGGCAATGCAATAGAATGGATGGTAGACGTTATGCTTACCAAGTACATTGCAACCATTTGATGTTTATTTCTTAAAATTCTAGAGATAAAATGGTAAACAAATTTTCTTTAAGAATGCACAAGAAATCCAAGAAGTTGGAAAGTTAAAAGTGACCTTAAAGTTAATTTTGTGTGTAAGGCTAGAGCTGGCAATGCGTTTTCTATTTCTTTACACTTAAAATTTGGTTTCCAAATCACTATCAAACAAGGCTTATTTTTGTTGGGTTTTATACTACATATGTGATCTTTTGACTCTTAATAAGTTTGCATCTAGTTTGTATGTGACTCATTTGTCTTGTACTATGTAAGACAAGATCATGATAATGCTAATACTATTAAGAGAACAAGGAAGACGAATATTGTCACCATTAGAAAGATTAAAAGCATGTAAAACATGTTTTTGTTTATGATTTGTAAAAAAAATCTATCATGTATTTAAATGAATTAAAATATATGACAATATTTGACTTGGTGTCTTGATAAAGTCTTTATGTTTAAATTATGGTTGTGAGTTTGAAGTTGACATTAGATCATTTGAATTCGGAATTCATGTTTAAGAGAAGTTTGCCTAGAAATTCAAGTGTGAAGCATTCTAGTTGCGCAGGATGTTAAAAGCATTTTGTGGTTGAGTGAGAAATCTACGTTATTGAAACTTGATAGTTTGCTTTCATATTTTTGAAGATAGAGACTCTTGTCGAAAATGAAATAACTCAAACTAGTTATTTATGATGGTATTTATGTGTAAATGAAGTTTTCTTGTCTTAGGCATTTGATGATTGTGTTTAAACGCTAAGGCGTTTTATGCTGTAAGACTTGTATATAGTGTAGCATGTAAATGGAACACTAAACAAAATGTAAGATTGATGATGGTATCTGATTTTATTGAGTCTATGGTATGATTGAAGGATCAGAAAAGTTGTTTCTTATGAACTTTTGATCATACAAAAGTTGTTGGAGTTTACTTCGAAATGACATAAAGAGTTAAGTCCATATTAATTGTTGAAAGCCTTTGAGTTGAATGACACCATAACTCTTTTTGTTACTTGATGACTAATTAGAGTTGTATGGTTGATAGTGTTGTAGTAAAATAAATGTTGAATTTTGTTCAAAAAATGGGGTTTCATGGTTAATGAGATATGACATCATGGAGAAATATAAGAGTTTAGTCCTTCGTGCTTGTGTAAAAGAAAATTAATTTTAACATGTGAAATTGAACATATTGATATGCATACTTTGTATAAATTCTAAAGAACTGAAGAATGTTGAAGTAGAAAACTAGATCAATAATAAATTGATTGTTAGCTTATTGTTCTAATTGGATGAAAGTTTTGTTGTTTGAGCTTATGAGTTTGTTAAGCTTTCTAGTTGTATATGAAATTATTTTTATTTGCTTGTTGATACAACTAACCCCATGATAAAGTTGTTTATGTTGAATGTTGATTAGATTTGTTTGAAGAGTTACTTTATGGAAACACTATGTTGTATTGAGTTTGGTGGTTTGTTGATAAAAATGAAACTCAATGTTTTCATGATGTTTTCTATTTAGTCTTATGGATTAATAAGATGTTTTTTTAAGTGATTCATTGACAGAAATTACAGAAAGACAATGGTTTGAGAAGGTGCTAGTACTTGATGATAGATACAAAGTTGTGAATATCCATGAGTTTCTTTGGGGATAACTCATAGACAGTGTGAGGTCTATGAGAGTGGTCTAGTAAGAACTAAGTGTAAGTTAGTTCTTGCGATATCGAGGGGGATGAGATTATTCTATATAATGTAAGCTCTCTATGATGGCAGCGCAACCTACTATTAGTAGAGATCCTATGAACAAGGTTCAATATGATAAAAGCAAGTCATAGAACAGTTATAATCAACATTATCAAACTTGTCTCTCCCTATGGTGTTGATGTAAGATGGTGCTAGCTGCAAGTTTTTGAGGGTGATATTTTAAGAATCTCTTAATTGAATTCATCACTATGTTTATGGTGGTGTGATCAATATACACTTGATAAATTTCACCTATATAAGTATGGTGGTTGTGAAGCCTCCTATGTAAGTTTGGAATTTGGAATAACTCAATAGAGGGCTTATGAAAACCTTAGACTGAATGTATGGCCGAATTTGCACCAAACCACAAACTTTTGTGAAGTAGACAATAACATGTCTTTTGGTTGTCCATAAAAACAGTAGTGAAGTAAGATTCAAGACGTCTATGTGATCCTTTTTTGGTTTCTTTACTTCCATTAGTACTAAGTGACGATTCAAGACGTGAGTCGTCGTCAATTATGTGTCAGTGTCTTCCTTTAATACCAGAGAGGTTATTTTACATTTTCATGGATGTTTTCATATAAATGTTGGATCATGTGAGAGATTGGTGAAAAAAAAGCACATAAAAGTGCGTTAGAGTGCTCTAAATTTACATAAAAATATATAAGAAGGTTGATCAGAGTATGAAGTGAAAATTTGGATTGGATGTGTGTGATAATACTCTGAATTTTCTGAATTTTGAAGTGACTGAACATTCGGTGAGTGAGACCAAACGTTGAGCTCGGAGTGCGGTCTCTAAGTTCGATTCGATTCTGAAGTTTTTATCCAGTCACTGTACGCCTCACCGGACATTCAATAGAGCGTTTATCGATTTTTGGTCTAGAGTTCAGTGAGAAAGTTCTGAGTTACAATATTCAAAAAATTCGAATCTAGCATCTGGTAAAAGCTACCGAACCTTCGGTGATTTCTGACTACAGAATTTTCTACTGTATTTTGATAAAATGATGCAACTTTTGTAACTTGAAACACATCCTTTTAATTTTGAACGGTCATAACTAACTTTGAAAGTTATTCTACATAGATGTATCAAATTAATTTCTTTCTTGTGGATTGGAGTCTATAAATGCAGCGATCAAAAGGTTTTGTAGGTATAATTTTATATGTACTCTATATACTTTTGATATGGTATGAAAAAAACCCTTTTCTGGAGTCTCTTGTGAAAACCTGAAGAATTTTTTCTTCTTCTTCTTTTTTCTTCTTCCTCTAGTATTAAACACTTTAAATACACAAGTTCAATTTTCTTCTAGTAGAGCAAACAAAAGGAACAAGTCGTTACGTACTGTGAGGTGTTTGCCGTATAGTCCACTTTGCTCAATGGTAGAGGCAATTTCGCTTTTAGGACAGTAACATTGTTATTCTCAGCTATTCTCATTCTTCTTTGAATAATTTTCTTTATTTCTGATTATCATATCTTTGTAATCTTTATTTACTTCTACAAAAAAAAATTTCAAGGACACTTGAGAATTACTTCTTTTATGTTCTCTTTCATTTTTTTAACTTATACGTTCTTTTATCATTTTTCATATCTCCAAGATCAAAATTTCCAACCAAAAAAATTCAAGCACGATACTAAATCCTAAGGCCTTTTGAGTAATTCCACGGTCGACTTAACAATCGTGCAAACTGAAATAAAAAAATTATAAAAAAAATAAAAGTTTCATATATTGATAAAAAATAATTAGAATACTTCAACAGCGCTATAGCTGCTCTGATATTCACATGTAATACACAATGCTTAAAAACAATTTACTTAAAAATGACATTTATTCCAAACCCGAGGGAATACTATGTTTTATTTTTCAAACATAAATAAATAACAAGCCTTATTGTCGAAAACAATATTTTACTATGTATATTTTTTTTCCCATCTTCATGGAATAACGTATACTATGGACCTACACTAAATCCGATGCAATCCGGACGTGGCATTCAAAACCAAAATTAGGGGAAATGGCGTATGTGTTTCACTTATGATTTAAATGATGTAGCGTAACCATATGACTTTGTTTATAACTACTTTTCTAATATATTTTTTTAATTCAATTTTTTTATTTTAATGCATTTCACTATATGAAAGAAATTTTCTTTATGCAAAATAATGAAAATATTTGTAAAACCGATTGCACCATGTGTATAAGGTTGTTTTACGAGAATTAAAATGAGTACCATATTGGATACTTTATAATTATCAACATTCTTAGATCAAATAATTTAAATTAGATAGAGTAAACATGATTTAAGTAAAACATGATTATAGTTATAAATCATGACTAATTACCAACTTTATGCAACATGTCGAATAGCAGTAATTGTTTTGTTCACAGAGGGTATGACACAATACAAAAGTATCATGACGCTAGCAGCGTATTAGGTATATAAAATGGTTCAAATTTTTGTCAATGATTTCCTTACGAGTACTCTTGAAAACATTTCCACATCTTTCTAACTTACATCATTCCTAGAAATTACAGACATGGCAATAAGGGTAAATGCGACCTTTTGTTTTTAAGTTATTGTTTTAGGCGCCGTTTGGAACCACATTTAAATTATAAAAAGATTTCTGCATCACTAATTTTAATAAAGTTTTAATTCAGTTTTTTCAATTTTATATTTTTTACCTTACCGAAAGAATAAGTTTTGTATAAAATGGTGATATTATTTAACAAAATCGATTAGGTTATATTGTATATCTCATTTTAAGTATCAAAATAAATACCATATTTACTATTTTATATTATTTATATTGATGATTTAATATATTATTTGTATTTAATGGCAAAACGTAAATCTAATAGATCCAAGCACAACTATAAAAACAATTTAAATTTCATAATTATAACGTAATTCCAATCAGTATCGACTATCGAACCTCTTGTTATCCAGCTTCACTCTCCTTCTTACATGGTTTGACCTTGACGTTTTTCCCCTAGTCAAAGTACGCAATAACTGCCGATTCCAAAATCTACTTTGCTATTGCTTTGCCATTACTGCTAAGTACCAAAGCACCCATTGGGTATATCATTGGCTTCCCCGAATCCCAATTTCTTTTTACATCCTCAAAGGCCTCACAATCCCATTAAGCTATATTGGAAATTTAATTTTGGAGGATACAATAGAGTAGGGGTGGCAATCACAGACGCCACACGAAAAGACGATCCGAACCTGACATGTTTTTTACGAGTATGAGTATGATCTTGGCGGGTTTCGTGTACAATTCGGGTAAGACCTAAAAGTTACCCGCTAAGAGCAGCACGTGCCCGGATATACCTGCGAAATACCTATTTATACGCGTCATACCCGATTTTTAAAAATATATTTTAAATATAAAATATAAATTAATAAAATAAAAAAACTCATACCTAAAAAGTAAAAAACCTAACCTAATCTCTCCCATTCCATTCCCTGTTTCCCTCCCTTGCTGCCAGCCGCCCCCCTTCCTTTTTAGTTCTTCCATTCTCCTCTGCAAAATGCAAATGTTGCAATTCCCCTGACCTCCGCCGCCGCTACCCCTATAAGCCATAACACATCATCCTGTTGATTTGCTACAGTTAACTGATGAGTACTCTTGTTATCGCAATAGTGCTAACCACTTCCAGTCGAATTTAGCAACTTCTGTATCTGGAAGTTCTTCATCTCTAATGTTCAAATATTGGAGTCTTCTGTACTGGGATAATTGTAACTGCACTCTGTTCCTCACCCCCACAACTTTCTTTTGGGTGTTGAATCCGGTTTACTCTTATTACATGCATATCAACTATTAGCGCAGAACATCATGACAATCAAGTATGTATTGTTATCGCTGCATATTGGTTCACCTGATTATCCAAGAGTAGATTATCAAATATAGCGATAAATCATGATAAAGGTTTTCACGTAGCCTCTTCTACATGTATGGTTAGGTACATAAATCATGTACTAAATTAAGCTCACTGTAAGAGTTTTGTGTGTACCAAGTTGGCCAGGCTGATCCTTGTCTAAGATATAATGTGATCTTAACAAATATCTATCTGAATTTTTTGCTGGAAAAATGCCCGTGGGTCTCATATTTCTTAATACAAATTAGTATATTTAGGTCTATGATAATTCATGAAAAATACACGAAACCTGAAAATACATGAAATGACCCGTACACGACCTGAAATATTTGTACTTGTCAAGTTTGTTGGTATATCCGATACACGACACGGAACCTGACATGTATTAATTTGGGTATCTACTTCCACACACGCAAAGAAAACGTGAAAGGTATTGGTCTGGTACTTTGATACCCAAAGCCCAAAAACACGAAATACGAAATACGACCTTTTTGACAAGAGGATGAACTATTAATGAAATCAGTAAATCTAAGTTGAAGTACATAACAAATAGAATAAAACATAATATAAGTAATTCTCATGTTTTTTAAAATTTTTTTGTGGATGTACAAGATTGTATGAAAAATTACAAAGATAAAACAACCAACAAAGAGGAAATGAAACGAAGAATAAGGAAATAGGTGACGAGAAACAAGTACTACATTGTCCTCAAAGTAATTTTGCTTCCACAAATGAGTAAGGTAGACTAATAACAAATGCTCCTCAGGATACATCGGCTTCTTCTTTACGTTTGTTCTACAAGAAGAAGATTGAATTTGTGTATTTAAAATGTTTAATGCCAGAGGAGGAAGAAGAAAGACAAACAAAAAATTCTACAGGTTTTTACATGAGTTTCCAAAAGGTTTTTCACAAAAGCATGTCAAAGTATATAAGAAATATATCTTCAAAACTTTTTGATCATTGTATTTATAAACTTTGATTCACGAGAAAGAAGTGAATATGACATATTTCTATAGAATTTACCTTTCAAAGTTCGTTTATGACCGTTCAAGGTTGAGAAAAGGTGTCACAAGTTGCAAAAGTTAAATCATTTCATCAAAAGACAGTAAATTCTGATGTCTGAAACTGACCAAACGTCTGGTCACTTTGACCAAACACAAGATTCGAAATTTTTGAACGTGTAACTGAACACATTTCTCCAAATTCAGGATCGTACGTTTGATAAGCGGCTTTAGTGAACATTCGGTGTTGCGTTCTGTCACAAGACATAAACTTCAAAATTGGACCAAACTCAGAGACCGAGCTCAAAATTCAACATCAAACGTTAAGTCTCGCACACCAGATGTTACACCCCGACTTCTATAAGTACGTAAATTAGTAAATTGATGGATCATGTTAGATGTTATATGTATAATATGTAACGTATCGTAAATAAATAAGTTGGCATAAGTCATATAATGAGTTACGTGGAATAATTAAATAAATTTATAAGGTAGGAAACAATTTTATTAAATTAAAGAAAAAAAATAGGACATAGAAAATGAGGTGGACAAATTTTTGTCCTATTCTACCAACTCAAACACCCTCTTGGCCGCCACTACCCTATCTTAAATGGGGAATTAGTTATTTTTATCCCATTATAATTAGCTTCTTACAGCATTGTAGGAAGAATTACAAGTGTACAACTCTACCCATTCCTAAAAACCATTATTTTGTCATATCCTATACATTCTTCCAAGACATCATCATACCACCCTTCCCTTACCCACTTGGCCGCCCCCTTGCAAGAAAAACAAGGAAGGAATCTCCTCTATCATTCTCTTACACTCTATCCTTTCCCTCTTATCACAAGCATGCAAGCCCCCAACCAATGATACTACATGCAACCTCTATTCTGTCACCTCAATTTCTCTCTTCCATAAGGTACAATGATGAATATTCGTTCCCCCATCTCTCTCTTATATTTCGGTAACTAGGGAAGAAAAGGAAAGGCACCCTTCAATTTAATTCTACTCTTCCTCATTTCATTACATCCTCAAGCAAATCAACTTTCCTCTCCCCTCACCAAGAAAAATCAAGTGTCTCCCTCTCAAACGCCCCCAACTCGTGGCCTCTCAATGAAAGAAGAAAGAAAATTCTTCAACTCTAAGTGAAGAAAAAGCTTTCAAGTGTTGGAAATCATTAAGGTAAGAACCTACACCATCCCTTCTAATATATTTTTCTTCCATCCATCTTCTGAATTGCTCAACAATTTCCTTCATCTTGGCATCTAGGCCGAGAGTTATTCCAAGGAGGAGGAGGAAGTTTTGTAGGTTTGAAGTAATATGAAGCTTTAAGGACTTCCAAAGGTATGATTTTTATCAAGTTGATGATAGAAAATTCTAGGTGTTTATCCTTTAAAAATGACCAACTTTTCTCCATTTTTTCCACTTAGGCCGTGTTTTACCAAGAAAGGAAGAAGGAGAAATCTTGTCCCATTTTAAGATTAAATCTAAGGAAAAGGCAAGTACTCTTTTTGGTTTTTCAATGCATGTTGAAAATCTAAACAGTTATGTTCATATACAAACTTGGATCATGCATGCAATATGTTCAAATGACTTCACTACTATGGATATGTAAAAAGGAGGTTTGCATGCAAATTATGTGATGACTTTTATTTGATTCTTGAATATGTGTATACATATGACTACGAGAAATGAAAAGGAGTCTTGCATGTAAAATTTAAGATAAGTAATGGTCTCATGTGTGGTTTCATGCCTAATCTAGTGTAAGATTAGGCATGCATGTGACATCTCATGAAAAAGTGTTGAAATGCATGTGTCATCATATGAAAAGTGTGCTAAGAATCATTCTTTGAAGCATATTCTATGTGGTTCTCATGATGATCACCACATATGTGTTTCTTGATGATTTTTGGTGTTCATGCATGTTAATGATCTTGATTTAGCATGATTGTGAGGCATCATAATCATTGCTAATATACTTGACCATAAAAGATTGTTTCTTGATGATAATCATGTCATTTAAGCCTACATAAAATCGGTTGGGGGCTGTGTTTAGCCACCCCACTAGACCTTGATCATTCTTCTTCATGATGAAGTGTAATCTTGATGATCATGGTTCAAGAATGTGTGTTTTCATGGTTTCCATCATTCTTTATATTTGCATGTAAATTTCATTATGAACATCATCATATTTATGGCTATTGAAAACATCACAAAGATGGAAACTAACATGCATGTGTTAAATGATATAAAAACATAAGTTTAGAACATGATATTGAAGTGAAATGCGTAAAGTAGTTATGTCACAAGTCATTGCACTAGAAATTCATGTCCAAGATCATAGTGTGTTAAAATGCTAAGTCCAAATATGATGCACGTGTGAAATGTGGTTTAAATGGAAAAATTGGGTGTCGTATGGGCCATATACATTCCGCCATGGATGCATATATATAATATCTATGAAGTTATTCCATTATCTACATGATTATGTGCATATAATAATATGTGCATCATACAACTTTTATTTGCAATTGGATGTTGAGTGACAGTGTAGATTAAGAGGTTGATGATACTTGAATGAGACCAAAAGTGGGTTGTTTTGAGGTGCCTTGGCCGAGACATAGGGAAAGGGGTAAAATGGTATTTTACTATGTTTGTGACATGCATTTTGTGTGTAAGTGTTGGAATTATGAGGATGGAAATTTAGAATGGCTAAATTGACCCCAAGCCGAGCCTACATGCATGCATAAATAAGACAAATGTTTTGAAACAAAGTGTTTTATTGCATCGTACGTTTTAAAAATTTTTACGCGTAACGAACTGTACCACGAGACGATTGTTTCCAGTGACTTATGTTACATTATGTTTTATGATATGATATGTTATTAGTTGTTGTCCTGACATCGGGACCGAAGTGGTAGGTTTCAGGGGCATATGCTTACGTTATGGCCGAGTGTAACACCTTGTTCAGGACATGGGATCTCTGCCATAACGCGTCACTGGTAGATAAATGTACATATGATGTAACACCATGTTTGGAACGCTAGGATTCATATTTCCACATGCGACTATATGGAGAATCATTCGGTATGTCGTGCGTTACCGTTCGTTCATTATGAAAAGTGTTATAGCCAATTTATGAAAATGTCATGTTATGAAAGTAATGAAAATGATGCGAATGTTATGAAAATGTTATGTTTTGAAATGTTTTATGGAAATGGACCATGTTACAAATTTTTAAGATCATACGACATCAACCCCCGAACCATCACTATGTCACAATCCATAAGGCTCAGGTACAATTAAGTCTATCAAATAGAAATTTATGCATGATATGAACATAAGGAAATTAGGACTTAGCATAAGATATGAATTGGAAAATAAGATTGAATAAGTTACGGCGGAATTTGTGAGGAACATAGATAGAAGAAATTTGTGCCTTTACTTTACACACGTTACGTGGCTTTGTTATGTTTTCGATTATATGCATGAATTGTTACTTTATTTGTGAATGGAGACAAGTTATGTTTTAGTATTTACGTATTATTTATTTTACCACACCGTCTCCCATGTATGATCCATGAACCCAGACGGACAACTTGCTGGGCGATTCATTATCGCTCACCCTTTATTTTATCATCATGCAGAGCCCCGAGAGCAGGACTTGTACTTCATTGAGGATGAGCCGGGGGTAGGATACTCGTGAGGAGCTTAGTGGGCCCTGATGTCATACTTTGTGCTTATGACTGTATATATTATGTACTCATTTCACTTTTGCACTGATGACACTTATGATGTATTCAGATTTAGTTATGATGTATGGATGCATGTCGATTACACTTTTTCTATTTAATGATGCTTCCGTTGTATCGATTTCCATTTAATATCGGCATGCATATAAATGGAATCGACGCCTTGTACTTTTCGTAGTAGAGTACGGCGAGTGAACCCTTCCAAGACCAAAGTCTTAAGGGTCCGGAGCGGGACGCTACAGGTGGTATTAGAGACTAGGCTCTAGATCCATAGTGGACAACATAAAGTAAACATCAACGTGTTACTTAAGTTACGATCTTAGTGTCTTAGTTATGAATTTAGCCAGAGAGTGACAACCTTAGGTAGGTCCCTTAGAATGGTTTAGTGATAATGACCAAAAGAACCTTATCTTTACTTAGTATCGGATAAATTATCTTGGAAACATAACACTTAGACTGCTTCTTGTAGAATATGAATAAAGCACTCGATTCGAAATTTACTTATATTTATATGTGAACTAACTATATTGATATGATTGTTTTGATAGGATGGCATCACGACCTCGAGCGAGACCGCGAGCTGATAGACATGCACAGTTACCTCCCCCACAGCAGGTACCACTAGTTGTGGAGCCGGTACCGCTGCAACAGGAGCATGTTCCAACGCCGTTGGCACATGCCTTAGGAGGTATCCCACATGCCCTACCCGACGCCTTGATACACCTTGGTCAGGCTTTCAGGAATACACAGGCTGCGCCACCACCCCCACACCACAGTAGCAGATGTGCAGCCGTTTCTTTTTTGGGGAGCTTAAGAGGGCACGAGTCCCAAGTTTTGAGGGAGGTCCTGATCCCAATGAGGCTGAGAAGTGGTTAGACGAGGTTGAGAATTGCTTCGAGTTGACCAAGTGCCTGATGAGATGAAGGCACATGTTATTCGGCCATTTCTGATTGGTGAGGCCAAACAGTGGTGGAAGGCTAACATCCAGCCATTGCCTCGGCCTGTTGCATGGACGAGATTCTTGAAGGAGTTTCATAAGTTCTGTATTCCTCCGTCAGTGACTATTCATAAGATTGGGGAGTTCGAGTCACTGAAGATGGAGCCCGGTGTCACAGTTTCCGAGTACGCTAATCGATTCATCACATTAGGCTGATATATTCCTTTGACGATTGCTGATAAGAGGCTCAAGATGATCAAGTTCGAGCGCGAACAGAATTCTTGGCTCCAAACTTGGATTGTTAATGCAAATCCAAGGAATTTGGGAGAGTTGTTAGATACCTATTACCGGCTGGAGAGTGGCATCTTGAGACGAGACAAGGAGGCTAGAGGCTAGAGGCCTCGAGATGTTGCTGAGGATCAGTTCGGACAGTGGGCAAATTTCAGAGGAGAGCAGGTGGACGACCTCAACCTAGACAGCAGTTCCAGCATCGGCAGCAGTCTCAGCGCCAACAGCAGGTT
>AP025059.1:19907828-20044880 GCA_036186865.1 Eustoma russellianum
TCCATCTTTGTCGTAGATGCATGATGTGTTTCATGTACCGCAGCTGCTGAGATACTTGCAAGACCCAAGCCATGTTTTGGAGCATCAGCCGTTGATGGTTCGAGAAGATGTGACGTATGTTGAGGTTCTGGTGCGTATTCTAGATCGGAAGGAGCAAGTGTTGTGAAATCGGTCAATTCCATTCATGAAGGTACAATGGAGCAATCATTTTGAACAAGAAGCTACGTGGGCGCCGGAGCGGCGGATGAGGGAGAAACATCCTCGACTTATCAATTAAGGTAAGTAAGTTTCAATGAAGAAACTTTTTATAAGGGAGAGGGGAAATGTTACACCACGATTTCCGAAACTATGTAAATTAGCAATCAGGTTAAATGTTATGTATAATATGTAACTTATCGTAAATAAATAAGTTTCCTAAGTCATATAATGAGTTACATGGGAAAATTAAATAAAAGTTATAAGGTAGGAAACAACTTTATTATATACATTTAAATTAAAGAAAAACAAATGTTAGGACATGGAAAATGAGGTGGACAAATTTTTGTCCTATTCTACCCATCCAAACACCCTCTTGGGCGCCACTACCCTATCTTAAGTGGGGAATTAAGTATTTTATCCCATTATAATTAGCTTCTTACAACGTTGTATGAAGAATTACAAATATACAACTCTACTCATTTTCTTCCTAAAAACCATTATTTTGGCATATCCAGTACATTCTTTCACCAAGACATCATCATACCACCCTTCCCTTACCCACTTGGTCGCCCCCTTGCAAGAAAACAAGGAATATCCTCCTTACACTCCACCCTGTCCCTCTTGTCACAAGCATGCAAGCCCCCAACTAATGATACTACATGCAGCCTCCCTTCTATCACCTCAATTTCTTTCTTCCATAAGACACAATGATGAATATTCTTTTGCCCTATCTCCCTCTTATATTTCGGTAACAATGGAAGAAAATGAAAGACACCTTTCAATTTAATTCCACTCTTCCTTATTTCGTTACATCTTCAAGCAAATCAACTTTCTTCTCCCCAACCTGTGGCCTCTCAAGGAAAGAAAAAAATTCTTCAACTCTAAGTGAAGAAAAAGCTTTCAAGTGTTGGAAATCATTAAGGTAAGAACCTACACCATCCCTTCTAATATATTTTTCTTCTATCCACCTTCTGAATTGCTCAACAATTTCCTTTATCTTGGCACTTATGCCGAGAGTTATTCCAAGGACGAGGAGGAAGTTTTCTAGGTTTGAAGTAGTAGGAAGCTTTAAGGGCTTCCAAAGGTATGATTCTTATCAAGTTGATGATAGAAATTCTGGGTGTTTATCTTTTAAAAATGACCAACTTTTCTCTATTTTTTGCCACTTAGGCCGTGTGTTACCAAGAAAAGGAGAAGGGGAAATCTTGTCCCATTTTAAGGTTAAATCTAAGGAAAAGGAAAATACTCTACTTGGTTTTTTCATGCATGTTGAAAAATTAAACATTTATGTTCATCTACAAACTTGGATCATACATGCAATATGTTCAAATGACTTCACTACTATAAATATGTAAAAATGAGGTTTGCATGCAAATCATGTGATGACTTCTATTTGATTCTTGAATATGTGTATACATATGTCTATGAGAAATGAAAAGGATTCTTGCATGTGAAATTTAAGATAAGTATTGGTCTCATATGTGGTTTCATATCTCATCTAGTGTAAGATTAGGCATGCATGTGACATCTCATGAAAAAGTGTTGAAATGCGCGTGTCATCATATGAAAAGTGTGCTAAGAATCATTCTTTGAAGCATATTTGTATGTGGTTCTTATGATGATCATCACATATGTGTTTCTTGATGATTTTTGGTGTTCATGCATGTTAATGATCTTGATTTAGCATGATTGCGAGGTATCATAATCATTGCTAATATGCTTGACCATAAAAGATTGTTTTTTGATGATCATCATGCCATTTTAAGCCTACATAAAATCGGCCAGGGGCTGTTTTTAGCCACCCCACTTGACCTTGATCATTCTCCTTCATGATGAAATGTAATCTTGATGATCATGGTTCAAGAAAGTGTATTTTCATGGTTTCTATCATTATTTATCTTTGCATGTAAATTTCATTATGAACATCATCATATTTATGCTTCTTGAAAACATCACAAGGATGGAAACTAACATGCATGTGTTAAATGATATAAAAAGCATAAGTTTAGAGCATGATATTGAAGTGAAATGCATAAGGTAGTTATGTCACATGTCATATGTCATTGCACTAGAAATTCATGTCCAAGGCCATGGTGTGTTAAAATGCTAAGTCCAAATATGATGCATGTGTAAAATGTGGTTTAAATGGAAAAATTGGGTGTCATTTGGGCCGTATGCATTCGGCCATGGGTGCATACATATGATATGTATGAAGTTATTCCATTAGCTACATGCTTATATGTATATAAAATATGTGCATCATACATCTTTTATTTGCCATTGGATGTTGTGTGAAATGGGTAGATTATGAGGTTGATGATAGATGAATGAGACCAAAAGTGGGCTATTTTGAGGTGCCTTGGCCGAGATATAGGCAATAGGTAAAATGGTATTTTACTAAGTTTATGACATGCATTATATGACGAAAATTTATGACGATGAAAATTTAGAATGACCAAATTGACCCCAAACTGAGCCTACAAACATGCATAAATGAGAAAGTTTTTGAAACAAAGTGTTTCATTCCATCGTACGTTTTAAATGATTTTACGTGTAATGAACCGTACTACGAGATGATTAATTCCAACGACTTATGTTAAATTATGTTTTAATATGATATGTCATTAATGCGCTGTCCTAACATCAGGACTGGAATGATAGGTGTCAGGGGCATATGCTTACGTTATGGCCGAGTGTAACATCGGGACACAGGATCTCCACCATAATGTGTCACCGTTAGATCCATGTACATATGATGTAACACTGTGTTTGGAACACTAGGATTCATATTTGTACATACGACTATATGGGGAATCATTTGGTATGTCATGTGTTAGCGTTCGTTCGTTATAAAAAGTGCTATAGCCAACTTAGGGAACGTCACATTATGAAAGCTATGAAAATGATGCGAATGTTATGAAAATGTTATAATTTGAAATTTTTTATGGAAGTGGACCATGTTACGAATTTTTAAAATCATATGACATCAACACCCGAAACATCATTATTTCACAATTCATAAGTTTCCGGTATAATTAAGTCGATCAAATAGAAAGTTATGCCTGATATGAACATAAGGAAATCGAGACTTAGCATAAGATATGAATTGGAAAATAAGATTGAATAAGTTAAGGAGGAATTCATGAGGAACATAGATAGCCGAACTTTGTGCCTTTACTTTAAGAACGTTATGTGACTTTGTTAGGTTTTCGATTATATGCATAACTTGTTACTTTATTTGTGAACATAGACGAGTTATGTTTCAGTATTTAAGCGTTATTTATTTTATCACCCATTCTTCCATATATGAGCCAAATGACAAACCCGGACGGACTACTTGTTGGGTGATTCATTATCACTCACCCTTTACTTGTATTATCATGCAGAGCCCCAAGAACAGGACTTGGACTTCATAGAGGATGAGCTGAGGGTAGGATACCCGTGAGGAGCTTAGTGGGCCATGATGTCATACTTTATGCTTATGACTGTATATGTTATCTACTCATTTCACTTTTACACTGATGACACTCATGATGTATTCAGATTTAATTATGATGTATTGATGCATGTCCATTACACTTTGTCTATTTTATGATACTTCCGCTATATCGATTTTTGTTTAATGTCGGCATGCATATAAATGGAATCGACGTCTTGTATTTCTCGTAGTAGAGTACGGCGGGTGAACCCTTCCGAGACCAAAGTCTTAAGGTTCCAGGGCGGGGTGCTACATCGGCTGTTTCGGTTCCTGATGTCAAACTCAGAACTTCAGGAGTATGGTACCAAACTTAGAATTAGACTTTTTTTTTTTATAGTCACAACAGATCCAATTAAAAAAATTTCACTCTTTTTCTCAATCAACATCTTACATGTTTTAAATAAATTAGAATGCTTTCTAAAATCTCTTTTATGTGTTTTTTTCAACAACCAAAATGATCCAACAGTAACCCATTTTTGGTATCACTAGCATGTTTGTCAGAAGGATCTTTTTCTTGAAACTATTCATAAAAGAACATTTTGACACATCATTTATTTAAAGCGCAATATTATTCTCATTTTAGTGAAAAATCTGCCAAACTAGTGGGGTTAGAAAGGTAATTTTGTTTTTTCTTCACATTCTTTTCAATATTTATCTTGTCGAAGTAACCACGACAACTGCATCCAAAATCCTCCATTTGTTGCTGCTTGTCCCCGTCGCCTACCTTCTGCATCTTCTCATTCCACTTCCTTAGACCACTCCCCTCACATGCCATTAACAATGGCGTGTTGGATTTAATTTAATAAACCCCTGAATAGGGACCGTTTAATCGATTCAATGGACAAAGTAACAAAATGCGGAAAATATACCTTGCTCCATTGATGTTGTTAATCTGAACACGTACGCTGCAACTGCTTCGGCTGATGAAGAATCTGGCGTGATCCAAGGATTCACAACCTCCCACCAATTGCTGATATACCCCTTGAACGGAATCAACAATTCACTGCTTTACCCGATGGAGAGATGGCTAGACAGTGTGGGCTTTATAGAACAAGGTTGGCACACCCGACCTTTTTTCTCTCTCTATGGCCGAATTCTTGATGGTGTATGAGGAGGTGAATGCCTCCTCCTTTATATAGAGGGAGAAAGGGGGAATCATGATGGGCATATTCCTTAATGGATCAAGTTTCTTTATCCCAGATGCCTAGAATATACTTGATGCTGTTATTCAAGTTATCTTTATCCATTATCCAATAGGGAATCCTGGTGGGCATATTTCTTTATGGATAGAGATTCCTTTATCCCAAGATACCTGGGAATATACTTGATGCTATATTCAAGTTATCTCTATCCATTATCAAATATTATCTAATATTTAATAATAAATATTATTAATATTATTTAATATTTAATTATTGTACCAACAATTATCTACTAGCCACACGTGGGTTGTCGTCCCTCGGGGACCAGATGTCGTAACTTTATGGTCATTGCACTTTGAGCCCATCCATCGCGGTCTCTGACCATATGACTGTCTACATATTCCGGGTTTCCATTTAGACCACACTATACATCCACGAGTATATCCGATGATCACTTAACGTGTGGATGTTTTACGTAACAATTAATATTATTACGTGACATATGTGACATATAATATTATCATACATAACGTCCACTTATGATTAATTCGTATAAACTTTATCAACGTGCTGTGCATCACACGTATCTCGAATTAATCCCAACAAACTCTCACTTGGACTATGTATGTATCTTAAAGATTATATGTCACCCTTTTGAGCTCATATACCGTATGTCCTTTAGTGTGTCTTTCCTTTTCCGGTCCATCAGTAAATGTTAGCAAAAGACTTAAGCCACACGCCGCCACATTGAATTAGTGACTTGTCCCTCTTAAATCATGATGCTAACATTCTACTGAATGACATGGATACTGAAATGGATGTAGTGTGGAATTAATATGCTAGGTGAGCATACATATTTTAATTCCAACTTGGCCCTCTTTAGCGAGATCAATAGAATTCAGAATGTATGCTGTAACTGCTTAATGTACATTACTTCTGCAGAAAAAACTTTAATGAAACCGAAATGTACATTATACTGTTTGTCTGAAATAAACAACTTTATTGAACACAATAAAAACCTTACAGACTCCCACTAGGATAAACATCCTCAACTGGACTATGACCCATACGACTAACATGGTTGTGAAACACAACCGGTTCCACGGCCTAGTCAAAGGGTAGGCCACCATAGAGTCTGTACTAATATGCTCAATACTGATCAGACCACTCTGAATTCTTTCTTAATAGCCAGATACTTCATCTCTATGTATTTCTCTTTAGATGAACTCCGGTTGTTATTTTAATATAGCAACCGCAGCTTTACTGTCATAGTAAATCCTCCTTGGAGACGATATAGTCTCCAATACCCGCAGCCCTGTGACAAAATTGCGAATCCATATCGCCTGATTGGATGCGTGGAATGATGCAACGAATTCCGCCTCCATAGTGGAAGACGCCAATAAGGTCTGTTTTGCGCTTTTCCACGAGATCGCACCTCCGGCTAAAGTAAACACATAGCCCGAGGTCGATTTCATGCTATCCTGACATCCAACAAAATTGGAATCTGTATATCCAGTGATCTCTAACTCATCAGATCTCCGATACGTCAGTACGTGTTGCTTCGTTCCTTGTAAGTATCTCAGCACCCTCTTTGCGCGGTCCAGTGATCCTTGCCCAGATCAGAGAGGTATCTGCCTAACATTCCTGTAGTGAATGCCAAGTCTGGTCGTGTACATACTTGGGCATACATTATACTCCCTACTACCGAAGCATAGGGAGTATTCATCATCTCTGAATGTTCAAACTCTGTTTAGGGACATTGCTTGAGACTGAACTTGTCTCCTCTTGCCACGGGGGTACTAAGTGGTTTACACTTATCCATGCTATACCGCTTTAACACCTTTTCGATGTATGCTTATTGTGAGAGATCTAAGATACCTTGGGTACGATTCCTCCTTATCTCAAGTCCCAACACATATGAAGCTTCACCAAGGTCTTTCATCTCGAAATGTTTTCTCAGAAAGGCTTTGGTGCCGCTCAACATGTTTACATTGTTTGTTGCAAGCAGTATATCATCTACGTACAAGATCATGAATATGAACTTGCTCCCACTGAACTTGTGATACACGCATTCGTCAATTTGGTTTGCCTCAAAACCGAAGGAGGCAATATTTGGCGAATTTGAAGTACCACTGTCGAGACGCTTGCTTGAGTCCATAGATTGATTTCTTTAGTCGACAAACCATGCCTTTTGGATCTCCCACCTCGAATTGAGGCGGTTGAACCATGTAAATGGTTTCGTCGAGTTCTCCGTTTAGAAACGCAGTCTTAACATTCATCTGATGTAGCTCAAGATCTCAGTGTGCCACTAAAGCCATGATTATCCGAAAGGAATCCTACGTGGATATTGGAGAGAAGGTTTCCGTATAATTTATGCCCTCCTTTTGGGTAAACCCTTTAGCAACAAGTCGAGCCTTATATCGTTCTACGTTGCCTTTTGAATCCCGTTTGGTTTTAAATATCCATTTACAACCAACGGGTTTCGAACATTTAGGCAACGAGACGACATCCCATACCTTATTGTCATGCATATACTTTATTTCTTCTTCCATGGCCTTTATCCACTTTTCTGAATTTCGATATTTCAATGCTTGTTGGACGTTTTCGGGGTCATCGTCCAACATACCAATATCGAATTTGTGTTCTTGGAGATTACACCACATAGTCGCTAGGTATGGGGTTTCTCCGTTCACGAGTGGATCTTCTTAGAGGCACTTGTTCTTGGGATACTGTAGGTTCCTGAAATGCATCAGCCGGCAATTCATCGGGTTCTTCAGTAACTTCCTCAGGAACATGAACTTGTTCTTATGGAGCGTCACTACCGGGATGAGGTACCTCAGGTGCGGGTATCGCTGATGCTATCTCTCTAAAAGATGGTTCGATTCGCATTTCTGTCGCATCTGAGTGTGCCTTATCTAAGTCGATGATCTGCTGATGCAAATCATTCCCCCCTGGAACCAAAGTATCCTCAAAGAACTTTACCGAATTTGTCTCGAAAAACACTTTACTTGTGGGATCATAGAATTTATACCCTCGTGACCTTTCCAAGTAACCAACGAAATAACAACTGACTGTTTTGGTGTCCAGCTTTCTTTCATTTGGTCTGTAAGGCTTCGCCTCTGCTGGACAGCCCCAAACCCTTATGTGGTTAAGACTAGGCTTACGCTTAGTCCATAACTCATAAGAGGTCCTCATCGTTGCTTTAGTTGGTACTCGGTTAAGGATGTAAGCTGCGACTTTAAGCTCTTCTCCCAGAGGAATAATGGTAGCATATTTTGACTCATCATACTACGCATCATGTCCATAAGTGTACGGTTTCGTCTTTCAGCTACACCATTCATGCTTGGTGACCCAGGCATGGTATACTGAGGGACGATTCCGTTTTTCTCTAGGTATTTAGCAAATGGCCATGGATACTGTTCTCCTGATCCATCATATCGACCATAGTATTCACCCCCACGGTCCGATCTGACGGCTTTAATCCTTTTGTTGAGTTGTAACTCAACTTCAGCTTTTAAAGGATTTGAACATGTCTATTGCTTGTGCTTTTTCTTTAATCAAGAATATGTAGCCCTATCGCGAATAGTCGTCAATAAAGGTGATAAAATAAGAGTGGCCATTTCGAGTAACCGGATGAAATGGGCCACTAATATCGTTATGAATCAACTCTAATGGACTATTTGCACGATTTGCTTCATATCTTCGGACTTTAGTTTGTTTTCCTTTAGCACAAAGTACACACGACTCTAGGTCGGTTAAGTCTAAAGGATTGAGAAATTCTGTTTTGACAAGACATTCTATTCTGTTTTTAGACACATGTCCTAAACGTCGATGCCAAAGTGATCCTGAATTCTCATGAGTTAATTTTGCTTAACGTTTCGCGTTACAACATGCAAGGTTTCCTGATTTGAAGCGGACATTTATTGAATAAAGTTTATCAATTTCGGACATTATACCTTGACCAATCAATCTAGAAGCATGATAAAGTTGGAAATTTCCATTTCCAAAATAACCGTAATATCCACTTTTATCCAATCGATAAAACGAAATAAGATTTCGTTTAAACGATGGTACTATCAAAAGTGTTATGCAAATCTAGATAGAAACCGGATGTCAACAGCAATCTGAAATGCCCGATGGCTTCAAACTTTATGACGCTGCCATTTCCCCAATAGACGTATCTTTCATCGTCTCTTGGTTTTCTATGGCTTAGGCAACATTGCATAGTCACAGATAGGTGAGTCGTGGCTCCCGTATCGACCCCACCAAGTGGCTATATCCGAAACAAAATTAACTTCAGAACAAACTAAGAACGTACCTTTCTTCTTGAGCCAAGAATGATAACCTGTACAATTCTTCTTAAGATGTCCTTCCTTCTTGCAAAAGAAACAAGTCATGTTGTTGGGTGCGTCAGTAGCAGGCACCCCCTTTTCTTTTTGACTTGCCTTTTGCACAGTAACCTTTTCCGCAGCTTTGCGTTTCTTACCACCAAACTTGGTGCCGACAACATTCATAACTTCATGCCCACTTATGCTGCCGTTTCCACGGTACTATTTCGAGCAAAGTTTCTTTAAGAGATTGCATGTCTCGGCTTTCTCATTCTTTACATATCTTTGCTCGAGATCGGCTAAAAATTCTTTAGCCGCCATGGACTCAGAAACGTGTTTCCTGAAGCATTTGGGGATAGTCTTTTGCATGATCATAAGACACATGCGATTTGATCGTAGCCAGCGTGCCATGTGAGATTTTTTCTCACTGATACTTTTGTCTGTTAGTACAGCTGGACGATCTATCTTCAACGAAGTGTCTAGATCAGTAATCCCCAGAAAGATCTCAAATTGACCTTTCCATTGCTTATAGTTTGAACCGTTCATTGTAGGAATATCCTTAATGTTAGACATTATTGCTGAAAAGCAAACAAGAAGCGGACTTAATACACAACACGTGTAATCTTTAAACTGCATAAAAACAAATATCAAAATAGAAGCCCGATTCCATCTACCAATTGTCTTTCAATATTAGGGCTCTTTGGAGTCATCCCAATATCTTCCAACAATTGGGTGTAGTGGTCAATATGACGGCTCTCCAAGCACGGGTTAACCACCTTCCTTTGGGCCGATGAGTTAACCTATGCATTTAAAACTTTGTTGCCGGGCCCAATTGGGTCCACTACCATGCTCATATATGTTTTCGACAATCACACCTTCCTTTGGGCCGGTCAATGATTGCCTCCAACACATACATGCCCTTCACGATCATAACAAATATAGTGGCGATGATATGATTGCCGCACTTTAAGGGGATCATATTAAAGCCCTACATTTGCTAAGTCGCGTAACTTTAGGGTTCTAAATGATCTGCAGTTTCATGACTGACCCTTTTGCACATACCGTGCATGCTTAACTCCAACATCCGTTTTGTTTTACTTAAACCAATTCGAGCCAGCTTGATTCCTTTTACGGCTCAAATAAGAACCACCTTGAACCAAGCTCAGTTCTCCTTACGGTTTAGGAAAACAATATCTCTATCAATTAATTTAACAGGTGATATAACCTTATGATGGGTCACATTGAGTGTGAAATGTACCGATTCAGCAATACCCACTTGCCATAAGGGTGTATTACCATTCCACATAATTTCCAGGCCACCGGTGGAGTCACATTGGTTTCGCTTAAGTACCGACTTTCTTAGACAAAACTATGTATACGGTTGTTTTTTATCACAACTCAATGAGTCATCTATCACGAGTATAAACCGCATTGATTGATAAGTGTTGGTTAATTCAGTCAACTTAATCCATCGAATTAACTTGGTTGAACTCGGTAAAACCAGGTCAAACAAGATTCGGATCCTTATTGGATTAAGTTCCTTAACTTTATTTGTTTATTTGTTAACATGCATAAACATAAGGCATAAATAAATAAATAAACAAATAACTTCATGCACATAACGAAATACTACAATAATAACCGGAAATGAAACTTAACACTTGATTATTATTATTTTGGATTTCTTTAAAATAATAACAATAATAATAACATGAATTTATTATTATTATTACTATTTTCCTTAATAAACCTTTAATAATAACAATAATAATGGAATTATTATCGTTATTATTTACTTTATTTGCCTTTAAAAGAAACTTTAAAATAATAATAATAATTATTATTTATTATTATCACTATTTTCTTTTAATAATAATAACAATAATAATTAAATTATCATCATTATTATTATTCTTTGAAAGTAGACTTTAAAATAATAATAATAACAACAATTTGTTATTATTACTATTTTTCTTAAAAGAAACTTTAAATAATAATAAAATTATGATTATTTATTTTATCCAAAATAATAATAATAAACCAGATAAAAAAACTAAAAATAAAAAAATGGGACAGGGGCGCGGAATTAGGGCTGAGCCTTTACTGAAATTGGGTCGAGCCCTTTACTGAAACCGAATTAGGGCCAGAACTGAAAGCCCAATCCGCCAATTTTTTTTAAATTATTTCAAATACTATAGTGGGCCGAAGCCCTATTCTGAAACAGGGCCGGACCGGATTGAGACTGGATCCGGCCCAAATCCGCCTGTTGACCGGCGGATTGCAGGAGCAAAAATTCTGGGGTTTACTGCTGCAAGGGCATTCGAACACAAGACCTCTGATAGCTTGCCTTAAGTGCTGACCACGAAGCCAGCAGCTTTTGTTGATATAATCTTAAGCTTTATTAATTAATACAAATAGCACAGAAATTCCAGAAAAACAAAAACGTTGAAATTTCGGAGGGAGTTTCGAAACTAAGACCTCTGATTACTTATCCATCCGCGGGCCAGTAGGATAGCGTCCTTTTTGGCTATTGTGTGGGAGACATTACCTTATACTAAAGCAAATCAGATTTTCTGAAAACAAAAGGTTCTGAAATTTTTGCAGCAACAGATTGAACCTGCGACATTCAGGATCTTTAAAAGGCGTTGCTACCACTAGGCCGAAGCATATTTTGTATGGAAATCAAGGCTGCTTTGATTTTATATTATAAACCAGGATTTCCAGAAAAAAACAGAAAAGCAGCTGAAAACTTTGCAAAAGGAAGGTTTGAACCTTCGACCTGCCGTCCGCTGTCGCAGGCGTTAGCCACCAGGCCAGAGCCAGTATTTGGAAAACCCACAGACGCCGAAATTTATATACTATCCGAAACAGAAGCTTTTTCTTACCAAAAAAATTATTCCGGAAAAAACGTTTTGACCTGAAAAATTTCGCTTTTTCCGAACATGCACAGATCACCAAAATAAATAACTGATTCGATTAGGCCTGCTCTGATACCACTTGTTGGATTTAATTTAATAAACCCCTGAATAGGACCGTTTAATCGAATCAATGGACAAAGTAACAAATGCGGAAAATATACCTTGCTCCATTGCTGTTGTTAATCTGAACATGTACGCTGCAAATGCTCCGGCTGATGAAGAATCTTGCGTGATCCAAGGATTCACGACCTCCCACCAATTGCTGATATACCTCTTGAACGAAATCAACAACTCACTGCTTTACCCGATGGAGAGGCTAGACACTTGAACGAAATCAACAACTCACTGCTTTACCCGATGGAGAGGCTATGCAGGGTGGGCTTTTATAGAACAAGGTTGTCACACCCTACCTTTTTTTCCCTCTCTATGGCCGAATTCTTGATGGTGTATGAGGAGGTGAATGCCTCCTCCTTTATATAGAGGGAGAAAGGGGGAATAATGATGGGCATATTCCTTAATGGATAAAGTTTCTTTTATCCCAGATGCTTGGAATATACTTGATGCTATATTCAAGTTATCTTATCCATTATCCAATAGGAATCCTGGTGGGCATATTCCTTTATGGATAGAGATTCCCTTATCGCAGATACCTGGAATATACTGGATGCTATATTCAAGTTATGTCTATCCATTATCAAATATTATCTAGTACTTAATAATAAATATTATTAAATATTATTTAATATTTAATTATTTGTACCCACAATTATCTACTAGCCACACGTGGGTTGTCGCCCCTCGGGGACCAAATGTCATAATTTTATGGTCGTTGCACTTTGAGCCCATCCATCGCGGTCTCTGACCATATGACTGTCTACATATTCGGGGTTTCCATTTAGATCACTCCATACATCCACGAGTATACCCGATGATCACTTAACGTGTGGATGTTTTACGTAACAATTAATATTATTACGTGACATATGTGACATATAATATTATCATACATAACGTCCACTTTACGATTAATTCGTATAAACTTTATCAACGTGCTGCGCATCACACATATCTCGAATTAATCCCAATATGGCTTCCTTTCAGCCCCTGTCCAATCCCCCCAAACCACACTGCACACAACATTCCTTGTCGTCCACCATATCCTTCCACCACCAGCTCTCTCCATTTTCCCTCCGCAAACTATCGTCATGCCATCCCTGCTGCCAACCGCCTCCCTACACCTGAATCCACCATTCCTGCACCCACCCAGCATGAATCTAAACATCCTTAACCCTTCCCCTGAAATTCAGAGCCTTCGCCAATTCCACTCCTTTGACTGAGTCAGAGGACAAGTCAGGTGGCGGAGGAAATAGAGGGGAGGAAAACGAGAGGGAAAATGGGAGAAGCCAAAAAATATTAGAAATATGTATATACGCGCACAAAAGGTCAAAACATTCTTCCAGGAATAGCTTAAGACTCTCGGAAATTCTTTTGCCATTTTTTTTTATTTAAAGAAAACTTGAAAAAAAGGTCTTACCCCTTTAACCCAGATGAGATCATCTGACCTCCTTTTAAGGGGTATTAAATGACCACCCGACACGTGACACACAGGAGGTGGTGAGACTGGGTGCGGGTGACCCCCATCCAGCCTCACCACCCCTGTGTGCCACGTGACAGACGGTCCCAAGATGAATGAGGAGGGAAGGGGTCAGAGGATCCCGTCCGCTATAACCTGGCTGGTTTGCCAGAGGCAGAGATTCTCACGGGAAGAAGGACTATGTTTCATTTTGTAACAGATAAAAGACCAAAATATTTCAAAATAAATATATAATGAACCAAATCATTTCTTCAGAAAAAGTTTAAACGCCTCCGAATTTTTTTGTCCCATACTAAATGTATTGTTCATCTGAGCTAACCATCTTCAAACCAATAAATATAAAACTCACAATATTAACATTTAGTGTCTTAACTCATAAATCGTCAGAAGAAGTATTATATTTTATTTTAAATAGACGAAAGACCAAAATATTTCAAAGAAAAAGAAGACAATGAGCGAAAACCTTTATTCATAAAAAGCTTAAACGCCTCTGAAGTTTTTTTGTCCCATAATAAATGTTCATCTAAACTAACCATCTTCAAACTAATAAATAAAACTTTAAACTTAAAAAGTTGACATTTAGTATCTTAACTCATTGTATCGGCAACTTTACGTTAGTACTAAGATAAGTCGGTAGAAACTTCTAAACATAGCTAATTTAGTAATCGAGTGATAAATTATATCTAAAGTTATCGGTTGGAATCTTGTGAGCCTTATTTTGGATCTTTGGAGGCTTTTATTTTAGAACAAATTTAGATTCAAACATCTTCTGCACACCCAGCCTTATACTTTTCAGTTTTAAACGATTTGATATAATCTTTTACAAACCTTTTCAACACAGAGACTTTGAGACACCTTTTGTATCTAAATATGTGAGGAGAAAGCACACATACATCTATCTCGATTGCAGCAGAACTACTCGCACCCATGCTCAGCAATTGCTAAAGCGTCATCATTACAGATGTTGAGCGTTTTCCTTTGTGTATTGAAAAGCCCACGCAAGTATCCCTCTCTAACTGATTACTGAGAAAATGATGGGTCTCTGCCATTCACTTGTACGGTATTTCAGAAGGATATGAGTCGGAACCCACAAAACGAATTGAGAGGAAGACATACACTCATACTCAATAGCATCTGTTAATAATAGAGTTAGCAGTCTTTCCTCCAATATTTAGAAGAAATTTTGTCTCTCATGTTCACACGTAAATCCGTTACTACAAATTGATGTCATATTGCACTTACATAAACGATAAAACCAAACAAAACTCAAACCAAACATCCAAATATTTTTACCCTATGACATAGCGCATTGCAAAAATTATATACTCGCATACAGGGTATAGTGTCGTTTTTATTATCATCGTCATCTCAGCTATGCGACTTCTTTTGATACTTTTTTCTTTTATAAATTGGCCCTTATTGTATCAGTAAAATTTGGCACATCCATTACAAAGGGGTCGAACTCGACATCCATAAGGCCGTTAATCACCATATATTTACAATAGAAACAGAACATATTTCACTTCTCGATTATCAACATGAAATATTTCTCTTCAACTATTGATGAGTCCAGAAATGCTCACCGGATGGATCAAAGATGACTCGAGTTGTATGCCGTTAACTCTCCGTCTAAATTCGTCTATGGAACTTGAGAAGGAAGAGAAAACGTTAGAGGTCCCAGGGCAACGCTTAAGTCAGTTATGGGTGTTTTAGTAGGCAATTTATGCTGGAATAAAGGTTTAGATGAAACCTGTAATAACGTCTCACTGAGTATTAGGCCTTTTAAGTGTTGGCCGAGATGGAGTTCATAGGAGAAGGCTTCAAAAGTTGTTCCCAAAGTTGGATCCCTTTCCTCGTCTGGAAAGAGGGATATTTATACTCAATATTGAGTAGGTCTGACCCCCTGCCCGATGATGGGATTGCGATGTGTCTGAGATGGCTATCTTATCTGCTGCAGAGCCGCAGTATGATGAGACAAATGCCTGAGACCGTAGCTGTGTCAGTGGCTGACTCTATGATGTGTAAGTCGGTCTGTAATGATGACCTTGTACTGAGCCAGTCGATGCTTGACACCTGGAAAGTATTCTGCAGAACTACCTTGGTGGGTCCCAGATGCAAACAGATAATATCTTTCTCTAATCTTATCCGAGATGCTATGAGTAACAGTGTTTATGAGAGCAGAGCCGAGACTGTAACTTGGTGCTAAGATGAAGCCGATGCCGAAGTTAGTCAGAGGCCAAGCTGAATATACCCTTAGAAGTGCACTGTTAACTCCTTTATTTGCTGATGTTGACCATAAGAGGCTGCTTTGACTGAGGCATTGCCGAGCTGAGGTGCAATATGTAAAACTGTCCTTACGAGATGACTTCAATCCCAACCAGTCCTGGTCATGTTAAGCAGGTGCTGACCTGACTCAGGCATGCGGCCGATCTGACCAAGAATTATAATTGAATTTGCCTTAGCCGTATTAATAAATTTGCTTCAGCTAAAGGCATAAGATGGCTCCTGCCGAGCTGCAGGAATTATCTCAGACTTTAATTTGTCGTAGACCGCTTGTTGACTAATTGACGACTTTGTTTTTTCTGAGCATGTCAGATTTTGGTTCATCTAACTATGTAAAAAAAAGTCAATCAATGGCTATATATTCACAATAGAAATAGAATATACTTATCTTCTCGATTATCACCATGAACTACTTTCATTCAACTATGAGAAAAAAAGTCAACAATGACAATATTATAAAACAAAAAAGAATAATATATCTGCATTTTTCATATTATTATTTGAAAAGTAAATTTTGGTCCTGCCCAACTTTTCGAAAATCTTTTATGGCACGTATCTACTTGTTACAACAACTTTATTTTATGAAGATGGATTTACAATTTCCTGTCCTTTTAATACTATGTCACCCTTGTATGATATTCCTATTGGACAATGGACTTGAGTTTGTATAAGTGCCTACCCTCACCAGGCCACCCGCTAATATATATGCATATTTGTGTACGCGAGCATTTGCATACACGTATTATTGATTCTGAAATGGTAGGACATTAAAATTTCTCTGGGAAAAAAGGTAAATTTATTATTTATCCTCAATAATGAAATTCTTGACAAAATATAATATTACTGTCAAATATTGTCTAATAAATGAAAGATAATTCGCAAAGGGACATGCACTGTTCCACTGCTGTGGCCTGGTTTTAAGGGGACATCTTGTGTGCGTTACTGCGTAAGTCTTCATCCAAACTAAGAGGCCGTTGGGTTCCTGATTTACATCCTCCACAATGGTATTTAGGGCTGGGACGATGAGGCCCTCAAAGACAGAGAATGACCTTTTGTTTTAAGATAAATCGCAAACATATCCCGTTTCTTAATTTTTTTTTATCTCCATTATTATAGATACAATTTTCATGTTATATCTTTTATCATCGATTTTTCTCGTCATAGAGTTTTTTTATTCTTCCATGCTAAATTTATAATGTCTAATGAGTAATCGATACTCGTTGAATAATTAATAAGACATACAGATAAACAAAATTAAAATGTTAACGGAAACAGATGGAAAAGTTACCTTATTTTTTATCTTTCACTATTCTATTACTTATAGTTATTATATTAGCTGACGAATCACTAAGCGTCTGTTTGTTTTCTTTTTATGTTCTTCATTTCTCACTCTAGACACTTTTCAGTAAAATTTTAATTCACTTTTTTCGATTTTACATTTTTATCACACAAAATAAATAATTTTTATTCAAATTAATGGCATTATTTGTAAAAACCAGTAGCATTACATTAGCGAGCACTAGATGCAGATTAAAATAAGTATCATATTTAAAATTTAACACTATCTATCAATGAGTTAAAAATAAAAAATAAATAATATTTCATATCATCGTAACAGAAAAATACAAAATAAAATAAGGTTTTAAACTAGAGACGTCAAACAGGTCATGTTTCGTGTTTCGTGTTTTTCTGGTTTCGGGTATCAAAGTACTAAACCTATACCTGACCCATTTTCTTCGCGTATAGAGAAATAGATACTCATACATATACATGTCAGGTTTCGCGTCGTGTATCAGGTTTACCCACAAAGTAAAAAATGTTTCATGTTTGGGTCATTTCGCAAATTTTTCAGGTTTTTCATATTTCGTTCATTTTTAATGCTTCATGTATTTAAATCGAAGAGGGAGATGGAGGGAGACGACTATGACTATTAAAGATGAGAGATGATACCGAGGGAGACGGAGGGCTGCAGACTAGCGGCTGTAAAAGATGGGAGCTGAGGCGAAGGGAGACAGATGCGGCTGCTGCTGCTAAAGATGGAAAAGGAGACAGAGGAAGACGGAGGCCCGAGGGAGACAGAGGGTGGTCGGGTGGGAGTCAGAGAGTTCATACTTCAGAGAAGAGAAGAGAGAATGATGTAGGGGTTGAGTAGCCAGGTAGGGACGCGGGCGGGCAAAGAGTAAGGACTTAGGTTTTAGGATCTTTAATTTTAGAATTTCAACTTTAATAATTAATATTTGGAATATATTTCAAAAATCCGGGCATGATAAGTTTAAATGAGTAACACGTAAATGTATCTGAACATGACTCGCTCATAGTATGTAAGTTTCAGGTCTCATACGATTTGTATAAGAAACCCGCAAAGCTACACCTATATTTGCGAAAAGCGTATTAAATTAAGATCGTGTTTATGTATCGTGTCTGAGATTTATGCCACTATTTCAAACGCACGTAAAATTACCATATTGATGTTTGCCATTATTCAAGGCCACTTGAGAAGAGTGAGCTGCCGCCAGAAGGCGGCTGCATTGGGTAAGAGAATCAAATTCGTAGCAAGAAAAGTCGTAAGGATGAATTGATTGATGGAGTTTGCTGCAATCTAATGAAAGTTAATGAATACGGGATAGGATCTTCTCACCGTAAGAAGGTACGGTGACGTATGACTGTATGACACGTGGCAGTAAGGAAGTGATGAGGCTAGATGAGGGTCACTTATATCTAGGCTCACCATCTTTGTTGCTGCCACGTGTCGCGTGGTCACAAAAAAGATAAAAAATAGGGATAAAGAGATCCCAATCCAATGAATACGGATGAAACTGTCTGAAACTTCACACGCTTCCAAAGCACGCTTTACGGTGCAAAACTGACGTCACTGTAAGATCCCATGACACAAATTTCTACCGAGGATTCTTCTACTGACGCAATATTTCTTTTCCTTGTGGCAGAGAAATGTTACAGACTACTCAGAGGCAGCAGATTGCATGCATCCCAAGTCTTTTCTCTTTCCTCTGAACGGGATAGCTTCCTTTCTTCAGAGCCTACTTCCATGCAACACAAACACCACTCAAGCATGAAGCCAAGCTTGTCCGTGCTATCCCATGTTCTCGAACTCAACATATAAATAGACAATATATAATACAACAACATTACCCTATTTTCGAAGAGCTTTTCGTCTGTAACGAAGTATGAATGATCGTATGTACACAACTATATCTATATATTAGAAACACACAGAGTTTGTTTCCCAATGACTCATACAGAAAATTACGTCAATCTATGTCGATCAACTGCTACTTCACAATATAAGAAACACAACTAATTTATTGAGTCATTTTGCTTTATTCCATCATATTCTATCGGAAATGAAAAAAATAGATATTATATAGAAGAAAAGTCAAAAAAAATAATTTTAATAAAAGAACTCATTTTTATCATATTTTAAGAATAAAACTCAAATTTATACAACATGTTTGACAATATATCGAAAAAAGTCAAAAAAAATTAGTTTTTATAAAAGAACTCACTTTTATCATATTTTAAGAAGCAAACTCAAATATATACACCACGATTTTGTCAAAACCTTTGGCAATAAAACACCTTATATTCTTATCATAAAAAAAATACTCCCTATCCAATCAAATAAAATAACATCTCACCTATTTAAATATCATTGTCTTTTGGAGGTAAAACTGTGTCATTATACAATGTAGTTGGATATGATAGGAATCCAACCAGAATGATGAGGGCTCCGCGCAGCATAATATATTCAGAGTTTGCTCAACAAGTTAAAACAATGCTTGGATTGAATGTAGATGTGGAAGCAATTGATCTTGTGTGTTGTTCCCTTCACCAGCAGATGCTTTCATATACTTTTACGATCCTTCTTGTATTTCAAATGATGAAGATCTCGCGTCTGCCTTGCACATCCCAATACGTTGTTTAAATATTCCGTCTATGGAGATTTACGTGAGCGTTTGTGATATTCTAATAATAAGTCCATCAAACTTGGGTAGTACCAGTTGCGAAGGTTTACAAGGATATTACGTTGATATTGTTAGGACCTGTGAAAGTAACGTAGGAGGGTGTAGCTTGTCACGAACACTAGTGGATATTTCAGTGTATAGAGAAAATGATGACGACGATGTTGACGACGACTATAACAAAGACGATGAGGAGGGCGAGGATAATGAAGAAGAATGTTTAAAGAACCTTGAAGAAGAAGAAGAAGAAGACGAACCATAGAAGTATGAGGCATCAATACCTCATCTGGACGCGAACATTCTCTTTTTTTAAAAATTGTAGCTGATTAAAGGACACTGTAATTCATAGATGGGGTAGGATTAGAGAACAACTATGGAAAGAGATTACGGAGATAAATTAGAGTTGAATATGTTGTTCAAAACCAAATATGAAATGTGCCGTACAATTATGGTCCATAAAGCAAAATTGATTCTACAAAGTGGAGTCTAGTTCACCAGAATTTTAGTATTTTAGGTGCACAAACTGGAAGACACATAATTGTCAATGGCGTTTTCGAGCAAATTTGAGATAGACGCATAATTACTAGGAGATTGACATATTCTACGACTGCCAAAGCTGCATGAGTACAAACTTCACAACGGAAAATAAGAATGTCAATTCAAACGTAGTTTAGAGAATGATTAGAAAACACATTAGTCAGAAGAGTTTGAATGTGGACATCAACTACAAGAAAGCATTGAGGGGAACAAGGTAGCGATGACAATTCTGTATGGTAATTGGCTCAAATCTTTCTGTAAGTTGTCTTGTTATATGGCTCCCATTGGATCATCAAACAAAGAAACCATTGTCCGGTACAGGCATGATGTAGAATTGAGTATTGTCAATATGAAGGTATTTTGAGTTTCAATATTGTCATCCGATGATATCAATTGATGGTACATATTTGTATGGCAAGCATAGAGAGAAGCTATTAATTGAAGTTGCGGTTGATGCAGCTCACAATCTATTTCTGCTTGATTATGCTATTGTTGATGTGAAGAGTGAACAAAATTGAGGATGGTTGCTTAGGATCATGCGTCAGTGTGTAATCAGCAACATGAAAGATGCATGTTTGATTTCAGACTGGTCCACTGGTCTTTAAGCAGCGATTCGATTAGATCCAACATGTCAATTACCTAATGTCTATCATAGATATTATTTCCATCACATCAGATAAAATTTTTCATGAAGTTTTTATAGAATGAATTTATACATTTTATAGATAGTGTATGATCCTATTGTTGAATTGATCTGGAATCAATATTTACATATTAATTTCTTGGTAAGACATTAACAACTATTTTACGGGATGCTGCATCGGAACACAAAGCGCACAACTTTACTAAGTGTATGGAGAAGCTAAAGACACTGAAGTGAACTCAATGGGGCTAGTTGTTGGACAGATTCGGATGCTTTCCTCCCCAAGTTGTTACAGAATCTTGCTCCTTGCCACTGCTAAAGTCATGATCCTTGCAGAAGGCTAGCCACCTTCAGCTGACTGATTCAAAAATTGCTACTGTTTTGTGTTTCTTAACCTGCACCACCCTGTCTACCTACAAACATTGTCCCAACCGATATTGGACTAGCTCCCTACCCTACTTACCTACAACATTTTCACCATCCACGTAGTTATCCTTTTTGCTCCCGAATATACTTCGACAGACTGGATTTCATTATTTTTCCAACCAACATTGGACTAGTTATGGCTAATGTTAGAGTTAGAGTTAGGTTAGGAATAGAGTTAGGGTTAGAGATATGGTTAGAGCTAGGGTCTGGGTTAAGGGTTCGTGTTAGGGCTAGGATATAGTTGCTTTTGAGGCTAGGGTTTGTTTCTAAAATAGAACGAGTAACATAAGAAAATTCATCATCAATATTTATTGTATTATTTGGCATTCATAAATTGAAAACATGCAACCATAAATTATATGGTTGGTCTTTTAACAAGTTCCGTAATTTCTTCGACTGTATGTCATGGTTTGAGAACTCCAGCCGCAATGCTTTTCTATTCTAAATCTGTGCCGATTTGACTTTTCTTTTGAACAGTGTGTAAAGTGAACGTTATTGGTCGTGAAGGACACGCAAATGTACCCGTCAGATCTTCGTCATTATATATCGTAACAACATCAAATCAAATCTGTTGTGTCTATTAGGACCCAAAAGCGAGCATCTACACACAAATTCAAGATCATCTTTATTTTTATTTTTGTCGACGACCATCAACGTATGTCTAGGAATTCTTTCAACTTAATGTTAGTTGAAACATTTAAAACAATCGCATCAGAACCGTGATACAAGCGTTATGCACAATATATTTCTATCAAAAACGTAGTGTGCATTACGGTTCTGTCAAAACCGTGGTGTGCCAAAAGTCAAATCGACACAAAACCGTGGTGTATAGATTTGGATTTTCTTCCAAAAATGCGATAAAAGTAGAATTTTTTATTAAAACTATTTTTTTTTGCCTTTTCTCCTATATATAGGATCCAAAAAAGTTTTTCAGTCATATATTATTAGGTTAACTGTTTGTAAAAAGTTATTCTCTCATTCCTAAAAATATTGTAATAGTCGATTTTTTAGCATCATATACACATATATATATGTATATATATACACGAGCGCGAAAGAAGGACAATACTTATGAGAACTTTATTAATGAACCCTCACACGTGGCGAGCAAACACCATAAGTATAGAAAAACTACGTAATTCTTTACCCTCGTAATGAAACATAAAAGGAAAAGGTCTTAATTGAAGCATCATCAACTAATGTGGTAGCGAACACTATGCAATATGGCACATTATTGGTATTAAAAAAAATAAAAATCACCTGGTATGCGAGCAAAGCTTCTAAAAGCGAGACGCGATCTCTTCACCGTCTCCATCCTCACCTCATTGCCCACTGTCAGATACGTGACAGCAAGGAGGGTGATGAGGCTAAATACATGTGACACTCATCTAGTCTCACTATCCTTCCTTGATGACACGTGTCGGTCGGTGGACAATTAGGTGAGAGTGAAGACGGTGAAGAAATCCGGTCCCTCCAAAAGCACAGCAGACGACGTGAAGTAAAATTTTCTTCTCGATTAGTGACAGATTTAGGAAAGATGTGTACAACTAAAAGAGGGGAAAAAAAGGATTTTATGAAATTTATTGCCTAAAAACAGTCTACTACAAAATAAGTCGATAATGTCAAAAATACTTTTATACTCTAAAATGAACATAAAATTCAAAATAAACTCAAACCACTATAAATGTAATTAAATTATAAATTTAACTTGTAGAAACGTAACATCTTCATTTCTCATCTCTAAGAAGATATTTGTTTCTATATAAGTGGCCAAACAACCATCTAACAACTGTTCACCTATAATATTTCGAAACTTATTTTAATATAGTTCTATATCAAAATGCTCTTTGCACAATATCGGTAGACATGAGAAAAATCAACGAGATGCTTTACAAGCAAATAAAATAGTTGACATCTTCCATTTTTTCCATCTTAACTCGCTTCAGCTAACCAATATTTTTCTACCCGTGATATCTATTATTCCTCCGCATAACACATGTGAAAGTATCGAGTTCATTTTTAAGTCGTAGTAATTTAACATTTAAAAACCTAATAGGATAATTTCAGCCTTAGCATTTTTTATATTAACAAATCTCAACCACATCTTCTATCTCATGTTCTAAGTCATCTAATCAAGACATGTCATCTGTATACTTTTTAATTCAAACCTAATTAATATACTTGACATTGTTCCATTAGATGAGTAAGAAGAGGGGATACATGATTATGAGATCTTATCTCAATTTTTAATTTATCAAAAGAAGAAAATCAATGAAGTTGAATCAAATTAGACATATAGGTAATCAACTCCATGGTTACTTTGTCAAATGAATTGTTGAACTTTTTAAAATTGTAGATAAATAATTGACAAAAAGACATCCATTTAGAAATTAAAAAAGATTTGCGACATTGTCGATGTGGACGTGCATCTTTGCTTAAATTTTCTGAAGTACATTCTTTTACATTTTATTTTATAGGCCCGCACTGCTCCTGATTGCGAAATAACATAAAGCCCAGAGTGTAAGAGATCCTGGACCTGTTGTGCAAGATGGTAACATACATACATATACATGTGTTTACAACACACACATATATTTTTAAAAAAAAAAATTCGGGGAGGGGAATCGAAATCGAGACCCAGAGATGGGATAAATGCTACTCAACCGCTAGACCTAAAGGTTTTTCGCACACACACAGATATATATATATATATATATATATATATATATATATATATATATATATATATATATATATATATATATATATATATAGCCGAATTTGCCAAAAAGTGTGCTTAATGCTATCAGCAGGAAAATGTCCCATTTCTTATGGAATGAAAGACATCATTGGCAATCTTGGAAGGCAGTATGTCGGCTAAAAGAATTTGGAGGTTTAGGAATTCGTAATCTACTTACACTGCAGCAGGCATATGATTGTCGATTGTGGTGGAGCTATCACCATTCCTCTTCATTGTGGGCTGAGTTTAGCAGGATCAAATATGGTCAAAGATCGTCAATCTATGCTCATATTTATGACTCTCCGACTTGGAAGCGTATATGTCGTATTGATTCTCTGATGATTGAGTATGTACAGGTCATGCCAGAAGGTTTCTTATGGACGCCAGATAGCACGGGACAATTCTCACTTAAATCGATATATCACATTTTATCAAATGCAGCGACATGCCCTATTCAAAGTTTATTTAGTGGCCAACATTACCGTTGGGTAGGCGCTTATTACTTTGGAGATTATGGCGTCGTGCGCTTGCATTAGCTGATAATCTTCGCAGTTGGCAGACAATTTTTCCGACACAGTGCATATTCTGCAAACGTGATTCAGATAGCCTTGATCATATCTTTCTATGTTGCCCCTCTATCAAGCCCCTATGGCAGGAAATGTCTATACTTTTTTTCAGGCCCAATGCCAAACTCAAGCATGCTGGGAGTATTATTTGATGCGGTGGTGGAGAGCTTCCTCTCCCCATACAATGTTAGGTCAGTTGAGAGTAGTGGTGTCATCCTTCATTGTATGAGTTATTTGGAAGGAGTATGTGCGTATTAGATTTGGAGATGAGAATTTTTCGTATCGACGTTTGTTTGAGCGGGTTCGAGAGCATGTGTATACGTGGTGTGGAGCAACAACGGGTCGGAAGTTCTCACAAAGGATACCACACCTAGTCTCACTTTCGTTTTCACCTCCTATTCGAAACCGGCTGCCTAAAATTGTAAGATGGGAAAATCCGCCTACGGGCAAGTTAAAGTTGAATGTAGATGCGGCAGTTATCAACTCCTCAGCGGCGGTAGGCGCAATATTGCGCAATCATCACGGGATTTTTGTTTCGGCGATTTGTTTTTGCTTGCCTGCGGTTACCCCCTTAAGAGCTGAGCTAATGGTCCTGCAATTGGCCCTAATGTTCTACACGCGTGAATATGATGCTTTGCTGTTAGAAACAGACTGTCGGGTACTCACTCAGCACCTAATGATTCCACATAGATTTAAGGGACCTATTCCAAAGATTTGGAGCGCACATTAAAATTCATGCGCCTAAATGGGGCATCGCTCAAACACTGCTTTCGTGAGGCTAATACTGTAGCACACGCCTTAGCTCCACACGGATTTCATTCAGCAGGGGTAACAATTTATACATCTTTAGCTGAATTGCCATGTGAAGTTCGAGGGGCACTACACGTGGATGCATCGGTGCCAAACTTACGATTTTGATCCTTAAGTCTCCCAATGGGTTGGCGCATTATGAACATGGTTGCCTATGTCCTACTTTGACATATACAACGTTGGTATGCTTTCGTTTCATTAACTATCTTTTACATTGTTATATTGCCTCACATACATTGTATATATCACGCATTTTATTTTTCTGCTGCTGCTGAGGAAAATGAGGCCAAGTCGCGCAACACATTCGGACAAATATAACAGTTGGCTATACATTTGTGGTTGCCCGTGTTCATGATGGATACGGACAACGGCGGTATGTACAGGAATTATATCTTTGGTTCTAAACTATGCTCAATTAATACTTTATTAATTATCTCTTTTTTGTCTTTGACATGGCGACAATTGGAGCAACCTTGCTTTACTTCATCCACACGACAACAATGCATTACGGCTCTGGATTTCAATACCGGTTATTCAAGAATTAGGCAGCCTTCTATAGTTCGTTTATATTTTGTTCATTCTTGTTCATTGTTAGTCACGAATAACATGTTATTATTTGCTGCTTTCCTGCGTTTCATGTATATCTTTACACTTTTATCTTCTTTAATTTGGGAGAGTCTCCCCCATAGCTTAGCACGGCTCTTGTAACCACGGTATTCCTCCGCCACGAGTGAGGGTTATTATATTAATAAAACACCTGGACAATACCGCCCGTCTTTCATCAAAAAAAAATTTATATAGCAAAAAACCTTTAGGCCTCCATTGTTTAGGGCTGTGCTGTTCCATTCCTTTATATCTTTGTATTCGAGCTCTTATCAACCATATCTCGTCATATAAATATGTACGCTTTTTCCTTCGTCAAGTTTTTATCCACAAGGGTGGTTTTACTTGACAAGGATTTAATGCGGCATATCATATATGACTGGAGGTTGCACATACTTGCATCGCTTCATGCGCTATTTGCTTACGATGACATTCCCATGGATGTAATATGGTTTTCTCACACCATAAGTGAGGATTTTTAATAAAATTTGCTTTCATATATATATATATATGTATATATACATATATGTATATATATGTATATATATATGTGTAGAGAGAGAGAGAGATAGACACACGTATATATTATAAATATGTATATTGATGTATGCGACATTTTATATGACAAATTTTGGTATATAAATGTTATACTGAAACAGAAGTGTCTGCCAAACAGCTAGTGCTGTCACTGGGTGGACCATCAGCTTTACCTCGTTTAAGTGATGTTTGAGTTTTGATCTTAAACCAAATCGTAAAACGTATCTCTGTCGGGTTGGGATTGCATGACGCTGTAAATGGAAACGCGGATCTGACGCGGCCACTAAATGGCCGCCACGTGGCATACACCGAAAAACCTTTTTTTTTAGATTTCGTTTTTTGTTTAAAATTAATCAAAAAAATGCCCTGAAATTATTCCAACCCGCCTTTTTCTTCCTCACGCCTCCTTCCTCCAGCGAAATACTCTTTCTCCGCCGACTGCATCGTCTCCACGGATTCAGGCTGCCAGACTCCACAAATAGCAGCAGGTAATTCTAATCCCTTCTTCCACCATCTCTAATTTCCTCCTTCTTCTTCTTCCTCCACCAACTCTTCTTCATGTCGGCGATCTTATAACTTTTCCGATCTTCTGTAAATGCCCCACCTCCGATCAGCTGAAAAGGAACATTTCTTTTCTTATTACCTATGTTTTTCAGCCTTCTGATACAATAAATTCGATTGCTTTAAAACTGGGATCAGATGAAAAGTCGATAATTGAGTTCAATGGGAACAATTTAAAGCCTTACGATGCAGTTTTTGTTCCGGTGTCAAAGATTCCTCTGTTGTTTATACCAATCACCAAAGCCTAAGAAATAATTCTGCTGAACTTCCGGGATCGAAAAAACAGGGGAAGAAGGATAGAAGGAGGAAATTAGGGATGGTGGAAGAAGGGATTTAGAGAGTTACCTGCTATTTCTGGAGTCTGGTCGCCTGAATCCGTGGAGACGATGCAGTCGGCGGAGGAAGAGTATTTGGCTGGAGGAAGTAGGCGTGAGGAAGAAAAAGGCAGAAAGTAGGGTTGGAATAATTTCATGGCATTTTTTTGATTAATTTTAAACAAAAAGAAATTTTTTTTAAAAAAAAGTTTTTTTCAGTGCATGCCACGTGGCGGCCATTTAGTGGCCGCGTCAGATCCGCGTTTCCATTTACAGCGTCATGCAATCCCACCCCCATCTCTGTCACCAGTTACTGGTATGGGCGTCTCTGATTGAGTTGAGTTTGAAAACGTTACGTGCGAGTTTGAGAGATGATTATATAATGACTTCAATCATCAGGTTGCATTTGTTTATATCATCTAATCAATAAACTTGATGCAATATGTTAGCAATATAGATAGTATAAAGTAAATTTGTTCTCCTCTCTTGAGCCTTTATCCTACAAGTTCCTTTGACTTCATGAATTTGAGCTCATTCGTGAGGAAAATATGTATTTCTAACATATAGGTATGATTATATACATTCGATCTCTTATACTTTGGTATATGCGGGAACCTCTAAGGTAATGAGGTAATGTTGTTGTTGTCGTTGTGGGGAAAATGTAAAAAAAATCTTCACTACTGGAGAGGCCGTCATGTATTGATGCAATGTGATAAGTTTATTTTAGTACGTGTTTTAGAGTTTTTACAGTGGTAGATCTAAGATTTTTAATGAGGGTATGCAAACTTTTTTTTTTGTAACTGTTAATCGACAGTAGAAAATACGTTAACACTTTTAAACTATATATACATAAAACCGAAACAAACTCAAACTATTGTAGATACAAATAAAGTTATAAATATTCCCGTCCCGACTTTAATTTTTCTTTTTTGAAGCATTTTAAGATATCATATTGTTTTCCAAAAAAAAAAAAAGTTTACCACACAATAATCCAAATAAAGTTACAAGTGTTCTCATTTTGGGATTTAACCCTAGTTCTCACAAAAAAATGTAATAACATTTACCACTAGACAAATTCGAATTCCTAAATATATATACGGAGCAAAGCGATTTAAGACGTGTAGCGGTGGATTTTTTCACGACTTTGTTTACCAGTGAGGCTGTGGAGGATATTGATGATTTCTTGCAACTTATTCCTCATATTGTATCCCCTGCTGATAATGTCAGTTTATTATGCATTCCGTATATTGATGAGGTCAAACAAGCGGTTTGGAGCTTGAATCCAAATAGTGCTTCTGGTCCTGACGGTTACAATTGTTACTTTTTTCGCACATGCTTGGAGATATTGAAAACGGACGTCCTTTGTGCGGTTCAAGAGCTTTCTTGGGTATTCCGGCACCACAGTTTATGTTATCCTCCATTATCACTCTTTTGACCAAGATTTCACAGCCTTAGACATTTGCAGACTTTAGGCCGATATGTCTCTCGAGTTTTATAGGCAAGGTGATCGGTCGTTTGATTGCCACACGCTTATCTAATTTATTACCTGCTCTCATTTCTGTAGAACAAATTGGGTTTTTTAAGGGTCATGCCATTAGTGAACATGTCCTTATGGCTAATGAAATGACTCATTTTTGAAGAAAGATACACGTGGCGCGCATGTGATGATTAAACTGGACATGGCGAAGGCGTTTGACAGGGTGAATTGGCATTATATGATGCGCTTGCTTCAGAAGTTTGGATTCTTTGATTTTTTTTTCATTCGGCTCATCATAAATACAATGAAATATTCAAAGCTGTCTACCTTGATCAATGGCAAAATCTTTAGCTTCTTTTTCCCCTCACGAGGTGTGAAACAAGGTGATCCGTTATTTCTGTTACTATTTATTCTTTGCTCTGAAGGCTTCAATCAGGGGCTTAAACATCGTTTTGACATTGGAACCCTTCGTGGCTTTACTATGGGTCGGGTACTCGGGGTCTCCCATTTGTCTTACGCAGACGATTTTCTTATCTTTCTTAACAGATCATCACATAATCTGCAGACTTTCCAAGCGTTTCTACGCTCTTACCAACGTGCGTTAGGGCAACTGGTAAATTATAGTAAAAGTCAATTTGTGGCCAGCTCATATGTGACACCTCAGCGGCGGATGACAGTTAGCCAAATCCTGGAAATGCGATCTTCTTCCCTCCCGATCAAATATCTCGGTTCCTATCTATATTGGGGAGTCAATCGAGCACGGTATTGTCGGTCTCTCTTACATCATTTTGATGCAAAATTAGCGGGTTGCGCTTGTCAGTTACTTTCTCCTGGTGGCCGGTTAGTACTTTTGCAGACAATTTTAGCTTCTTTACATTTGCACATTATGGCCACGGCAAGGCTTCCTAAGAGTGTCATCGACGTCATTCATCGTAAAGTGGCTTCATTTGTTTAGGGAAATCGACATCATTGGGTATCTTGGAAACATCTGTGTATACATATATGCGGGCTAGATATGGTCCTAGACATGACTACCCTCCTCGTCTTTATGATTCACCAGGCTGGAAGCGTATTTGCTCTATTCATCCATTCTGTTTGGCACATACCACACTCAGCGATCACATGGTATGGCACAATTCACATTCGGGTTTATTTACTTTGCGTTAAGCGTATGAAGACACCCGTGATCATCGGCCAATATTATACTCACATAAATACATTTGGTGGAAATCCCTACCCAAGTTTGCAAGTATCTTTATGTGGCGATTATTTCATGGCGCACTTCCACTAGAAGATAACCTTGTACGATTTGTTCAAATTTGCCCCTCTATGTGCCCTTTTTGCAAGTGTTCTTCGGGCTACCTTGCCCCATGTATTTCTCCAAAGTATCCATATCAAGAATATTTGGAACAGAAAAGCTCTGATTTTGAATGGGTCACTGCCTGACTCATCTTCTGTCTGTCCGTACCTATTGAAATGGTGGTTGTCTTCCTCTTCGCGTTCGCTTCCGGGGAAATATCGCATTGTGGCTCCTTCTTTTATGTGTTGGGCAATTTGGAAGGTATATACAAATGCAATATTCGGCCATGCTGGCCTCTCCACTAGTAACATATACACTTTGGCTCGCCAATCATGTTATACTTGGGCATCTACGTTATCTAGTAAGAAACATGCTGTCAATCTTCATGACTTAATTGAGCATGGATTCTCTCATTTTCTGAAAGTGCCGATGGTCCAATTGGTTAAATGGCTGCTCCTTCCGTCTGGCAAACTCAAGCTCAACATTGATGCTTCAACTGGCAAAAGAATGGCTTCTCCTGGCGCCATCTTATGAGATCATCGCGGACGTATGCTTGGTGATATTTCTTATACTCTACCTTGTCTTCCACCTCTACTGGCTGAACTACAAGCTGTATTATACAGTGTCATCTACTTTGGCGCCCAACATCTTAACATGTTGGTTGAAACCGACTGTTTAGCGATTACCCAACCCACGTAGGATATTCTCGGATCTCATTCTGACGACTTAAATCGTTTACACCTTTTCCTGCATCTTACAGGTAGTTCACTGTATCATATTCTACGTGGAGCTAATATGGTTGCTCATCATCTAGCGCAGCATAGCAGCATGTTTCCATTTACGATGAGATATACCACGCCTACTTCTCTGCCTCTTGCGGCCAGAGGCTTCTATTTGACGAACCAGTCCACACCAGCTTTGCGTTTTTAATTCCATACCGTTATGGACTCGCTCCTTATCCTTGGATGTTGCCTGTATCTCATAGGTACAGATAACAGCGGTATGACATGGTTTCTTTATTCTTTTGCGATTTCTTACAGCTATCACCATAAAAAAAAACATATAGCGACAGACAAAAGTCGTCGCTATGTCGTCGTTACAGACATTTAGCGACGAAATAGCGACGAAAAAAGTTGGTCGCGATACGGCTTGTCGCAAAGTGAATTTCGTCGGTGAAGCGTCGCTATATTGGGACGGAAAAATTTCGTCGGTGTTGCGTCGCATAATTGCGACGAAAAACTGTCAGTTCTGCGACCAGATACTGCCGTCGTTGTTTCGTCGGTGTATGTTTTCGTCGCTATTTTATAATTTTTTATTTTTTTATTTCCTTTCTGCGACATATTTTTTCGTCGCAAAGTTTCGTCGGTATATTTTTTCGTCGCTATTTTTAAATTTTTTGATTTTTTATTTCCGGTCTGCGACATTTCGTTTTCGTCGCAGGTTCGTCGCTATTTTATAATTTAATATTTAATATTTAATATTTTATAATTTAATATTTATAAATAATACAATATATTATTAATTAAATAGTTTTTATTATTATTTAATTTTATAATAATAAAAATATTTTGTATATTAAATCATTTGTACGAATGTTATACCGAAATACAGTACTTGCGTATTGAAGTTCGTAAACAACACAAACGAAATAGAATCCGTATAAATGTCATATAAAATATAAAAGTACAAAGAATATCTCAATACAATAAACGAAATAGACTGTACGAAAAATCAAAAAATGAAATACTATGCAGAGGAAGATGGAGGGGGATCATGCGGAGAAGAGTGACCATCAGGGGGAGGCTGAGACTGCGAGGAGCCGGAAATCATAGAGATGATGAGATGCGACAACTGCGAGATTTGCTGGTTCGTCTGCTCCTGCACTTGCATCGTCTGCTGCTGCACCTGCATCGTCTGCTGCTGCGCATGCTCAAGCACCTGCTGAATCGCCTGCTGAAGCGTCACACCCGCACATATTCCCAACGGTCGAAGAATGCGTCGCAAGTTCGTCGCTATACCGTCGCTAAAATTACCTATTTATACCCCAAACATCCGCACATATATATACACACATACAAAGTTATAAAACATCAAAATATGCCGCGTCGTTTTAGAAGAACCCCAAGGCGTGGTGGAGGGGCAAACAGTGCCCCGCCACAAGGGCCTCCTCCCCAACCACCATCGGTTGAGCGGGAGGGTTCCGTATCTGTGTATGGCCCACTACCGCGAGAGGATGCTCGAGAACAAACGCCGGAAAGGGATATCGACTACCGTATGCTGATAGCAAACATGCAACAGCAGTCGAGACAACTGCACAGCATGACTAGAAGGCTGCGGAAGTTGAAATTCAGATATTCCAAACTGAAGCGCCTCCTCAGAGAGTTCGCAGATAATGTGGCAGCCACTCTTTCTTCCGATGACGAAGAGTGAACGGCCCCTCTGCGCCTCTCTTTTAGATTTCTTTTTTTAATTTTTCGTTTCATAATGTAAAATTTTTATTATTAAATTAATAAATTTTTTTTCCAATCACTGCTTTCTTTTTCCTTAATTAATACACGTGTTTAATCCTCGACGAATCTGCGACGACACAATGACAAATCGGAATATGAACGAAAAGTAAAACAAAACGTTTGCGACATGCGGGTTTCATCGACAAAAAAACCGACGATACACAACGCCAAGAACCTACTCACCGACGAATTTATTTTATCATTGTTCTGGAATTTTAGCGACAAAATAGCTACGATATAGCGACGTAAGGCTACAAACTACATAGCGACGAATAAAACATACAGAATAGCGACGCACCACCGACAAAACACCGACGAACGTATTAATCTGACTACTTTTCTGCTAGCGACAATGCCTTTCATCGTATTTTCGTCGCAATTAACGACGAAAACTAGTGTATCGCAAATGCGTCGCAAAGTACCGACGCAACACCGACGAACCTTGGTTTGTCGGTGAATTTTTCGTCGGTAAATGAAATTCTTTTTGTGGTGTATGGCTATCATATGTTTTTCACTATTGGTTCCTATTTTGCTCGCTGAGGTCCGGTGGATGTTTCACCACTAAATACAGTAACACTATATCAATTGGTGCCCTTATTGACGTCGCCTGTATTCATTTTGAATGCAGGCGTCCCCGGTATGACTTTGTTTTTATTTGTTCCTACTATATATTCCATGTTTATATGTTACTTATACTTTGCTCCTGCTCTTCTCTTTGCGATCATCACTGGGAGCAAGTCTATGGTTCGCGCCATGTCAGCATGCACAAACGGGTATTTATCATAGAATGTTCATCTCACACATCTCTCGTTAGATTCCACTTTCAATTTGTATTTAACCTTGTATTTATGTTTACTTTTTGACATTTCCCCTTTACTTTGATCTGGGAGAGTCTCCCGTAGATTTGAGGACGTCTATGTAATCACAGTATTCCTCCGCCATAAATGAGGGTTTATATATGTACTAATAAAACACCGGATGGTACCGCCGGTCTTTCACAAGGAAAAAAATATACACATAAGCACATATATGCATCACAAACTAAATTCTCTTGCAGTTGTTTAACTAATAAATTGTATTTGATCTATAAGTGTAAACTATTTTTTTCATAGTTGATGTCATACATGGATCCGCCTATGGTCTCTTATGTGAGTCTTTTTTAGGATCATTTAGTGTTATTTTGACATTTCTATTATATTTTTGGAGTCTCTAGCATTTTATAGTAATATTTATATTTTATTTTAGAGTAGATAGTTTTACTTGTTTTTTTTTTTTGTATTTTTATTGTAGGTGTGAGAGTTGAGATTCATATGTTCAACGACGAAGAAGCTCAAGTTGGATCAAGGGACTGTTAATTCTGGAAGATGCATTAAGAAACCTACATTTTACGCAATTTTTGCCATAAAAAACCTTGAGATGTAATAGCCCAATGAAGCCCATTAGCTAGCTTGGTGCCCTAAGTTATAGCTATACATACTTCTTTTAAGGCAACTATCAAGCAGGAAGTAGTAGTTTTAGCTTTAGTAGTAGTATAATGTAGAGTAGAAAATTCTCTCAAGCTTTCTACTTCTTCAAACGTTTGTACTTTATTATTCCAAGACTCCATCTTTTACTTAAAGTTTGTAATTTAAACTTTATGTCTTTTATTTAAAGCTTTTCTCCCAAAGTTCATGCATTTCATTTCTAGTTAGTAGTAGTTTAGCTAGTTAAGTTGATTATTTTAGCTAGTTTATTTCAATATTTTATTTAATTTACTTACTACAGCTATCATTTTTAATCATGTTTACTATATTTAGTCAATTTTTTTATATTTATAGTATCTAGTCTTGGTGGATCGACTTCAATTTCCTTGTCTATATTATACTATGTAATTAGATTAATTAAGCTATTATTTGGTGTGTTTCAGACACGCATCACAATGTTTATGAAGACGTGTATGATTGCGTACATCCGATCTATTTATACCCTGTCATAGGTGGAAGCCTCTAAGACAATAAGTAATGTTGTTGTTGTTCTAATAAGCTCCGGATGTGGCACATGAGACGAGATGAGATCTTTGCACGACCTGATCGATGAACTTTATAAGTAGGCCTCTCCATATGACAGCTTTAATTTTTCTTTGGAGCTCAAAACATTGATCAGTCATATGATCGTGGTCCTTATGGAAGTGACAATATGCAATGGTCTCTCACTTGTTAGAAGGCTATTGCATGGGCTTAGGTTGGCTTAAGATGATTAAGGCCAGCACATGGAATAGTGGTACAGGCAAAGGAAATCGGAGGATACGCCAGGCCTGTCCAGGTCTCATACCTTTGAGGAGCTGGTCTACAGAGCGCATATGTTTGTATCCCAAAAAAAAGATGAAAATTAGAGAGAAAATAATCGAGAAAAGAGACGCAAAATTTACCTAGTTTGACCAATTTGATCTGTTGGAGAAAACACATAAAATTGTTGTATAAAGTATTCTAAATTTATATAAAAACATGTAAGAAGGTTGATTAGAGAAATAAATGAAACTTGGGTTGTATGGATGAAACGATGCCCTGAATTTTGAAGATACCGAATGTTCAGTGAGCGAGACCGAATGTTCGGTCATGATTTCTTAGTTTATTCTGATTCTGAAGTTTCTGTTTTGTGGGTGAACATTCGATGAAGCCGTTTAACTAATGTTCGGTCCAGAGTTTAGTAGTTGTAATGTTCAAAAATTTCAAACCCAGTCTTCGGTCTGAGAAATCGAATGTTCGATCTATTGCAGACAACATAATTTTCTGCTGTCTTTTGATGAAGATGCTACTTTGGCAACTTGAGACAACTCTTTTCAACCTTGAACAGTGATAGACTAACTTTGAAAGTTAAATTCTGTAGATATGTGTCAAATTAACTTCTTTCTTGTGGATTAAAGTCTATAAATATAAGAATCACAAGGTTTTGAAGGAAATGCTTTGAACTACTTTGAAAGGCTTTTCAGAAAAACTTTTTGGAGACTCTTGTGGAAACTTGTAAAAAAAATTTCTCCTCTCTCTTCTTCTTCTTTTGTTATTAATCTGATGGGCCCCAGCCAAGCCAAGAAGAGCCAACCGTAGCGGGAGGCACACCAATGCAAGACAAGAGCCCTATAACAAGGAGCATGGCCAAGAAATTGATGCATGAAGTTGGAATCTTCCTTTACAAGCATGATGAGGATGAACCAAGTCAAGATAGTCTACATTGGATCCATTTGCTACAAGCTTTAACTTAGTTTTTTGAATCAAGAGGTCACAATTACAGAAGATGGAAGTAGCAGAGATGAAAATGTTAAGATGGATGTGTGGACATACAAGGGTAGACCGGATCAGAAACAAGGTGTTTCGAGAAAGATTAGGCGTGGCTGGTATAGCAGATAAGATAAGAGAGGGAAGATTGAGATGGTTTGGGCATGTCAAGTGGAGATAGACAACGGCGTCGGTCAGAACAAATGAAAGCCTCATTGTAGAGGGAAACAAGAGTAAAGGCAGGCCCAAACTGACTTGGGATGAGCAGATAAGACACGACTTACTAGATTTGCACCTCTCTGGGGACATGGTCCAGGATAGGAGTTCATGGGAACATAAGATTAAGGTTAACGAGATATAGGTCATATATAGGGACACTTTAGAGTATATTTAGGGACATAGATAGGCGTAGACACTATCTACGCTTTAGGTTGACTTTCCACTTGGTTGCATATGTTATACCGTTGTTTTACATTACATGTACATATATAAGTGATGTGTATTTTAATATCGAAAGGCCTTTCTTTATATCTCTTGAATTTACTCGCTAACACACTAGCACAACATATCTCTATTATCATGTCATTTATGCAGGTGGAGCCGGGGGTCTCACTGGAAACAGACTCTCTATCCCTTGGGATAGAGGTATTGTCTGCCTACCACTTACCCTCCCCAGACCCTAATGACAGCTTTTGCTGTCATTGGGATATACTGGGTCCGGATGATGATGATGATGATGAGTCTTGTATGTATTGTTCATATTGTTGAGTGCTTAGCTTTTTGTCCTTTATAAATTGTTGTAAACTAGCCAAGACATGTCCTAGTATATTGCATATGTTGTTTGGTGTATGCTTGAACTGATTTTAGGCCAAGAAAACTTGATGGAGTCCATGATGAACGTTCATACACCAAGTTGAGTTCAAAGGGCAAGCTGGCAGCATGACACCCTCTTAGTATTTCAGTCATATCTCACCAACCATAACTCCAATTGACTTGATTCTATTTGGAGGTGAAATCTAAGAGGATAAGCTACAATGTTCATGTTCAGCACTTTCCCAGAAAAGGCATGTATTAAGCTACAAAATCGTTGCTACAAGCTGGCTACTTAGTCACCTGCTTCCAAAGGCCCACATCTGAAGCAGGTCACCTTCAAACGGGAATAACTCACTCATTTCAGCTCCAAAGGATGTCATTATGTTGTCAAAAAAACATCTAAAGGAAAATATCTACAACTTTTATTTTATGTGCAAGAGCTGAATCTGATTGGAAGATAGAGTTATATTGCAAGACAATTCATGAGTCAAATCTGGACAGATTTTGCTTTCTTGATTGTCCAAATGGGATTTTCAACCAATCAGATGCAAGGGACCAATCCAACTCATCAAGGACATGTCAAATTTTATTCAAAATCATTGAGGAGCAGAACCAATCACAAATCAAAGGCTAAACAACTTGCAAGGCAAAAAGATCTTTTAGCCGAGAAGACCTTTCCTGAAGTTGTCAATCGTATTCCAAGTTGCACTTTGTTTAACTTTCTTTCTTTGCTCCTATTGGACCCCAAACATTTGTATCTTCCCTTAGAAGCCTTGTTTGGCTTATTTAATGTAGCTTAGGCCTTTGTAAAATACACAATCTGAATATACAAACTTTCGACAGTTTTTGCCCTTAACATATTTTGGTTTTCCCATTGAATCTTTTGATTGCCTTTAAGAAACTTGAACAAATTCTTGATTGTATTAATTCATATGATTGGGATGGATATTGTTTGAGAGGGTTTAAGGCTTGCTCAATCAAGTTGAAGTCATTTGCGAAGTGTTCATCTAACTCGGCTGAAATCCATTCGGTTGAAGTGTTGGGTGTTCTTGGAATATTTTGCACCTTCATACTTGGCTCCATCTGGTCCCTTTGAGTGAAGAAAGGTCCTAAAATAGCTGAGTGTTTGTGCATCAAGTGGTATCAGAGCTATAAGGTATTCTTCATCTCAAACTATCCTTGTTTAAGTTGCTGAAAATTCTGAAACCGTATGATGTTTTGGTAGGTACTGAATTCATGCGATTTTTTTTTGGATTCCAGACTTTAATTTAGTCTAAAACATAGTTTAAGATGTTAGCTAATGATGTGTAATACTTGTTTAGGCGTTTAAAGAGTCATTAAAATCAGAAAAAACAAAAATAGTTAGCTAGTCACTAGGTTCTTAAATTCTGTTTTTGTATAGCAATTCAAATCTTGTTTTCATGCATTTTTGTCCTAACAACCTGGGCACAAAACTTGATAAATCACCTAATATACCTTTGATCATGATGTGGTAAAGTTGGTTTGTCGATTTGGCATTGATTGGTTTGAGAACAAGAAAGGAAACCGCCTAAGTGTCATGTTTGGCCCGCCAGCGAGCAGCCTGAATTGGAGGCGGGTTTCATTGAGTTTTTCTCATCAAACTTTGTCAAACTTTGCATGAACATCCATAACATGCTAAAATATAATGTGTTAGAGTTTGTTTGAAGTTTGCTTGTAGTTCAGCCGCATATCCCTCAAAAAAATTCTGTCATAGTTTAAACTTGTTTTACTCAATGTTTATCTTGTAGTTATTGCTCATAAATGTGTTTAGTCACCCTTCAAGTGTTAAATACATTATGTTGCAGTTTGTTTATTTGTGTTAGTAAAGTAAAACTAGAAAATCCAAGAAGTGTATGCTTGTATCTTTGTTGTAGGCAATCCGTGTCTTAGAATTCTATTTTTTTTGTCTTCTTTCTTTGATTGGAACCATCATCCATTAGTATAAAAGCTGTTTGTGTGTCTTGCATTTAGGTAATTATAGGTTGTACGATTTGTGTTAAGATGTTGTCTTTAGGTTAAACAAAACTGAAAATCATACAAACAAGGCTCACATTTGTAGGCTGTTTGCATATAGCCGTACCTAAAACAAGTTTCACCACCATTTTTGTTTATCATATGTTCCAAACCATGTCAAACTAGTATAACAAGATTATCATGACCTGTTTTACATTGTTTTAAGCATATAAACCGAAAATCAAACAAAAAGAAAAGGAACTTACATGCAAACCATGACTTAGGAGTACATATTGACTGATTAGTACATACTTAAATGTTGGCTGAATATTTGCCTTTACGTTGTGTTGGTTTAAATTGATTAAAGACTTTTTTGGACTTAGGTTCCCATTTAAAATCAGTCTTTCCATATTTTAGCCCACATTGTTATATTGCCAACCTTAACGAATCATCATGTTGTCATTACACTTTCTGAAATGGCATTGAACTTTATACACTCGGTTGTTATATTTGTGAAACACTTGTCACTTGACTAGTGTTCAGTTGTGTTGTAAAGGAAACTTTTTCACAAAAAACAACCAAAACTTGTGCAAGCAAACCCAAAGCCGTGAGCAATGTTTCATAAAGGCTGTGAGCAGTAGTCTCACCAAACAAGCCAAAAAACACAAAGAAAGAAAATAGAGCTTGTTTGAGAAAGAAACTGAGAGAAAAGCCAACCTACGTCACAAAAGTAATAGGCAAGACGCATGAGAGATTGCACAAGAGGAAAGTATATTAGAAAAGTTCCAAATTCATAAAAAGAGGAACTTAGAAATGAAATTTGTGCAAAAAGAAATAGAAAGTACCATCAGCCAAAGTGTTGACCTTTGTTGAAAAAGTTTCAAGAACAAACCCTTATTGAGCACTTGTGTGTGTATTTAGCTTTCACTTATTACAATTGAGATTGCATAAAGATTGAAGTAAGTTAAGGGATTGTTTTGTAAAAACCCTTATTTTTCTTGATCCGGCCTAAACATCACTTGACTTCTATGCTTCTTTGATTCTTAGATAGTCCAAGATTGTTGTTTAATTAATTGGCAACTTAAAGTAGAAGTAAATATATTGTCAACTTTTTTGGTTGGATTTCTTTACTTGCTTTCAATCATGGTTACTTCACAAGAAAGAGAAAATTCACCCCCTTCTACCCCCAGCACACCTTAAGGTCCTGCCACACTTGAAACATTGCAACAAACTATTGCTAGCATGATTCACGATTTTGGTCACATGAAAAGTGAAATTGAAGATCTTAAAATAATTCTCGAGCTCCCAAGGGAGAAAGTGCTAGTCAAGATCGAAGAGAACCCCCAAGTGTACCTTTTAATGAAGGAACATCTTGTGGTGGTGAATCTTGGACTGAACATCGTGGAAACATGTCCCACAGAGGACGTGGTAGGAATCGTGGTCTAAATGGCGGTCATAAGAACATTTCGTTTGAGGATAGATTTGATGATCCCCCTGAGTACAATGATTGTTGTCAGGAAGAGAGGTATTATAACAACAGGTTTGAAAGAAATGAACCTCCTGAAGAGGATTTCATTACAGTTAAACTGAATATACCTCCCTTCCAAGGGAAAAGTGACGCTGAAGCACACATGCAATGGGAACTTAAGTTATATCATATGTATCTTGTACTAATTATTCTGAGTTGGCCAAAGTTTGGTATGCTATTTTTGAGTTTGTAGATTATGCTTTACTTTGGTAGGAACATCTGCAAAATACAAGGAGACGAGCTAGACAACCTCCTGTTGTCACATGGGCAGAACTCAAGCAAGAGATGAGGAAGAGATTCATATCGCAATCCTATGAAAGAAGTGTCTACCAAAAGCTGCAACAACTCTCTCAAGGTAACAAATCTGTTGATGAATATTATAAAGAGTTAGAACATTTGCTTGCCAAGACAAACATAGAAGAAGCTGAGGAGGCCACAATGGCAAGGTTCTTAGGTGGCCTTAAAAAAGAAATTGCATTCAAATTGGAACTCACCCTACTCAGATTTGGCTTCTATGGTCCACACTGTTGAGAAAGTGGAAAGGCAACTCAAGGTACGTACCTCTGCCCCTTCTTTTCATCCTAATCCTTCAAACTTTTCCAAGTTACAGCCTAGGCCAAGTTTCAAACTCCCACAAAGTCAAGGCTGTGGATTTCTAGGGAGGGCGCCACAAAGCTTTCCAAAGCGTCCCACAACAAGCAACTCTCCAATTATAGACAAAAGAAAAGCAAAGGTGGAAGGTACTACTTCTAACACTAGATTCCGTGATATTCAATGTTTTAAATGCTTAGGTAAAGGTCATTTTGCAAATCAATGCCCCAACCCTATATGCATTCTGTTCATTGAGGAGTCTAATGAGTATTATTCTGAAGAAGAATTGGAAGAGAATGAGGAAGTTGAGAAAACGTGTGAGGAAGAAGAAGAAATAGTTGATGAGAGTAATGAATGTGAAAATAAAGAGTTCTTAGTTGTACGACGTGCTTTAAATGTTCAAGTCAAAATAGAAGAGCAAGATTTACAAAGAGAAAACATTTTTCACATCCATTGCATGGTTAGAGGCAAAGTGTGTACACTCATCATTGATTCTGGTTCATGTACAAACGTTGCAAGCATTGAAATTGTTAGGAAACTTGATTTGCCCTTAATCAATCACCCACATCCTTATAGACTTACATGGCTTAATGATTGTGGAGAAGTTTATGTTAATAAACAAGTCTTGATTCCTTTATCAATTGGTGGGTATTCTGATGAGGTCTTATGTGATGTAGCACCTATGCATTCAAGTCGTATCTTGCTAGGTAGGCCATGTCAATTTGATAATAAAGTAATATATGATGGCTACTTAAATAGGTATTCCTTTAGACACCATAACAAACTGTTTAATCTGCGCGCACTACGCCCCACAAAAGGTGTTTGAGGATCAAAGGAGAATGACCAAGAGTCGAAATGATCCAAAGGAAAAGGAATTGGGAAGAATCTTCCTTAAAAACATTCGTTCTGACAAAGTTGAATCAAAGGGGAAAGAATTGTAAAGGTTGGCCTTTACAATTCACTTTCCGGTGATTATGATCCGGCTGTAGAAGTGCCAATTGTTCCGATTTGGGTATCTTTTCCAGGATTACCGATTTACTTTCACCGTAAAGATGCCCTTTTTCAGATTGCGCAAATACTGGGGACGCCTCTAAAACTTGACGCTGCAACCACAACATCTAATCGACCGTCTGTTGCGCGCATATGCATTGAATTGGATGTATCAAAAGATCTTCCTCAGCGGGTTCATATTCAAGCGCCGACGCGTATTATCATGCAAAACGTGATATATGAAGACCTACCACCCTATTGTACCACCTGCTTCAGATTAGGGCATATTTCAACCAACTGTGGCAAATCAGATTCCACGATGGCTGAGCAGGAACCCATATCTGCCTGTGATAATAAGGATAATAAAGAGAAGAAGAATGTAGCGAAGGAGAAAAGCCAACGATGGACTCCAAAAAAAACACCTCTGGACACTATACTAAAATGAACCTCAACCTATCCCACAAATGCAGCAGATTGCAACACCAACTGATCAGCCCTCTCTGTGTCGGGGTCTGATGTCCTCTCCTGATCTAGGGCCAACTGAAGCAATATCCAACGTACAGGAGGTTTTTCGCTTACGTGGTGTTGATGATTGTATGATAGGAGATCTAAATGAGCATGTTACAGATGCATCTCACTCGGATAGTGAACTAGCGATACCACTGGATGTTAATTGTCTAGATGAACATGATTGACGTCTTTATACACAACTGACAAATCTAATGGAGGCAACATATTTGGATGTTAATAACTCAGAGACTGGCCCTGAAATCTCTACAATTCCACAACCACAATTGTTACGTCGCTCACAACAGCCAGCTCCTACTTCGCCTCGACTCACCAGGTTAAGAGCAGCACATCTCTCTAACTCTTTTGAAGCTTTGTCTCAATGAAGATACTAGTTTGGAATATTCGTGGTATCAAAACCTCGATCAATCGATCGGCCTATCTTATCTGCAAACACAGTTTGCATATATTAATTGTTATAGAACCAAAAGCTCGATTGTCCTTATTATTGTCGTATCAACTTAAGCTGGGTTTCTCAAATTCTGTATCTGCATGTAACGATCATATCTGGTTCTTTTGGAAGGACTCTCTATTAGCATTGGAAAATGAGAGAACTGGAACGCAAAATCATTCTGTTAAATATCGATGGCTAGCATCAGGAGAGCAGTTTTGGCTCACATCGGTTTATGGCATGCTCACATTGTCGGCTAGAAGGCCTCTTTAGGCAGACTTACAACTTTTTCATTCTACTTTGGATTTACCATGGCTGCTGGGTGGTGATTTTAATACTTTTCGAACGTTGGATGAACATCGTGGCAGATCATCACCTACACTACACTCGCTGCAAGAATTTAATGATTTTATACAAACATGTGATTTACAAGAAATTCCATTTCAAGGATCTTTATTTACTTGGTGCGACAGCATGGGTTTATGTCAAGTATGGTGTCGACTTGATCGCTTCTTGTGTTCGTCGACCTTTTTTGACATATTTCCAGTTCAACATGTTTGTCATCTTGCTCGGGCAACATCTGATCATGCGCCTTTATTATTGACATGTGATTCATCGGACAATAATCGGGGTCCAAGCCATTTAGATATCTTGATGTTTGGCAGTCACATCAAGATTTCGACGCTTTTGTTATACATCACTGGAATTCATTTCCAACGGTAGGGGGCATGTGGGGATTCGTAGATAAGCTGCGTCATCTACAAAAGGAACTTAAGAGATGGAATAAGGAGGTTTTTGGCAACATATTTGATGCGGTAGCAGAAGCAGAAAAGCAAGTCCTTATTTGTGAAAAGGCATTCGAGTTAGACACCACAGATTTGAATAGGTCTCGGTATCATCAGAGTATGGCAGAACTTCAACTGATGCAGAAGAGCGCCTTCCTTTACTGGAAACAAAAGGCCAACGTTAAATGGATTAAGGACGGCGATGCTAACATTGCATTTTATCATAGTACAGTGAAAGATAAACGGCGAAAACAAGCCATTCGCCGAATCCAACGACCGGATGGTAGTGAATGCTTACAAAGCACGGAAATTGAAATGGAAGCTATCCGTTATTTCTCAAATGTTTTCACAGCTGAGCCTGTGGATGATTGCGATGCCATTTCGCAGCACATTCAAGTATTACTGACAACAGAAGACAATGATTTATTGCAACAAATTCCATTGTTGCAAGAGATCAAACAAGCTGTATGGGATCTTAGTCCCACTAGTGCGGCTGGCCCAGGCGGCTTTCCAAGAAGTTTTTACAGACATTTCTGGGGGGCTCATTCAATCGGATGTTCTCAAAGCGGTTCAAGAATTTTATTTGGGTATAAGAGTTCCACAGCGGGTGGCAGCAACAACGGTCGTTCTCATTCCCAAAATCTCAAATCCTCAGACATTTACAGATTTTCGCCCTATTTGTTTGACAAATTTTATCTCCAAAGTATTCACAAGATTGTTCGCTTCTTGATTGAGCAAATTACTACCTAAGATTATCTCACCGGAACAAGCAGGTTTCTTGAGTGGTAGGGGTATTACGGATCAGATCTTATTAGCTCAAGAAATGGTTCATATCATTGACAAAAGACCGCGAGGAGGACAAGTCGTGGTTAAACTTGACATGGCCAAAGCTTTTGATAGGGTAAATTGGCACTACCTTGATCTAATGCTACACCGCATGGGTTTTACATCAAGAATAGTTCGAATCTTGCTTAATAATTTACAATTCACACGTTGTTTTATTCTTATCAATGCAAGCAATCTACTTCCTTCCCCATCAAACGCGGCGTCAAACAGGGAGATCCTTTATCGCTGTTGTTATTTATCATTTCTTCCAAGGGATTCTCTCGTGGGCTAAAAGCATTGACGTCGACTGGTGCAATAAAAGGATTTGCCACGGGACGCGTGCCAAGTATATCCCATTTGGGATTTGCAGAAGACTTGTTGGTTTTCTTAAATGGTTCTTCATGTAACCTCGAAAAATTTAGCAATTTTTTGACAGCAAATTAGCGAGCGTCAGGTCAATTGGTAAATTATCATAAAAGCCAAGTTGTTGTAGGAGCAGGGATCAATGGACAGTCTGCCTCTTCGGTATTGGGAATGAGACTAGCGTCACTGCCAATAAAGTATCTTGGTTCCTTTCTATATAAGGGTGTAAACAGGTCCAGGTATTGTTCTTCCCTTATTAATCATTTTGAGGCTAAACTAACTTCTTGGTCCAATACACTGATGTCGATGGCTGGTTGGCTGGTGCTGTTGAAGCATGTTTTAAATACAATGCCAATACATATTATCGCCAGCTCTCGCTTACCAAAGAGTGTTATCGATATCTTGCATCGCAAAATGGTATCTTTTCTCTGGAAAGACAGGTATCATTGGAAATCATGGTCATCTATCAGCTTCTCAGCAAAGGACGGTGGACTTGATGTTAGAAATCTTTTGCATGTTCAGAAAGTGTATGACAGTCAACTGTGGTGGAAGTATCACCATTCTGACACATTATGGGCTGAGTTTTGTAAACGCAAATACGGCAATCGACGATCATTGTATTCTCACTTTTATGATTCACCCTCTGGAAATGCATTTGTCACATCAATGATTTTAGGGAACTACATACCCAGCGATCGCCGCATTCCATTCAGTGGTTACCGGACACAAATGGCCAATTTTCCATAAAGTCAGCATATAATGTAATTAGCATAATAGAAAACCATCGACATGAGACTCGGTATATTTGGTGGAAGCAATCCCCTCCAGCATTACAACTCTTCTTATGGAGGCTATGGAATAGAGCTCTGCCTATGGTTGATCAATTACGCGCTTGGCTCACAATACTTCCATCACAATATGCATTTTGTGGATTGAAATCGATTTCCAAGATCATGTTTTCCTCAGTTGTCCACGGATACAACCATTATGGGTGGAAATATCTGCGATTTTTCCAGGTCCTATGCCACGCAGCAATACAATTAAAGGCCATTTATACCTTTGGTGGAGTATAGCTAATTAAACTACCATGATTGGGCAACTGCGAGCCGTAGTGCCATCGTTTGTGACATGGACAATATGGAAAGAATATGTGGCAATACGTTTTGGATCAGAAACCTTTGTCTATGCTAGATTGTCTGAAAAGGTACGAAACACTGTCTACACATGGTGCGCAGCAATGAATGGAAAAAAGTTTGCAATGACCATGCCACATCTCGTGGCCCATCATTTTTCGCCTACATTGCGCATAAAGAGAATTAGGATCGTACGCTGGGAATTGCCACCTTCAGGAAAACTCAAGCTAAACGTTGATGCAACAGTAAGCTGATCTCAGGCAGCTTGCGGAGCCATCCTGCGAGGGCACCAGGGTCAACTAATTTCATCTATTTGCTTTGCTTTTCCTATGTACACTCCATTGCGTGCGGAACTTATGACCCTCACACTAGCTTTGCTCTACTATGCAAGGGAGTATAATAACATCATCATTGAAACCGATTGCAAATCCCTTCTGTCCTTGCTCATGAACTCTCAGAGGATTACAGGAATATTAGCAGAAGATATTCGTCGCACATCCATGTTCTTATCTCTTAACCAATCCACCATACAATATTTTCCAAGGGAAGCGAATACTGCTGCTCATTTATTAGCGCAACATGGTTATAGAGCAGCTGGCTTTCAATGTTATTAGTCTCTTCAGGAACTCCCTGCTGAGGTTCGGGGGGCAATACACTTGGACCTGCAGCTGCCAACCCGCCGTTGATGAGGTATCACAAGGTATTGGCGATCTTTTCTTTTTTGTTGCCTGTGTTTCCATTTAAACAGGTAACCTTGGTGTGTCGCTTATTTCATCATTGTTTTTTCATCACATTAGCTTATGGGAACTGCATTGCATTCTTGATGTTGCCTTGGTTCTTTTTGAATCAAGGCGACATGGGTATGTGCTCTTTAAGGCTAATTATTTTTTGTGCCTTCTTTATACGCTAATGATGTCTACTCTCATGTTTGATACTGAGGTGCGCTGGACTGAATTATATGCTGGGGATCCATTCTTTGCATCATTGAACGAATTGAACGAATTGATCTGCATTATATGTGTTGGACTGACCTAGAGTATATGCGCCGGACTGGATTGCTCTACCTTCCTGTGGCATCCTACTATTCTTTGGATGCGATTCTCACTTTTGCTGCATCATCATCTCAAATGGAGCCGCCTTCTGCCTCGGCTGCATCACGGTGGCAAACTTGGCTTGATCTGCTGGAATTACTTTATCATCAACTTATTGTCAACTAGATCTACTGTATCTTCCTCGACACATAGAGATTGTAGTTCATATATGTTCACAATTTCATCTTCAGCTGTATTATTTCATCGCTCCAAGCATATAAATATGCACGCTTTTTCCTTCGCCAAGGTTTTATCCACAAGGGTGGTTTTACTTGGTAAGGTTTTAATGTGACATATCATATATGATTGGAGGTTGAAACTCATTAGCTCACTTCATTATCTCTTTTCTTATGCTGACTTGTTGTAATATGGTTTTCCTCCACCAAAAGTGAGGATTTCTCAATAATATATAATCTTTCATAAAAAAATAAAGATAAGAAGAAGAGTTCTCTCTTTGCATCACCAAGTGAGGTGTTCCACTCAATCAATTCCAAAAAAACCGTGTACATCTTACTTTACAAAGAAACCTTATTTTCTTCATCTGATTTACCCTCTACTTTGCCCAGTGAAGTCACCTCCCTACTACAAGAGTTTTTAAATTTGTTCCCCGAAGGAAATCCCAAAGGTTTACCACCTCTAAGAGGCATTGAGCATCAAATAGATTTCATTCCAGGAGCGGTCCTACCCAATAGGCCTGCTTATAGTGCCAATCCAGAGGAAACTAAGGAGATCCAAAGACAAGTTGATGAACTCTTAGACCAAGGTAAGGTGTGAGAGAGTATGAGCCCTTGTGCCATACCTATGATAGTTGTCCTTAAGAGAGATGGAACTTGGAGGATGTGTACCGACTGTAGAGCAATCAATAAGATTGTTGTGAAGTATAGATACCCTATATCTAGGTTGGGTGATATGTTGGACATGTTACATGGGTGTATATACTTTACCAAAGTAGATCTTAAGCAAGGATACTTCCAAGTGAGAATTAGAGAAGGAGATGAATAGAAAATGATTTTCAAGACTAAGTTTGGATTGTATGAGCGGTTAGTCATGCCCTTTGGCCTAACTAATGCCCACCTTTACGAGGTTGATGAATGAGGTCTTAAGGAAGTTCATTGGGAAATTTGTGGTAGCATACTTTGATGACATCCTTATCTACTCCAAATCTATCAGTGAACACCTTATCCATTTGAGAGCTATGTTTGAAACATTGCAAAAGGAACAACTATATGCCAATATTAAGAAATGTTCATTCTGTCTACACAAAGTAGTGTTCCTAGGTTTTGTGATCAGTGTTGAAGGGATAGAGATGGACCAAGAGAAGGTCAAGTCCATCACTGAATGGCCAACACCTAAGTCTGCGGGGGAAATTAGGAGTTTTCATGGACTAGCCAGCTTTTATAGACATTTTGTCAAAGATTTCTCTACCATTGCCGCACCATTAAATGAGTTGGTTAAGAAAAATGTAAGTTTTCAATGGGGGAACCACACAACAACAAGCCTTTGATGAACTTAAGAAACGTCTAACCTCAGCACCAATCCTAAGATTACCAAACTTTAAAGAGACATTTGAAGTTGAGTGTGATGCCAGCGGGGTTGGCATTGGAGCTGTACTGAATCAAGCTAAGAAACCCATAGCTTATTTCAGTGAGAAGTTAAGAGGAGCAGTCTTGAACTATTCAACCTATGACAAAGAACTTTTTGCCTTAGTTAGATCTTTACGAACTTGGTAACATTATTTGCAACCTAAGGAGTTTATGATCCACACTGATCATGAAAGCCTTAAGTACCTTAAGAGCCAATGTAAACTGAACAAAAGGCATGCAAAATGGGTTGAATACATTGAACAATTCCCATATGTAATCAAGTATAATCAAGGAAAAGACAATATTATTGCTGATGCTCTATCTCATCGATATACTTTGATTATTACGCTGAATTGTGACATGTTTGGTTTTGAAACTATCAAAGACTTGTATGTCTCTGATCATGACTTTAGTTCAATCTATGAAGCATGTCTTGAATCCCCTTTTGGTAAGTTCTATCTGCATGAAGGATTCTTGTTTAAAGAACAAAAGTTATCTATACCAATGTGTTCAATGAGGGAACTTCTGATCAAGGAAGCTCATGGAGGAGGCTTGATGGGTCATTTTGGCTCATTCAAGACGTTAGAGATGCTTAAGGAACATTTCTTCTGGCCACACATACACGTGAATGTTGAAAAAGTATGTGCTAGTTGCATTACATGCAAGCAAGCTACATCTAGAACACAACTTCATGGATTGTACACTCATTTACATGTTCCCAATTCACCTTGGACTGATCTTTCAATGGACTTTGTGTTAGGATGGCCTAGGTCCAAGAGTGGTAAGGATAGCATCTTTGTTGTTGTTGATAGATTTTCTAAGATGGCAAATTTTATTGCGTGCAAGAAGGTGGATGATGCCACCCACGTTTCTGACCTTTTCTTTAAGGAAATTGTAAGATTGCATGGAATGCCCTATACCATTTTAAGCAATAGAGATACAAAGTTTCTAAGCCACTTCTGGCGTGTTCTGTGGAGTAGACTTAGTACTAAACTTCTTTTCTCAATAACGCTCACCCACAAACTGATGGACAAACGTAGGTAGTCAATAGAACTTTGTCACAATTGTTGCGTGTCACAATTCAAAATAACTTAAAGAACTGGGAAGATTGTTTAGCTTACATTGAGTTTTCATACAATAGGAATGTTCATAGCGGTACTTTGCATTCTCCTTTTGAAGTTGTTTATGGCTTTAACCCTTTATCCCCATTTGACTTAGTCCCCATTCCCGTTCAGGAACGTGTTAGTCTTAATGGAGAACGTAAGGCTAAACTTGTCAAAGATTTACATGAAAAGGTTAAGTCACAACTTCAAGCTAAACACAAAGTGTACGCTAAAAGAGCTAACAAGAGCCGTAAGGTTGTTACATTTGAACCTGGAGATCTCGTTTGGTTACACTTAAGGAATGAAAGGTTTCATAAGGAAAGGAAATCAAAGTTGATGCCGAGAGGCGATGGACCATTCAAAGTTGTCCAAAGACTTGGAGATAACGCATACATCCTTGACATCCTAAAGAAAGGTATGGTTAGGTCTCTAAAACGTTTAATGTTGCTGACCTTACTCCATTTAGTGTTTGATCCAAATTCGAGGTCGAATCCTTTCCAAGAGGGGAGGAATGATAAGCCCTAGCCAAGCCAAGAAGAACCAACCGCAGCGGGAGGTACACCAATGCAAGACAAGGGCCCCAAAACAAGGATCATGGCTAATAAATTGATGCATGAAGTTGGAACCTTCCTTTACAAGCATGTTGAGGATGAACCAAGTCAAGATAGTCTACATTGGATCCATTTGCTACAAGCTTGAACTTAGTTTTTTGAATCGTGTTGTAATATATTAGTTAGTCTTGTGTATATTGTTCATATTGTTGAGTGCTTAGCTTTATTTCCTTTATAAATTGTTGTAAAATAACCAAGACATGTCCTAGTATGTTGCATATGTTTTTTGGTGTATTTTTGAACTGATTTTTGGCCAAGGAAGCTTGATGGAGTCCATGCCAAACGTTCATACACCAAGTTGAGTTGAAAGGGCAAGCTGGCAGCATGACACACCCTTAGTATTTCATCCATATATCACTAACCACAACTCCAATTGACTTGATTCTAGTTGGAGGTGAAATCTAGGAGGATAAGCTACAATGTTGATGTTCAGCACTTTCCAAGAACAGGCCTGTATCCAGCTACAAAATCGTTATAACAAGCTGGCTGCTTAGTCACCTGCTTCTAAAGGTCCACATCAGAAACATGTCAAATGCAAACGGACATAACTCACTCATTTAAGCTCTCAAAGATGTCATTCTGGTGTCAAAACACATCTACAGGAAAATATCTACAAATTGGATTTTATGTGCAAGAGCTGAATCTGATTGGAAAATAGAGTTATATTGCAAAACAATCCAGGAGTCAAATCTGGACAGATTTTGCTTTCTTGATTGTCCAAGTGGGATTCTTAGCCAATCAGATGCAAGGGACCAATCCAACTCATCAAGGACGTGTTAAATGTTACTCCAAATCAGGGAGGAGCTGAACCAATCACAAATCAAAGGCTAAACAACTTGCAAGACAAAAAGAACTTTCAGCCGAGAAGACCTTTCCTAAAGTTGTCAATCTTAATCCAAGTTGCACTTTGTTTAACTTTCTTTCTTTGCTCCTATTGGAGCCCAAACATTTGTATCTTCCCTTAGAAGCCCTGTTTGGTTTATTTAAAGTAGCTTAGCCTTTGTAAAATAGACAATCTGAATATACAAAACTTCCGGCAGTTTTTGCTCAAAACATATTTTGTTTGAGAGGGTTTAAGGCTTGCTCAATCAAGTTGAAGTCATTTGCAAAGTGTTCATCTAACTTGGCTGAAATTCATTCGGTTGAAGTGTTGGGTCTTCTTGGAATGTTTTGCACCTTCATCCTTGGCTCCAAATAGTCCCTTTGAGTTGAAGAAAGATCCTAAAATAGCTGAGTGTTTGTGCATCATAATCACTGCAAATAAAAAAGTCAAATCTTCTTCCCTAGAGCAGACAAATACATTGCTCAGTTGGTAGATACAAAATTACTTTAGAGATAGTGTAACATTCATTTGATGCATCTCAACTATTTCTTCCTCTTTTGTTTTTAGTGTCTTTTCCGTTTGGTTATCATATCCTTGTAATTTTCTACTACTTTGTGCATCTACAAATGAAATTTAATGAAACTTGAGAATTATTTCTTTGATTTTCTCTCCGATTTCTATGGACTTCAACTTAGTTTTATTGGTTTCATCAAGTGTTTATCCTCCATGCCTGAATTTTCAATAATCTTAAAACAAATCTGTTTGTGGAAGATGATAGATTCGAAATAGTGAAATCCTATAAAGGAATTTGTGTTGTCGTTCCCTTGGCATTCATCTTTCTCTATTTCGGCAAACTGCGGGGTTGAATCCTCAGAGAAAACATCATAGAGAAATCATAGAAAATGCCAAGAAAATCAAAGAGACCAATGAAGGCATATCTAGTTTGAGCATAATAACCACTCAAAGGAAGATGCTCAAAAGTCGGAAGCACATGAAGCTTGTAGCCATGAGGACGCTCATCATAAAAGTAGCCAATTTCATCAAATTGGACTTGGATGCAAACAAAACCAAAGAAAGCCCAAAAAAGAGTAGATGAAAAGGCAATAGAGGTGGCATCAACGTAATTCTTGGTATTGGATGAAGAGAAAAATCTATAAAAATCATTCAAATTAGTGAAGACAAGAAGATCACGGTCATCATCTTCTTTGAGGTAAACTTGTTGGTAATGCAATAGAATGAATGGTAGATGTATGCCTACCAAAAACATTGCAACAAGTAGATAGTTATTTCTTGAAATTCAAGAGATGAAAAATGGTAAACAAATTTTCTTTGAGAATGCCAAGAAATCAAAGTAGTTGACAAGTTGAAAGTGCTCTTAAAATTAATCTTGTCCATAAGGCTGAAGTTGACAATTTGTTTCGTGTTCCTAATACACATAGGAATTTGGATTCCGAGTTTCTATCAAAAAGACTATTATTATCTGGTTTTGTATTACGTATATGATCTTTCGACTCTTAAAGGTTTGCCTCTGGTTATATATATGATTAATTCATTTATCTTGTGCTACGTAAGACAAGATCATAAAAATACTAATGCTATTAAGTGAATAAAGATGGATATTATATCTTTTAGAATGACTAAAGCATGTACTACATGCTTTGTTTATGATTTGAGGAAAGTCTATGCACGCATTTAAATGTATTTAAATATGTGACATGATTTGGCTTGATTTCGTAATAAAAGTTTTATGTTTATGTTTATGCCATGTTACGAGGTTTATAGATGGTTGAAATCTCTAGTTAAAAAAATTTCCCTAGATATTCAATGTGAAGCATGCTAGCTGTGCAGAATTTTGAAAGCATTCTATGATAAATGGAAAATCTAAGAATTAGATATTTTAAGTTTGCTTTCACCTTTTGCGAATAGAGATTCTTGTTGAAAATGAAAGAACTAAGATTAGTTGTTAAGATTTCATAATGGTAGGCATGTGTACATGAAGATTTCTAGTCATATGTATTTGATTTCTTTGTGGATATGCTAAAAAACTTAGAAATAATTTAAGAAGGATTCCTAGGTTTGGATGTTAGCATTAAGTCTAACTTAGTTGTGAAATGAAAGTTGTAATTTAGTTCAAGTAGCATTGTTTTATGGTTAATGTTGACATGAAATAATGAAAAAATGTTAGGGTTTTGTCATTTTTATTTGTTTGAAAGTAAATCTATTATTAGAATGTTGTTGTGAGACATGTGAATAGCTTGTATATGTTATATAAATTCTCAAGAAATTTAGAATGTTGAAGTAGAAAATTAGATTAATTCTAAAATAGGTGTTAGATTATTGTTCTAATTATTTGATATTTTGTTGTTTCAAGCTTATGAGTATGATACAGTTTCTTGATGCATGCGAAGTTAATTTCATTTTGCTTGGTTGATATTTGCTGGTAAAACTAACTCCATGATAAGGTTATTTATTATTAATATTGATTATATTTATTGGAGGAGTTGGTTAACAGAAACACTATGTTGTCTTTGAGTTAGATGGTTGTGTTGATAAAAACAAACTCAATGTTTCCAAGATTGTCCTTGTTCAATTTTTATGTATTTATGAGATGTTTTGTTAAGTGATTTATTGGTACGAATCACTGAAAGACGACTTGATAAGGTATTAGCACTTCATGATTGATACAACATTGTGAATGCTCATTAGTTTCGTTAAGATAAATCATAGATATTGTGGAGTCTATTAGACAGTACTATAAAAGCTTCTTTAAGGTAAATTATAGACAGTGTGAGGTGTATGAGAGTGGCCAATAGGAACTAAGTGTAAGTTAATTCTTTTGACATCAAGAGGGATGAGATTATTCCATTTGATGTGAGCTCTCTGTGATGGCGACCCAACCTTCTATTAGTAGAGATCATACAAACGAGGTTCAATGGATAAGAACAAGTCAGAGAAGAGTTCTGATCAGCACTAGCAAACTTGTCATCCCTATGGTAGTTTTTGAGAGTGAGATTTTAATAATCTCTTAATGAAATTCATAGCATGTTTATGGTGTGGGAGCAGTACATATTTGATGAATTTCACCTATAAAATTGTGGAGGTGGCACCCTTCTTATGAGAATTTAGAATAACCCAACTGACCGCTTATAAAAACCTAAGACTAGGTATATGGCCAAATTCATACCAGATCTTAAATTTGTATGAAGTAGACAATGGCATGTCTTTTGGTTGATTTAAGATGTCTAAGTCATCTTATTTCTGTTTACATACTTCCATTTGCACTAAGTGTCAATTCAAGATGCAAGTCATCGTCTAGTATGTGTTATTATCTTTGTTTAATATCAGAGAGGCTAATTTATAATTTTTCGTAGATGTTCTTATATAAATTGGATCATATGGGAGATGTTGGAAAAAAAACAAATAAAAAAGCTTCAAAATGCTCCAAATTTTATAAAAACATATAAGAATGTAGATTGAAGAAATGAGTAAAACTTGGGTTGGATAGGTGATAGGACGCTCTGAATTCTAAATATGCGGAACATTTGGTGAGCAAGACTAAATGTTCGGTAACTTTCGGTGATGCTTTTTGAGTTTGGTCTCTGAGTTTGGTCTGATTCTGAAGTTTTTGTTTTGTGACCAAACACTTTATCGTGTTGAGAAATATGTTTAGATAATTTTCAAGGTCCTGATTTTAAGTTGTGGATACTTAAACATGTCACACTTGGTGCTATAAATGATTAAGAGTTGAAAAAGTTAAGAAAAATGACATCGATCTCTCAGGTTGTTGCACTTTGATCGATCAATGTACTTCGATCCCTCACAACGATCCATCTATGTAACGCAGAGAAAGTTCAAGACCTTACTGTGAGACATCAATCTATAAACCTGAGACACATCGATCGATCGATGTATACATCGAATCCTCACTTCGATCGATCGATGTAGGTTAGAGACAAACTCTGAAACTCACTATGAGACATCGATCTCTAAAGCTGAGGCACTTCGATCGATCGATGTCTAGGGTTGTTAGAAACATTTTTCTAAAATGTGACAAGTGGTTGTTTTCATTTGTACATGTTTTATATATATTCACTATGTGATTATTATGTGGTTTTGATAAATATAAATCTCTTGTGACTAATGTGCCTTGGAAGTTTCTACAACTTACCAAAAAGGGCAAAATTCGTATTTTAAGTTTTGTAAGAACATGATATGGTGGAAATATTTCAAGGACTTATTCTCATGTTATTTATCATGACAAAGATGTTATTATATCTATTTCTGGCCATCCGGGTTATTTCTGGAGTTTTTTCTCACCAGGGGCATTTTGGTCATTTTACCCCTGAGGGCAGTTTTGGTATTTTTACTCAAGTAATCTCTTGAGTATATTATTATCTTTATTTTGAAGCTAATTTATGATTATCTTGAAGATTATTTGGTGGTCTTCTATTATTTCTCTCATTTGATGATATTATCGACAGTAGCTGGATATGTGATTGGTTGTGATGTCACATTCTATTTTTTCTTGAAGACCTTCTTATATATGTTACTGGAGAGTCTTAATCATCATTTTACAGAGAATTTGAAGGTTTTCTTGATGTGGAATTCATCACAACATATAAGGAGAAATTATGGGAATTTTGATATTATATGTTGACATAATCTTGTCAACTATTATTTGTTGATTTATTTTTCAAAAATATGAGTTGATATTCATATATGAAAGCCTTCAAACGTGTATTTACACTCATTTTATGACTTGGTGACAAGTAGACCAATAAAAAAGAAGCTAGTTGGCAAAATTGTCAACTTGGAAAATTCAAAAATGTTGCAAACATCTATATGGCTGAAAATGAGGTTGTTTTTATCCAAAATGAGCAGCCTTCTCTTGACCTATTCTCATGTCAAGGATTTGAGGGATTCTTGTGGCATATTTCCTCTTATTATCTTCATTTTACAAAGAATAAATCAAGACATTTCCATAGTGGAAAAATCGGCCAAGTTGAAAATTTTAGGTGGACCAATTATGTTGTTTTATTTTGCCAAGTGTACAAGGTGATTATGTGGTCAGCTAATGATGTGAAGACATTTAAGCATTGATGATGAAGATGGTGAAACATTGAAGGTCTTATCTTTAAGGCCTATTTCGCACTATAAATAGGAGGCAAAGGTGAAGAAGAATAACACACACTTGAAAGCTAAAGTTGAAGCTTATTGCCTTGCTATCTTCTTCTCTTCATTCTTAGTTCATTCTTTGTGTAGCCAAGGTGTTCTTGTGATAATTGGTGTAGTTATACAAGCCTCTTGTGTCTCATTTGTAAGATTGATTAGCCAAATATATAAGGCTATATCAATAAGTGATAGAGGTGTTGCAACCAAGAGTGGCATCGAGGTGTTCATCCAAGTCTTGAGTAGGGTTGGTATTTAACCCAAGGATCAAGCTTGGTTCTTGTTGTAATTGTGTTCATTTTATAGTGAAATCCAAAGAAAGGTGTTCCTTGGGACTGGAGTAGGTCACCTTGATCGAACCAGGATAAATCTTTGGTGTTCTTGGCTTCTTTACACTTTTCTGTTTTTTGCCCGTTCTCACTGCATTTTTATCCAAATTCTCACGTCTTGAAAAAATAGCAAAACACTTTCAAAATTCATGATTTTTGGTGGAGTTATACTTTAGACTGTTAGCTTTCATTTTCAACAAGAATCACTTGATTTGAACAAAGGAAGTTATTCTTTCAGTCATTGAAAGATAACTACTCCAATTTGACTGTAATCTGACCAGTTTCAAGAAAACTTGAATTCTATTTTCATCAAGATTGCTTAAGGTCAGGACCTTTTGGAAACATAAACTAGACATCCTAAGGAGTGTTTTGATATAAATATCAACCATTTTGGTTGAGTATTCAAAGAGAAACACGTTTTTAAAATTCAAAACTATTCTATCCAATTCTGTCCAGATTGATCATCTGAATCTTTTTATTTGTTTGAAGGATCAAACGATCTTATTTTTGTCTGATTTTTGGACAGAGTCTAGGAAAGACATTGAAGTTAATTTTTGAAAAGTTTTATGATTTTTGAAGTTGTGTACACTGATTTGGGAATTTTTAAAAACAGGTTCTGAATCTGAGGTGGTCTGAGATTCTGTTTTCAAAGAGGATTTTAACCAAGGATAGTAGTGTAATTTCCGCTAACCACTATTCACCCCCTATAGTGGTGTTTAATGCAGATGCACGGTTCAACACATCGAATGTTTAGTGATTCCTTTTGTCGAATGTTCAGTCCATAGTTTGACAGTTGCAACATTCAGAAATTTCAAATCCATCATTCGGTCGGTTGCCGACATCAGAATTTTCTGCTGTCTTTTGATGAGATGATGCAACTTTTGCAACTTGAGACACCTTTTTTCAACCTTGAATCATCATAAACTAACTTTGTAAGTTAAAATATGTAGAGAGATATCAAATTAACTTCTTTCTTATGGATCAAAGTCTATAAATGCAAGAATCATAAGGTTTTTGAGACATGCTTTGAACTACTATGGCAAACTTTTTGGAAGAACTTTTAGGAAACTCTTGTAAAAACATGCATAATTTTTTCATTTTCTCTCTTCTGCTTCCTCTAAAATACTTCAAATCGACAAGTTCAATCTTCTTCTGGTAGAGAAAGCATAAAGGATAAACCATTGTATCATCTACAAAATTTGTCACGTAGTCTACTTTGCTCAGTTGGTGAAGGCAAATTTTCTTTAAAGACTGTAACATTCATTTGTTGTGTGTCGCCTATTTCTTCTTCTTTGTGTTCTCGTTTCTTTTATGTTTGATTATCGTATCTTTGTAATTCTCCTACTATCTTGTGCATCCACAAAAGAAATTTAAGAAAACTTAAGAATGACTTATTTGATTTTCTTTTTCAATTTCTATGGACTTCAAATTAGTTTTATTGGTTTTATCAATAGTTTATCATCTTCTATGCATAAATTTCCAACATGATATATTCCATGTATAAAAGTGAGAGCAAATATTACTAAAGTGTAGAGTAAAAAAAATCTTCTAGTGCCCAAACTTTAGGCTAAGGCTCATAGTGTATAACTCTAACAATACCTCAAATGCAAAAATAACCTGAACGACCAATAACACAGCCGAAAACACTCCAAAAATTTTTATCTTACATAAACCTTTAAAAGAATACCCGCATAACGTAGTACCTAAGTCGGTACATAATAATACATAATACTTAGTATTCGACACTCAGTACATCAAATAACTAAAAGCTATCCCATTTATACCCTTGAAAGGTCGTCCAAAATTTTCTTAATTCTGTTGCGGCATTTCGTCCCACCAAGATCCGCGGGAAACCACTTCCACAAAATATTTTAATAATCGATGTATGACTGTTCTGATATGTTTTGTTATGGTTAATGAGTAACTATTAGACATTCATTAAGTAATAACATAGAATAATTGATATGTGACAGTAATAAATATGTAAATTAGAAGGAGTTATTATGTTTGCATGGGTGTTCTTCCTCATTTGATGGAGTTAGAACACTCGCATTTTTGGATTTCGCTTAAGCCAGCTTGCTAGAGGAATATGTTTTGATTTTGTTTGTGAACGGCTTATCTGTTCACGACCGAAAACAGAGGCGATAAGAGACCCCTTCTTTGATTTTGACGGTAGAATTTAAGGGGTAGAGGTGCGTTATCATGTTGGGGTTTGGTTAAATGGAGACCTGATTTTACTAGAGCTGAAATAGTTTCCCTTAACCACTTGAATACCCCCACACTGGTTTTTTTGCTTTGCATCTTTTTTGACTCATCAAGTAAATTTCCCTGCATCCTTGCGATTAAATCTCAATCTTTTCCCTTTTTCTTTTTATTTATCTTCTCCTAATTTCTTCCCGTTCATTCACTCCTTTTCTCTCCAGATTATTCTTGTAAGATCTTTTTTGCGTCGCTTGCTTGCCTTTGCGTGCTTTTTTCTCTAAGAATTTTGGTCATCTCTCCTACCACAGTATTTGATCAGCCCCATCTTGATTGGGGTCTAAAGGAATTTATCATCCACTTCTCAAAAATTAGAAAGTTCCAAGATTCATTTAGATTTAGACCTTGGTGAAAAAGACTGAAAGATTTCATCAGTTTGAGAAGGAAAAATTCTTAACGTCGATTTTTTTCTCTGTTTCAACCAAGAAGCAGACTCTTTCGAGGGCAATTTTTGAAAGTCGAGTGATTCAGAACAGTGATCCAGGTTTTTATTTCTTTTTTCCTTTAATTTCTGTATTTATCTTTATATTTTCCACTAATCGGAACAGCTTTGAGGGTCTGTTTTTCTATCTCTTAGGTTGGTTTAGATTCTTCATCTTTTTCTCGTGTTTTGTTAACTGTAACAAAGGGTTCTTGACTGTGTTTCTTTTTTGTTTACATTTAATTCTTTAGCACAAGAATTAGGTTTGTCTTTTTTACATAACTTTTTCTGTACGAGAATTTCAGAATATTGTCTGACTGTTCCCAGTAAAAGTCTGTTGGTACAAGATCTTGGTCTTGGTTTAGTTGCAATCGTTGATAGAAAGAGTCATGACTTTTATGTGAGACCATGTCTAAGGAAGAGGGGCATAGGTAAAGGGAAGGAAAAGGAGGATAGACTATGTATAGCCTCGTGGAATGTAGAAACTCTAAGTGGTAAATTGTTAGAGGTAGTAGATGTACTTAAGAGGCGTAGGATACACGTAGCATGCCTACAAGAGACTAGGTGGAAGGAGAATAAAGGTAAAGAGTGTAATAGGTATAAGTTGATATACGTGGGGTCTGATAGGACCAAGAATGTGGTAGGGTTTCTAGTAAAGTTAGAATTGTACACGAACATGATCGATGTGATAAGATATAATGATAGACTTATGGTGCTGAAGTTAGTATTAAACAAGGAGGTGATGGTAGTGGTTTGCGCATATGCAACACAAGTGGGACTAGGATAATAAGAGAAGAAAGAATTCTGGGATGGCTTAGACGTAGTGTTGAGGACAATACCTAGGGAGGAATGAATTTGTATAGGAGGTGATTTTAATGGCCACATTGAAAAGGATACCGATGGTTTTTAGTCGGCACATGGCAGGTTTGGCTATGGAGATAGAAACGAGCAGGGTAGAAATCTGCTAGACTTTGTGGTGGCCCACGACTTAGGTATTATAAACTCGTTCTTTAAGACAAAGGAATCACATTTGATCACTTTTAGCAGCGGAGGACGCAACATGCAGATCGACTATTTTCTGATGAGACGTCAAGACCACCAGTTATGGAGGGACTGCAAGGTTATACCAGGGAGATAGCAGTGACGTAACACCGTTTACTAGTAGTATTATAGCTTTGAGCCAAAAGCTGAACATGAGGGATAGAAAATTACCACCCAGGATTCGATGGGGAAGTTTGAAGGAGGAAAACGTTAACATATTTAGAGACAAAGTCATCTCGGCGACATCATATCCATTAGTTAAGGAAACAAACCAGATGTGGGAGGCTATTGCGACTACCATTACGCATGCAGCGAGGGAAACTCTTGGCGTAACAATCGTATATAAAGAGTCGTGTTGGTGGAACAAGGATATGCAACAAAAAATAAGGAATAGACAAAAGAGTTCTAGAGAGGCGTTAAGCTACACAGACGGGGAGGAGAAAGCTAGAGTGAGGGAGAAATTCAAAATCGCCAAGAAGGAGGGGAAGAAGGCAGTGACGGAGGCGAAGAACGCAGCCTATAAAAGGATGTATGAAAGATCAACAACAAAATACGGAGAACGTGATATGTTCAAGATTGCCAAAGTTAGAGATCGAAAGAGGCAAGACCTAGGAGTCGTGAAGTTTATAAAGGGAGAAGATGGACATGTTTTAGTCAAAAAACAAGACATCAAGGGACAATGGCAAACATACTTCCACAACCTTTTTAACAGCGGCAGGGTCGACCTGAAGAAAGAAAAAGCATCACTAGCCAAAAACGACAACATAATAACTACGATTTTTGTAGCATCACACACAGAGAGGTGAAGAGAGCACTTAAAAAGATGGGAAAAGCTAAGGTAGTTTGCTTGGATAACATACACATTGAGGCGTGGAAGTGTTTGGAAGAGGAGGGGGTTCAATGGCTAGCAACTCTGTTCAACCTTATTTTCAAAACAGGAAAATGTTAGATGGGTGAAGAAGGAGCGTACTAGTCCCTCTATATAAGAAAAAAGGAGACGCACAGAATTGTGAGAATTATAGGGGGATTAAATAGCTAAGTCGTACTATGAAGTTATGGAAGAAAGTAATCGACATTAGAATTAGGGGAGAAACTCAAGTTACGGTAAACCAATTTGGTTTTATGCCAGGACGGTCAACTACGGAGGCAATACACATTTTAAGAATATTGATGGAGAAGTATAGGGAGAATAAGCGTGATCTACATATGGTTTTCATCGATCTTGAAAAAGCGTATGATAGTGTGCCATATAGACTGCTATGGGATAGTCTGGATGCAAGAGGGGTTCATATGAAGTATATAGACATAATTAGGGATATGTATGCTAGGACAAAAACAATCGTTCGTATGCCTGTAGGGAATACGGACTTCTTTCCGGTGGAGGTAAGCCTCCATAAAGGGTCTGTTTTGAGCTCATTCATTTTTGCAGTTGTCCTAGATGAGTTGTCAAAGTCTATCCAAGAGACAGTCCCATGGTATATGCTTTTTGCTAACGATATTGTATTAGTCGCAGAAAGTAGACATAACCTGAGTATGAGACTAGAGGAGTGACAAGGTGCTTTAGAGAGAAAAACCCTAATGATTAGTCTTTCCAAGATTGAGTATCTACACTGCGACTTCAGCGGCGCAGCCGATGATGAGAATAGTCAACTCACCATCGAGGGTCAAGTGGTCCCAAAGGTAAGTAAGTTCAAGTACCTAAGATCATTTGTACATAAAGATGTGGACATAGAGAGTGACATAGTACACAAAGTTCAGGCAGGTTGGTGTAGGTGGAGGGCAGCCTCAGGGGTGCTGTGTGACAAGAATTTTCCAACCAAATTGAAGAAAAAATTTTATAGGGCAGCAGTGCGGCCAGCAAAGTTATATGGAACAGACTGTTGGGCCATCAAGAGGACACAGTCACAGAAGATGGAAGTGGTAGAGATGAGGATGCTGAGGTGGATGTGTGGCATACAAGTATAGACAAGATATGAAAAGAGGTGTACATAGAAAGGTTAGGGGTGACTAGTGTAACGAATAAGATAAGAGAGGAAAGACTAAGATAGTTTGGACATGTTAAGAGGAGACAGATAACGGCATCTGTCAGAACAACTGAAAGCCTCACTGTAGAAGGGAAGAGGAGTAATGGCAGGCCCAAACTAACGTGGGATGAGCAGATTATGCATGACTTAATAGAGTTGCACCTCTCTGAGGACATGGTCTAGGATAGGAGTTCATGGAGACAGAGGATTAAGGTTAAGAAGGGGTAGACAGGATATAGAGCACCTTAGAGCATACTTAGAGGAGTAGATAGTATTTACACTTTAGGTTGATTTGCATATTTTTGTTTCGGTCTTTTTCTTTCAACTATTTGTGCATATTCATTGTTATGACTATTTTAATATCAGAAGACTTTAGTATATGTTTAATAAAATCTCTTCACTAGTACATATTCCTATTATTTTGATATCGGTGGAGGTACATATAGAGCCGACAGTTTCACTTGATGCAAACTCTCTATCCCTTAGGATGGGGGTATTGTCTGCCTGCCTCTCATCCTCCCTAGACCTTAACGATAACTTGTGCTGTCGTTGGGATATACTAGGTATGATTGTTGTTGTAAGGAAATTTTTTACTTTTTTTCTCTTTACTGTTATATTCTTCTACACTTCAATTACATCACCACTTGAATTTTTAAAACTTACTGTTCTAATACTATTTTTCTTAAATATGCCTGTTTAGCTTTTTTAAAATTCCACTATTTTATTTTAGTTAATATAGGCCTTTGTTTTCTCAATCTTCTATGCTGTGATGTGAATACCTAACGAAAGCTTCGATCTTTTCCTTTAAAACTTCACCTTCAAGGGTTGTCACAAAGGGGTACTCTCCCTCCTTGCTTCCTTCAAGGCAACAACGGTTGAACAACACCTCCACAACTAGATTAATGTCGATCTTGGCAAACGAGCCGTCCTCCAAGACGTTTCTCCCTTTGGGCTGGCAAATACCACCTTAAAGCTTGCTCAAACTTTAAGGATTCTAACCTTGGTTTTATGAAAAACCAAAAAAACAACTCAAAGACACAAAGTCTTAAGAGAGAAACTAAATTTTATTGAAGAAGAGAATTGTGTTGGATGTGAAAAAAGTGGGCAGCCTTATGCCCTTTAAATAGGCAAAAAAAACTCTAACTAAATGGAAAAATCCTAAGCTAAATTAACAAGTAAATGGAAAAACCCTAAACTAAAACTTGAACTATATGGAAATAACCTTACACGCAACTCTACTTATTAGGTAACTTACAAAACCATAAAAGAATCTTATCCCTTCTTCCAAATGCATAAGTGGCTAGCCTTATCACCTTCTTCAGGCTTGGAATTTTCCAAAAACATGAGTTTCTAAAATGTAGGGATGATCCCCTAAAATGTAGGAACCTTAAGAGCCTTTTAGCCTCCTTTTGAGCCTTGATCCTTGGTTTCATTGTAGAGGCTTGTACGTTCGGAACTGCCTTTTGATATCTTCTTCAAAGTTGTAGAACTCTTCGAGAAAATGAATTTTAACCCAAGGTTGACGCCATTCTGAGCTAAAAAGAAGAAGTTATGCTCATTTGAAGTTCAGCATCCATTCTTGCTTAACAAACGTTTTTTTTTCCTTCCTTGAAGCTTCCTACAATCATAAATACTCCACCAAGCATCATTCTCATCAAGGATAAATATAACACGTGTCATGCTTGCAAAATACCTAACAATAGGTGAAATAACAAAAATGCCCCTGAATAAGAAAACATACAAATGACTACGGAAAACCACAAAAACGCTATCATTCATGCAATGACTATCCATCCCTTCCCTCCAACCCTCACATATTGTTTATAACATATAAAACATAGAATAATCATGCATGAATGTAAATACACTAAATGACGGGTTCAAGAAGATAAACCCATTGTGCGGAGGGTTCATTTTGGACATGTTTATACAAGAAAATGCTAACGTCGTATCCTAGTTGTTTGGCCTTGCTTCTTGTCATATGCCCTTGTGGCGCATCACTCCCCCGTCCTCAAAAGGATTCATCCTCGAATCTAAAGCATCAGAAGGATAAGGGGTAAGATTGAAAACATTGAAAGTAAAAGAAACAGAACCATACCTTTCAGGAAGTTCTAAGACATATGCATTATCACCAACGCGTTCAAGTACCTTGAATGATCCATCTCCTCATGGCATCATCTTCGATTAATGCTCGTTAGGAAACTTTTCTTTCTGCAAATGTAACCAACAAGATCACCTGGCTCAAAAATGATGTGTCTACGATGCTTGTTGGCCCTACATGCATACTCTTTGTTTTTCATTTCAATTTGATATTTAACCTTTTTATGAAATTTAGCAATTAATTCAGCCTTCTGTTTACCATCCAAGCTAGCACTTTCATGCACAGGGATAGGAATCAAATCAAGTGGGCAAAGGGGGTTAAAACCATAAACTATCTCAAAAAGGTAATAAAATGTACCACTATGAACGCTTCTATTATATGCAAACTCGATAAAAGGCAAACAATCTTCCCAATTTTTCAAGTTCTTTTGGATAACGACATGCAACAATCAAGATAATGTTCAATTAACGACTTCAGTTTGACCATCAGTTTGGGGATGTGTAGTAGTAGAAAATAACAGCTTAGTTCCAAGTCTATTCTATAAGACTCGCCAAAAATGACTTAGAAATTTAGAATCCCTATCACTTACAATAGTCCTAGGCATGCCATGCAAACGAAGTATCTCGCGAAAGAACAAATCAGCAATATGGGAAGCATCATCAACTTTCTTAAAAGCGATAAAATGAGTCATCTTTGAAAACCTATCCACAACCACAAAGACACTATCGCTAGCACTCTTAGATCTCGGTAAGCCTAATACAAAGTCCTTAGAAATGTCAATCCATAGGGAATTGAGTACGGGTAATGGGGTGTATAAACCATGTTGGTGTGATTTAGACATAGCTTGTTTACACGTGATACAACTACCACACACTTTCTCTACATTCACGCGCATCTTCGGCCAATAAAAATGCTCCTTAAGTCCTTAAAATGTTTTGAAAATCCCAAACTGACCCATCAAACCTCCTTCATGGACCTCTTTAACCAAAAGCTCTTGAATAGAACACTTGGGCACACACAATTTATTTTCTTTGAACAAGAAACCTTCATGCAAGTAAAATTTCTCAAAGGGTCCCTCGTGGCACGCTTCAAAGATTGTACCAAATTCAGTATCGGCAGCATACATTTCCTTAATAGATTCAAATCTTAACAATTGTGAAGATAACCTAGTAATCAAAGTATATCTCCTAGACAAAGCGTCAGAAACTATGTTATTTTTACCTTTCTTATACTTGATTACGTAAAGAAATCGTTTTATAAATTCAACCCATTTTGCATGTCTTTTATTCAACTTACTTGTCCTTTAAGATATATCAAACTTTCATGATCAGTGTGTATAACAAATTTCTTAGGTTGTTGGTAATGTTGCCATGTTTGAAGGGATCTAACTATTGCATAAAGTTCCTTATCGTAAGTGGAGTAATTAAGAGCGGCTCCTTTCAATTTTTTAGTAAAGTAGGAAATGGGTCGCTTGGATTGGGTTAATACTACTCCTATTCCTACCCCACTTGCGTCACATTCGATTTCGAAGGTCTCATCAAAATTGGGTAGTTTAAGAATTGGTGCAGTGGTTAATCTTTTCTTAGGTTCTTCAAAGGCTTTTTATTGAGGTTCTCCCCAATGGAAAGTAACGTCCTTTTTCACAATTTCATTAAGGGTTGCGGCTATGGAGGAGAAGTCCTTGACAAAATGTCTATGGAAACTACCTAGGCCATGGAAACTTCGCACTTCTCCAACGTTCTTAGGGGTAGGCCATTCTATAATTGATCGCACTTCCTCAATTCCATCAGCAGTAATTACAAAGCCTAAGAATACCACTTTCTCCAAACAAAATGAACATTTCTTAAAGTTAGCATAAAGTTTCTCTTTTTTAAGTTTTTCAAAAAGGCTTCTTAGATGGTCAATATGTTCCTCCAAAGACTTAGAATAGATAAGGATGTCATCAAAGTAAACTACAAGAAATTTCCCAATCAAAGCTCTTAAGACTTCATTCATTAACCTCATGAATGTGCTAGGGGAGTTAAACCAAATGGCATAACCAACCACTCATACAATCCAAACTTAGTCTTAAAGGCAGTTTTCCATTCGTCTCCTTCTTTGATTCTGACTTGGAAATATCCACTCTTGAGATCAATCTTAGTAAAATATCTAGCACCATAAAGCATATCCAACATCTCATCCAACCTATGAATAGGGTATCTATATTTCACGGTGATCTTGTTTATGGCTCTACAATCGGTACACATTCTCCAACTTTCGTCTTTCTTGGGGACTACTATGACTGGGACAGCGCAAGGACTCATACTTTCTCTAATCTTTTATTTTTCTTAAAAAATTCTTCTAGTTGTCTTTGGATTTCTTTTGCCTCCTCAGGATTGGCTCTATAGGCAGGTCGGTTAGGGAGTACGACTTCGGGTACAAAGACTATTTGATGTTCAATTCTTCGTATAGGTGGTAATATTGCGGGTTCTTCCTCGGGAAATAGACTAGAGTATTCCTCAATTAAATCTTATACTTCGGTGGGCAAGGTGCTAGGTAAATCATCCTTAGAAAACAAAGTCTCCTTGAAGAGAAGGATATACACGGTTTGGTGGTTTTGTAAGGCATGAGTTATTTCACCTAGCTTAGCAAGGAAGGCACACGTTTTCTTTGGTTCTACTTTAGCTACTTCCTTTTCTTTAGAACATACTTTTCGTCGTTCATCCCTAAGACAATCTAAGAACTTCTTTTCAGCCTCTTTTTCTGCGTGTTTATTTCTATTCTCATGCATTTGTTGTTGGTCTTCATGGACTTTGTGAGGGGGTAAAGCATGCAATTTAAATAACTTTCCATGGAACTTAAAAGAATATTTGTTAAGGTAACCATCATAAGTAACTTTATTATCACATTGCCACGGTCTACCTAACATAATACGACTAGCATGCATAGGGGTGACATCACACAAAACTTCATCTTTATAACTCCCTATGGACAATGGAACAGGAACTTGTTTGCTTACACTAACTTCACCACAATCGTTCAACCAAGACAATTTATAGGGGCGCTGGTGTTTAAGCATGGGTAAATCAAGCTTCTGTACAAGTTCTACGCTAGCCCATTAGCAAAAAATCTAGAATCGATAATCAAAGTGCACACTTTTCCTTTTATCATGCAATGTATATGAAACATGTTATCTCGATATTGGTCATGATCATCTATCTTTTGATATGCATTTAAAGACCTTCGAACAACAAGAAACTCTCTAGACTCATCAACGTCATCATCATTTACACTTTCCTCATGTAATTCTTCAGATTCATGTTCAGTATTAGACTCTTGTTCTTCTTCGACATAATATTCATGAGTATCCTTGGCTATCATTATTCCTTTAGTGTTAGGACAATCTCTTCCTATGTGACCACGACCTTGACACTTAAAGCAAAAGATATCCTTATATCCAGAAGGGGATTAGAAGACTTACCTCCGAAGGCCTTAGCCTTGCCTTTATCTTCACTCCTTGGTGCTTCTTGCCCACGGGTTTGGCTACTTCCTTAGGGCCTATTTTTCCAACATTGGCCACGGTTTGATTGCCCTCTTTGGCCTCGGATTGGCGTGCCAGAATGATTATACCTGTTTGTGTTTTGACTATACGAAGAAGAATTAGTTCTAAAATCGGAATTGAAAGGTCTAAAATTTACCTACAATTCAACTTTCTTAGCCTTGTGTACCATTGCGATCAGATTTGAGTATTGAGTGAGTTCTACTTTGTGGACGATGTCTTTACATAATATTTGCAAGAATCTTGCCATCGTAGCTTCGGCTGACTCATTGGTGTTGGTCATGGCGAGCAGCATCTCCAAATCCTTGAAGTATTCATCGACACTTTTATTACCTTGAGTCAAAGCTTGCAACTTGTGGAACATGGATTGTTGATAGTGTCCAGGGACGAATCTTCTCCTAAGATCATACTTCAAATCGTCCCACCTCGTAATGGGTGGTTGTCCAATCCTTTCTCTCAAAATCCTGGTTTGATTCCACCAATGTAAAGCACAATCAATGAATTTAACAGTTACACAATGTACCTTTTGGATCTCGGAGTAATTTGTGCAAAAGAATATGTGGTCGAGTTTCATCTCTCACTACAAGTAGGCCTCGAGGTCACTCTTTCCTTAAAATCGAGGGATGTTGAGCTTACCTTTTAAGAATTCATCATCTTGCGGGTAGAGTGGGTTGTCAAATATGAGTTTCATTGTGGGTTCTTTATCCTCATATTTGACTTGGGAGCTTTGGGGGGTTCTTGTCACACTTTGAGACATGTTATCCTATGTATAACCTGAGATCAAAGCAAAAGAAAACAAAAGAAAAGAGAAAACTAACACAAAGATCAGGCAAACGTTAGATGTTAGTGTAAATAAAGTGTATAGCTCTTGTTTCGCTCTCTCATTTCTCTTAGTATTTTCTCGCACACTCAAAGCTTGACTCTCGATCCAATCTAGGGTTAGAAACAATAAAGCAAGCAATACTTCTTGGGGGTAATGCCAAGGCACCAACACAATTCCAGTCTTCTTCAATCAACTCCAACCTTTTGCCAACTCGAAAACACCACAAGGAATAACAAATTTGGACACAAATACGAAGATTCAAAGGTATACGAAACCAAAAATGATGTTGAGGGCTGTGTAGGACCTGTATAGCGCCACTAGAATGGGGTTTGAATAATGAGTGCGGAAAATTTAGTTTTTAAAAACGTTTGGATCAAAAACCCCACTTCTGAAAACAGTTTCTGTTTTCAGATCCTGATTTAAAATATTTGAATGACCTAATTACAGACCTCCAAAAAGTATGAAATTCGGTAAGAATCTACTCTCAGATGTTCTGAGTATCTCATAAGAATTTCAAATTAAAATTCCACTCCTAACCCCTTGAAAATACATTTTTGTTCAGATTATGCAAATCTGTCAAAAACTGTACTCCAACTTCAACAATTTATTTCGATTAATTGGTGACTCCAAATGGTCTGAAAATTTAATGATAAGACTCTCAAGATATGTATTTTAATGGGTTGAAACAGTTTTTGAAAATTCTTTTGGGAAGTATGTTAACCACGTAGATGTTCTCAACCTTTACAAATTTGAAAATCAGGTTGCACTAGTCTCAAAACTATTCACGTTTGACTGACTTATACTTTCCAAATGAGTTGAAACTTGTGTCAGCTTAAAGCTAGGATATGTGGCTCAGTTTCTGCAAAGTTTTATAATTGTTGAAAATCGTTTAGTATTTTTACTATTGCAACAAACTCAATGCAGAAAACTGAAAACTAAAAGTAAAGTGCAGTAAAGTAAGAACGCCGATGATTTTATACTGGTTCGGTTAAATCAACCTACTCCAGGCTTCGAGGACACCTTCGTCGGTTATGCCTAAACACAATAAACACCTTACCACAAGGGTGACTGTAGTTAAACACTAACTCCATCCTTTTACAACCAATACAATCGAGCAAACGAATCACGGACACCACCACTGATCGAATGAAGGTTTGATCACCACCTTGATCAACCTTTTACAACAATGAACGAGTGTGGATGGTATATTCAAAGCTTATAGCATATGTAGAATATATGAAGAATAGGCTTGAGAGAAGAAGAAGAAGAAGAAAGAAAAAGGAGAAGAAGAAAGTAGTATAGCTTATTGTACTTGAGAGAATGTGAGTTGTAGCCTTAGCCTTGTTTGCACTATTCTCTTCCTTTTATGCTCACTTGGCCGCCCCCTTTAGGGCCTCTTCCTTCTTGAGAATTCTCTTTAAAATCCTTGGAAGATTGCCTTGTGTAGAGATGACACCACCTTGCTTACTTGGTGCCACATGATTGGAAGGATGACTTGACCTTGTTTACTTGTCACTTTTTAATTGGTCCAACAGGGCATCCTTTAATGAGCTGTAAAATCTGGAAAAAAAACTTACAAAATATGTGTTCAAATGTAGTCAAGACATTACCATACAATCACACTTCAATCCCTTGAATTTTGGAAGCAAATTGAAGACAATATCATTCAAAAAATCGGCCACTTATGAGCATGTGCTGAAAATTTTTAGCATGTGTTGCATTTTGAAATCTTTCCTTGTGTAGTGCCCTCTTCAATGCCACCAATCTTGTGTGGCATATTCTCCACCAATTGAAATACCAAATAAGCTCCACCTTGGCTCCAATCAAGATGTAATAGGCCTGTGATATGAGCAGGACATGTGCTGAAATTTCATTTTAGTAAGCTTTGTCAAATAATGCACAATATTTACACATATGGTAAATTATAATCACCCCTAATTGTTGGACCATGCACCTGCAATAAACACCACTAGAGGGGGGTGAATAGTGGTTAGCAGAAATTACACTACTACCCTTGATAAAAATCCCCTTTGAAAACAGAATCTGAGACTACCTCAGATTCAGAACCCGTCTTTGAAAAATTCAAAAATCCTTGTACACAACTCCAAAAATTATGAAAATTTCCAAAACTTAACTTCAATATGTTGACAAGACTCTGTCTAAGAATTAGATAAAAATAAGATCGTTCGGCCCTTAAAACAAATAAAAAGATTCAGATGGTCAATTTGGATAGAATTGGACAGAATGTTGCTGAAATTGGAAAACGTGTTTATCTTTGAATACTTAACAAAAAAGTTGAAATTTATGTCAAAACACTCCTTAGGATATCTACTTTAGGTTTCCAAAAGGCCCTGACCTTAAACAATTCCTGATTAAAACAGAATTCAAGTTTTCTCAAAACTGGTAAGATTGCAGCCAGATTGGAGCAGTTATCTTGCAAAGACTGAAAGACTAACTTTCCCTTGCTCAAATCAAGTGATTCTTGCTGTAAATGAAAGTTAACAGTCTGAAGTATAACTCCACCAAAAATCATGAATTTTGAAAGTGTTTAGCTATTTTTTTTTAAAACGTGAGAAGTTGTCTAAAAATTGCTGTGAAAAACGGGCAGAAAACAGAAATGTAGAAACAAGATAAGAACACCGAGAATTTATCCTGGTTCAGTCAATGTCACCTACTCCAGTCCCAAGGAACACCTTTCCTTGGATTTCACTACGGTATGAACCAAATTACAACAAGAACCAAGCTTGATCCTTGAGTTAAACACCAACATTATTCAAGACTTGGATGAACACCTTCTATGCAACACTTAGTTGCAACATCTCTACCATATATTGATGTAGCCTTATAGAATTGGCTAATCAATATTACAAATGAAGCTCAAGAGGCTTGTAGCTCTCCAACAAATACAACAAGAACACCTTGGCTACAAAGAATGGAACAAGAATGACAAGAAGAAGATAGCTAGACAAATCAACTATTGCTTTCAAGTGAGCTTCAAGTGTGTTCTTCTTCTTCATCCTTTGCCTCCTATTATTTATAGTGTGAAACGGCTCTTGAAGATAAGACCTCCAATGTGTCACCATCTTCATCATCAAGTCTTAGTTGTTTTCACATCATTGGTTGGCCACATAATCATCTTGTACACTTGGCAACATAAAGCAAAATGATTAGTCCACCTTGGAATTTTAGCATGGCCGATTTTTACCATCAAAAAACGACTCGGAATTTGCTTGTAAAATGAAGATTATACTAAGGGATAATACCACCAAGATATCCTCAACTCCTTGCGAAAGAATAGGACATGTGAAGGCTGAATTTGACTCAAAAAATCTGCTGAAAATAGCTTGTAGCCGTTGGTTACACTTTCTACACTTTCAAATTTTCCAAGTTGGCAATTTTTGCCAACTAGCTACTTTTTGATTGGTCCACTTGTCACCAAGCCATAAAATGAGTACACCATCATATCACCTGAATATACACGTTTTTCAACACATATATATGTATATCAACTCAGATTTTTGAAGAAGAAATCAACAAATAATAGTTGGCAAGATTATGTCAACATATAACACCAATATTCACAATGTTTCTTCTTGTATGTTGTGATCATTTGCACACCTTTAACACCTTTAAATTCTCTTAAATATGATGATTAATATCTCCCAATAACATATAGAAGAGGGTCTTCAAGAAAGAAATAGAATGTGACATCACAACTTGTCATGTATCTCGCTACTGTCGATAACACAATCAATTGAGAGAATAAGATAAAGAACCACCAAATAATCTTCAAAATGATCATACACAAGCTTGAGAATGAAGATAATAATATACTCAAAAGATTCATTGAGTGAAAATACCAAAAATACCCTCAGTGGTAAAATGACCAAAATGCCCCTGCTGTGAGAAAACTCCAGAAATGACCCCGATGGTCAGAAATGAATATAATAACACCTTTATCATGATAAATATAATGATAATAAGTCCTTCAAGTATTTCCACCATATCATATTCCTACAAAACTCTAAAAATCAATTTTGCCCTTTTTGGTAAGTTGTAGAAACTTCCAAGGCACATTAGTAATAAGACATTATTATTATCATCAAAAACAAGTAATGAAATCACAATATACATATATGAAACATATATAAATGAAAACAATCATTTTATCACTTTTTAGAAAAATTTCACCAAAAATGCTGGACATCGATCGATCTATGTCTCAATTTTAGAGACTGATGTATACATCGCTCGATCGATGTACCTCTGTTGAAAGATCTATGTCTCACAGTGAGTTTCAGTTTTTGCTTATGTGTAACATCGATCGATCGATGTAGAGATCTATGTACATCGATCTCTGACTAAGAGATCTATGTATACATCAATCTCTGGCTGAGAGATCTATGTATACATCGATCTCTGGCTAAGAGATCTATGTAGAGATTGATGTCACTTTTTCAATTGTTTCAACATTATTTCAACTTTTAATCACTTATAGCACCATATGTGACATTTTTAAGAATTCACCACTTAAAATCATGACCATAAAAAGTATCCAAACATATTTCTCAACATTCTTCCCCTTTTGGATGATTTTCAAAATAACTTAACATGATTTTAATATCACAACTTATAACCAAAAGTTTTTAACATTTTTACCAGTTGAATTGTTTTGAAAATCTCACCAATTACCAATTGTTTCACCAATTCTATACTAATTGTTTTCAAACTCTCAAATCTCATATTTTTAACATATGTGTTCATGTGCTCCCCCTCAAATTATACTCTCTCCCTTGACTTATGCTCCAAAACTTATACCAATTGAAGCTTAGCATATTATTCAACCAACCAAATCATGAAAGCAAATCACCAAATCATGACTTACCAACTAAAATCATGTTCTTATTCTATCTCCCCCTTTATTTTGCAAATCATGCAAAAGATAGAACTATGCAATGGTATCGTAAGTCATCATACCTAACTTGGCTCGTAAATTTTCAAAATTGGCTTGATTAAGGGGTTTGGTGAAGATATCAGCTATTTGATGATCAGTTCTTATATGGTTTATAACTATATCCTCATTTTGAACATGATCTCGAAGAAAATGATATCTTACCTCAATGTGTTTGTTGTTTAAGCCAAAGTATTTAGGTAGTGCATAAACTTAAGGCTATATACTCAGCTTCGGTGGTAGAAAGTGCTACACTAGCTTGCTTTTTAGAAAACCAAGAGATCAAGTTGGTTCCTATGAATTGACAAGTTCCACTAGTGGATTTTCTATCTAGTTTGCAACCACCATAATTAGTATCACTATAAGCATACAGTTCCAACTTAGCGTTTCTATCCTACCAAAGTCCTAAGTCAGGTGTATGTTTAAGATATCTAAAGATCTTTTTTACTACATTGTAATGAGATACCTTAGGACAAGATTGATACCTAGCACACATACATACACTAAACATGATGTCAGGTCTTGATGCAGTTAAATATAACAATAAGCCATCATAGATCTATAAAGTGTGTCATCAAATGGTTTACCATTTTCATCTTTGTCTAGTTTGGTGCTAACGCTCATAAGGGTAGGTGTTGGTTTCAACTCTTCGAAGCCAAACTTCTTAATCATATCATTGACATACTTAAGTTGGCTAATGTGGATTCCTTGAGGGGTTTGCTTGATTTAAAGTCCTAAGAAGTAATTCAACTCTCCTACCATTGACATTTCAAACTCTGACTTCACACACTCTTCGAAGTATTTTACTAAGGTAGGGTTAGTTGAACCAAAGACAATATCGTCTACATATATTTGAACTATTAGTAAATCATTATCTTTTCTTCTTAAGAATAATATGTTGTCTGTGGTTCCTCTTTGATAATTATTTGCAATGAAATAGTTTACAAATCTATCATACCAAGCTCTTGGAGCTTGTTTCAAACCATATAGAGCTTTCTTAAGCTTGTACACATGGTTAGGATTCTTTGGATCTTTGAATCCAGGGGGTTTTTTGACAAACACTTCTTATTGGATGTATCCATTCAAGAACGCACTCTTGACATCCATTTGGAAGAGTTTAATATTGCTTAAACTTGCAATCACAAGTAACAATCTAATTGCTTCTAGTCGTACAACGGGTGCAAAGGTTTCTTCATAATCTATTCCTTCTTGTTGATTATAACCTTGTGCTACTAGCCTAGCCTTATTTCGTATGATGTTTCCTTATTCATCCATTTTATTTCTGAAGACCCATTTGGTTCCTATTATGGACTTGTTTTCAGGTTTAGGTATTAAGTCCCACACGTTGTTCCTTGTAAATTGATTCAATTCCTCATGGATGGCGTCTATCCATGATATATCACCTAAGGCTTCCTTTATATTCTTAGGTTCTAAGTGTGAGATTAAGCTATGTCCTTCAAGTTGACTTATGTTTCTACATGTTCTAACCCCAACACTTAGATCCCCAACGATTAACTCTTTAGGGTGCCACCGATTCCTAGATTGACTAGGTTCACCCTCATCTTGTTCAAATGTTTCATTTGTATGAACATTATCATATTTAATTGGATCATTAGTTGTATTATCTTCCAATTGCAAAATTTCTTCATTTATTTCATCTAAGGGTTCATGCATGTCTGGTTCAGAAGGAGTTGGTCCTAGATGATCAAGTACAGGCTCAAGTAATATATCATCATCATCAAACATATTCTCAACATTATTTTCTTTTTTATGTTGAGTTTTATTACTAACTTCAAAACATGCATTTTCATTGAACTTCACATGCATAGATTCAATTATTTTTTTCTTGCAGGATTATAACACCTATATGCTCTTGAGTTAGTTGAATAACCAACAAATGTGAATTTAATAGATTTTTTGTTCAAACTTGTCTAGATTATCCTTAGTGTTCAACACAAAACACTTACAACCAAAAACTTTAAGATAATCTACTCTAGGTTGTCTATTGTTTAACAATTCATAAGGTGTTTTATTCAATTTTTTTCTAATAGAAAGCCTATTTATAATATAGCATGCACAACTAACAGCTTCAGCCCACAAATATTTTGGTACTTTATTTTCACATAACACTGTTCTAGCAACTTCTTGAATTGTTCTATTTTTACGTTCAACAACTCCATTAAGTTGTGGTGTTCTAGGTGGTGAGAATTCATGTTTAGTTCCATGTAACTCACAAAAATTTACTACATCTTTGTTTTTAAATTCTCCACCTCTATCACTTCTAATTCTCTTAACATTTTCTTCGTAAATATTTTCGAGTTGCTTGATAAGAGTTTTGATTTCTAATGGAGCATCGTCTTTGTGTGCTAAGAACAATGTCCATGTGTATCGTGAGTAATCATCTACTATAACACACACATAGTAGTGTCCACCTAGACTTCTTGTCCTACTTGGACCAAATAAGTCTAAGCGAAGCAAATCTAGTACAAGACTAGTACTCACTTCATGTTTTGGTTTTAATGTTTCTTTGATATGTTTTCCTTTAGTACATGTTTTGCACATTTGAAAATTATCTAAGTCTAACTTATGTATGCCTCTTATTAAATTTTTCTTAGATAACTTTTCAATAGTTGAAATTCCTATATGGCCTAGTCGTCAATGCCATAAGTTCACATCTAAGTCATGTGATAGCAAACACTTAACCTTGGGATCTAACGTTTATTTAGTGATAGTGTGTAAATGTTACCATCTCTATTTCCTTTTAATACAATTTCTCCTTTATCATTTGTTATATCACAAGAAGTGGAAAGAAAAGAAACATTATATCCACAATATATAAGTTGAGAAATAATTAATAAATTATAAGAAAGATTACTTACTAGCAACACATTTCGTATTTCAAATGTGTTAGGGTCCCAATTTTTCCTTTTCCAACAACTTGTCCTTTGTTTTTGTCACCGAATATCACCTTTCCTCCATTCTCGATATGTTACAACTCGGTGAATAGTTTAGGGTTACCCATCATATGCCTTGAACATCCACTATCTAAAAACCATTTAGTTATTAGATTCTTTCACTTTGCCTCCTTGCATTCCTTGCGATTTTCCTACAACCGGGACAAAGTTTTAGGTACCCTTTATTTGGGTCCTTGAATGTTAGGGGCACCATCCTTGTTTAGATATCCCTTAGGTATCCAAACTTAAACATACCTTCTAAGCACATATTTGACATTGTTATAAGTAGAATAATACAAAGGATTTTCATGTAATTGTTCATTCCATTTAAAAGATGATGCATGGTTATACATGTTATACCTTGGTTGATGAGTACTAGGTCTTTGCCGATTTTGATACTGTGTATAAGGCATATGATTTTGTTTCTTGAATGGCGCTATGTATGTGTGTTCATATGCATTTCTATAAGTCTTATATGAATGTTGCCTATATTTAGGTTTATAATAGGTTGGATGCATTTTATTATGTCTAGTTGCATTTGTATACATATAGGCATAATTTCTAGGTTGTCAAGATGCAAAAATTTTTCTAGTAGCATGTTGATATGTGTGTGCTTTTGTGGGTTCATGTTGTATTTTTACCTTAGAATAAACATAAGAAGGAGTAGAAGAAGATGTAGCAGGCAAAGTTGATTTCGTTGTTTTGTATGGCAGTTTCATACTAGATGAAACAAACTTAGTCTTTTTATCTACTTTGGCATTTTCTTCTTTATATCCTAATCCAGTTTTATCGTTTCCATATTTTTGAGATGATATAAGTGTATCTAACATGTTTGTACCAGATTTAAATTGTTCTAACATTTTTTCTAAGTTTAGTTTAGTAGATTTGAGTTGTACTATCTCATTTTCACAACTTTCTAATTCAGACTTCAACATACTATTTTCCATTTTTAATGTTTGTTAGTTTTTCCTATATGATTCAGTTTTAATCTCTAAAGAATCAAGAGTATTAGTAGACTCTTGTTTAAAAGACTCTAATTGATTGGAAAACTCCAAGTTGGACGTCTTCAACTTGTCGTTTTCTTCAATTAGTTTCTTCTTTTCTTTAGAGAGCCTTTTACAGTGAGCATGCATCCTTAAAAATTCTTCATACATTTCATCGAATGGCATTTCATTATCAGAATCTTCATCAGATGAAGAACTTACCTTGTTGGATACAAAGCAGACTTGAGCTTCCTCATTATCGGATTTTGAGTCGAACGAGTCACTTCCCGTGCTCGCCTTCATTGCTCGTTTGCCTTTCCTTGACTTGGTCTCCTTTTCCTTTGATTTTTGCATCTCCTTCTCTTGTTTATTGTTATTATTATTATTGTTGGCGTTTTTCTTTGTCGGACAATCATAAGAGATGTGTCCTTTTTGACCACATTCATAACATTTTAACTCTTTATTATACAATTTGTTGTTATTAGAGTTATTTTTCTTAGTTAGAGCCGTTTAAAAAACTTTCTAAGTTTTCTAAATGTCAATATTAAGTCATCGTCTAATTCATTATCACTATTACTATCATCATTATTTGAATGTGATTCAGTTGATTTGAAAGCTATAGACTTACCGGAGGACTTAGATGACTCAGACTTCCGTTGGTTTAGTTTTACCTCGTAAACTCTAAGTGAACCGATCAATTCATCCATCTTAGTGATTGACTTTGTCTTTTCGATTGCTGTTAACTTAGGATCCCATTCAGCAGGAAGTCTTCGCAGCACCTTTTGAACCTTTTCATTGTTTGTGAATGATTTGCCTAAAGCTTTAAGGGCATTGAAAATGTTAGTAATCCTCAAATCAATAGATGTTATGGATTTGTTTGGCAACATTTTGAAAGACTCAAGCTCAGACATAAGCATGTTTATTTTTGACTCTTTTACCCCGCTAGTACCTTCATGCTTTAGTTATAATGATTTCCACATGTCGTGTGCACTTGTGCAATTTGACACATATACTGCTTCAGAGGTCGTTAGTCCGTTTAACATAATTTGCATAGCCTTAGCGTTCATTGATATTTTATTTTTATCTTCGAAAGACCATTTGCTTTTGTATTTTTCTACTTCATGTGTGACTCCACTAACTTGTACAATTTTCATTGGAATGTACGACACATCTTCAACTATAGACCATAAATCCATGTCTATAGCCATTAAGAATAGCCTCATTCTAAGTTTCCAATGAACGAAATTATTTCCATCAAAAAGAGGAGGACGTTGTGTAGACATACCATCCAACTCACCTTTATGAGAAACAATAGTCATTGTATGTACCTTTGATTTGAGTTTAGCAGGCTACTTTGAATTGTTGTTTCTTGGCCTTGTCTTGTTCGTATGATGTTGAATCTTGCTTCTTAGAGTGGTGTTTGCCTGACTCTGATACCAATTGTTGGACCGTGCACCTTCAATAAACACCACTAGAGGGGGGTGAATAGTGGTTAGCAGAAATTACACTACTACCCTTGATAAAAATCCCATTTGAAAACAGAATCTGAGACTACCTCAGATTCAGAACCCGTCTTTGAAAAATTCAAAAACCCTTGTACACAACTCCAAAAATTATGAAAATTTCCAAAACTTAACTTCAATATGTTGACAAGACTCTGTCTACAAATTAGATAAAAATAAGATCGTTCGACCCTTAAAACAAATAAAAAGATTCAGATGGTCAATTTGGATAGAATTGGACAGAATGTTGCTGAAATTGGAAAACGTGTTTATCTTTGAATACTTAATAAAAAAAGTTGAAATTTATGTCAAAACACTCCTTAGGATATCTACTTTAGGTTTCCAAAAGGCCCTGACCTTAAACAATTTCTGATTAAAACATAATTCAAGTTTTCTCAAAACTGGTAAGATTGCAGCCAGATTGGAGCAGTTATCTTGCAAAAACTGAAAGACTAACTTTCCCTTGCTCAAATCAAGTGATTCTTACTGTAAATGAAAGTTAACAGTCTGAAGTATAACTCCACCAAAAATCACGAATTTTGAAAGTGTTTAGCTATTTTTTTTAAAACGTGAGAAGTTGTCTAAAAATTGCTGTGAAAAACGGGCAGAAAACAGAAATGTAGAAACAAGATAAGAACACCGAGAATTTATCCTGGTTCAGTCAATGTCACCTACTCCAGTCCCAAGAAACACCTTTCCTTGGATTTCACTACGGTATGAACCAAATTACAACAAGAACCAAGCTTGATCCTTGAGTTAAACACCAACATTATTCAAGACTTGGATGAACACCTTCTATGCAACACTTAGTTGCAACATCTCTACCATCTATTGATGTAGCCTTATAGAATTGGCTAATCAATATTACAAATGAAGCTCAAGAGGCTTGTAGCTCTCCAACAAATACAACAAGAACACCTTGGCTACAAAGAATGGAACAAGAATGACAAGAAAAAGATAGCTAGACAAATCAACTATTGCTTTCAAGTGAGCTTCAAGTGTGTTCTTCTTCTTCATCCTTTGCCTCCTATTATTTATAGTGTGAAATGGCTCTTGAAGATAAGACCTCCAATGTGTCACCATCTTCATCATCAAGTCTTAGTTGTTTTCACATCATTGGTTGGCCACATAATCATCTTGTACACTTGGCAACATAAAGCAAAATGATTAGTCCACCTTGGAATTTCAGCATGGCCGATTTTTACCATCAAAAAACGACTTCGAATTTGCTTGTAAAATGAAGATTATACTAAGGGATAATACCACCAAGATATCCTCAACTCCTTGCGAAAGAATAGGGCATGTGAAGGCTGAATTTGACTAAAAAAATCTACTGAAAATAGCTTGTAGCCGCTGGCTACATTTTCAAAATTTTCCAAGTTGGCAATTTTTCCAACTAGCTTCTTTTTGATTGGTACACTTGTCATCAAGCCATAAAATGAGTTCACCATCATATCCACCTGAATATACACGTTTTTCAAGACATATATATGCATTTTAACTCAGATTTTTGAAGAAGAAATCAACAAATAATAGTTGGCAAGATTATGTTAACATATAATAACAAAATTCCTAATATTTCTTCTTGTATGTTGTGATCATTTCCACACCTTTAAACCTTTAAATTCTCTGAAATATGATGATTAATATCTCCCAATAACATATAGAAGAGGGTCTTCAAGAAAGAAATAGAATGTGACATCACAACTTGTCACATATCCCGCTACTGTTGATAACACCATCAACTGAGAGAATAAGATAAAGAACCACCAAATAATCTTCAAAATGATCATACACAAGCTTCAGAATGAATATAATAATGTACTCAATAGATTCCTTGAGTGAAAATACCAAAAATACCCTCAGGGATAAAATGACCAAAATGCCCCTGCTGTGAGAAAACTTCAGAAATGACCCCGATGGTCAGAAATGAATATAATAACACCTTTGTCATGATAAATATGATGAGAAAAAGTCCTTGAAGTATTTCCACCATATCATATTCTTACAAAACTCAAAATACCAATTTTGTCCTTGTTGGTAAGTTGTAGAAACTTCCAAGGCATATCATTAATAAGACATTACTATTATCATAAAAAACAAGTAACAAAATCACAATATATATATATATATGAAACATATATAGATGAAAACAATCATTTTATCACTTTTTAGAAAAATTTCACCAAAAACGCTAGACATTGATCGATCTATGTCTCAATTTTAGAGACTGATGTATACATCGATCGATCGATGTACCTCTAGTTGAGAGATCTATGTCTCATAGTGAGTTTTAGTTTTTTCCTCTGTGTGACATCGATCGATCGATGTAGAGATCTATGTACATCGATCTCTGACTGAGAGATCTATGTATGTAGGATTTGCAAGGCACCACTAGAAGGGGGGGTTCGAATAGGTGGTGCGGAAAGTGTGGTTTTTAAAATTTGTTTAAAACTAAACAACTCAATTTCTGAAAACATATTCTGTTTTCAGGATCAGTTTTAAAACATTTTTAAAACCAGGTTATAGGTCTCCAAAAATTCTGAAATTTTGAGAGAACTTAGCCTCAGATGTTATGAGGGTCCCCTATAAATTTCAAATTAAAATTCAACCTTTAACCCTTTCAAAAAACCGTTGGTGATCAGATTGCGCGAATCTGCCAGAAACGGTAGACGGTTTTGAAAAATTTATTCCTATTTGTGTGTAAGTCCAAATGATCTGAAAATTTAACCACTAACTCCTTATATACTATATTTAAGTGGGTTGAAACAGTTTTGCAAAATTCTTTTTGGAAGTAGGTCAATTACAATCAAAGTCTCAACCTTTGCAAGTCTGAAAATCAGACTGCACTAGTCTCAGAACTTTTGATATTTGATCGACTTATACTTATCCAAAAGGGTTAAAACTTGTTCCATATTAACCCTAGAACGTGTGACTATGTTTCTGGAAATTTTCGTGATTTTTGAAAGTCGTTTACTATTTTTACGAACGCAAACAAAAAGAGTAAACTGTGCAGTAACAGAAATTAAATGCTGAAAGTAAATGGCACCAAGAATTTTATACTGGTTCGGTTATAAACAACCTACTCCAGTCTTCAAGGAACACCTTCCTTGGTTCACACTAGTCACACACACAATAAACCTTACCACATGGTTGATGGAGTTACACACCAACTCCAACCCTTTACAAACCTTGTACGATAAATACAATTCGCACAAACACCACCACCTCACAAGAATGAAGATTGATCACACCTTGATCAATCTTTTACAAAGATATAGAATATGTGGTGGTCTATAACAAGCCTATTCAAGATCGTCATATTTTTTATCTTTATCAATCTCACCAAATTCATTGAATTTCACATGAATAGATTCCGTGATTTGTCTAGTGATAGGATCATAACATCTATATGCTTTTGAATTTATAGAATATCCAAAAAAAATGCACTTAATTGATTTGGATTCAAATTTGTCTAAATTATCTTTTGTACTTAAAACAAAACATTAGCATCCAAACACACGAAAATAGTCAATCTTAGGCATGCGATCATTCAAAATCTCATAAGGCGTCTTGTTTATTTTCTTTCTTATAGATAGGCGATTCACAATATAGCATACACAATTTACGGCTTCCGCCCACAGAAATCTAGGCAATTTATTTTCGCATAACATAGTCCTAGCGATTTCTTGTAATGTACGATTCTTTCTCACAAGAATGAAGATTGATCACACCTTGATCAATCTTTTACAAAGATATAGAATATGTGGTGGTCTATAACAAGCCTATTCAAGATTGAAAATATGAATGCAATAGGCTTTCAAGAAGAAGAAAGAAAGAAAGAGTAGAAGAAGAGAGGCTAGACGTTTTGATCACTTGATTTTGCAATGCTTGCGCTTGTCTTGTTTTTGCTCATCTTCTTTCCTTTTAAGCCTTGCAGCCGTCCCCCCTAGGTGTCCTTCCCCTCTTGAAAATTATCTTCTAAGTCCTTGAGAGAATGTAAGACATCATTGTGACATGGTCTTGCTTACTTGTCACCTTCTTATTGGATGATCATTTAAGCTTTGCTTACTTGGCACTTCATGATAGGTTGGATGTTGTCATCATTGATGACTTGGAAAAATCTGAATATATCACTCAAAACATGTGCCAAAATCAACACAGAATAATTTCCATAATATACAATATTGTCACATAAATTTTGCAAGACAAAATTCCTCCTTACCAAGGTAAAAAAATCGGCCATTATGAGGTTTTAGCATGCTGAAATTTCAGCATGTGATACATGGCTCTTCAATTCAAAATATTTCCATTTCTCTTGATTTTTCTTTTTAAAATAAATCGTCAATTGATGGCAAATATCCTTATTAAATTGGAATGAATTTGGACACCCTTAAGACCACAAATTCGGCCAACATATTGTACACATGCTGAAAAATTTCGGCATGTGTGATATATAAAAGATCAAACTTTATGGCTTTGAAAATTATTCAAAATGCTTCCAAAATATCTTCCAATTAATCTCATAATTCAAGATGATAAAATATGTCTCATTAAGCATCAAAATTCGGCCAGCCTATTAGCACATGCTGAAATTTTCAGCATGTGTTACAAATGAGATAAAATTTGAATTGTTACCTTGTGTGGCTTCTTCATTTATGTTATCAACATTGTATGCTTGATTCTTGACCAATCAATATGCCAACAAGGCTCCACATAGGCTCCATCTCAGCTGTAGGGGCGTTGGATAATGTATATGCATGTGCTGAAATTTATTTTTGCTAACTTTGTAAAATAGTGCACATTTAATAATACACACATGTTATATTCCAATCAGCCCTTAATTTAATTTTCTAGAACACTTTAAGATGTATGACATATGTAAAAAGTGTCTAGATACGTGTCGTATGATGTGCCAAAAATGTTCCATGCATTGTGTACGTAGAAAACCGAATTTTCAATATTTATCGATTACCCGATTTTTCTCTAATTAAATTCCAACTTTGTGCACATGTTATATATATTATGTTACACATAATATATATAATATATACTTTAAATCTCAGCACTTGGCTGGTCTATAGTGGCGCCATTAACATGTGACAAAATCAAAATTGGAATCTTCACATTTTGGCCTTAATGTGGGGTGATTTGTGTGTGCCAATATGGAATGATTTTATGGCTGAAAATATCACCCTAGCCACGAAAATTATACATATTTTTGAAGTATAAGGGCTGGCCATTTATTTATGGCAAGTATGTGACACGTTGGCGAAGTTTCGGTATTCGTCCGATACGACAATTTTCAGTTTAGAACCTTTTAACGTGTCGTATTTAATTTGTCATCACCATGACTTATATCATATGATATAAGACCTGAATATACTCATAAATATGAGTTAAGTATGATGGTGTGATGTTAACGTACGTACGTAAAATATATAACGTGTCGGTAGTACGTTGGAATACATGTGTATGTGTCGTTTTCAAAAAAAAAAATCTGAAAATATATGTATATATATGTATGTATGGCGTGTATATTTAATAAGGAGAGGAGGAGGAGACTTTCCTTCCTTAGCCTTGTTGCCTTTGTGCCTTTTCCAAATGTAGCTTCCTTTAATGAACTACTTAGTTTAATTAACTAAGTACTTCGCTTAATGAACTAGTTTAGTTCATTCATGGTGGCACCTGAAAATAGTGTAAACACAACAAATGTTTGCCATATGATGTAAGCTTTAACGCTTCATGGCTCGTTAGCACTGCAACATTATATATGGACTGAATAAGGCAAGTAATACGCAATATCATGCACACGTTTGTTTATATCATGCACGTTTTATGTCATTCATTTAAATCACATATTTTGAAATCACTCAAACCCCTTTTTCTCTACAATGTATACATCGATCTCTGGCTGAGAGATCGATGTCACTTTTTCTCTTGTTTCAACTTTATTTCAACTTTTAACCACTTATAACACCATATGAGACATTTTTAAGAATTCACCACTTAAAATCATGACCTTGAAAATTATCCAAACATATTTCTCAACACTAATTTGAATTTTCTAGCACACTTTAACATGTATTGAATGTGTAAAAAGTGTGTAGATACATGTTACATCTTATGCCAAAAAAAATGTTCCATGTGGTATCAATTTGTGTCTCTCTCCCCTCTCCCCCTTAAATCATGCTTTCTCTGCCCCTTTATTTTGGAAAGTAAATCAAAAGATTCCTGTAAATAAGGAAAGAAAATCACGTCAAGTCAAATCATATCAACTGAAATCATGCCTAATTTAGAACGAAGAGATTCATACGTGGCTTGATTTAAGGCTTTTGTAAAGATATCCGCTACTTGTGCTTCTGTGCGTACGTGATTTATGACGATATCACCATTGTTTACGTGATCACGAAGAAAGTGATAGCGTACTTCTATATGCTTAGCCTTAGAGTGTAACACGGGGTTCTTATAGAGATTGATGGCACTCATACTATCACAATATATAGGGATTCTATTTACGGTAATTCCAAAGTCCGAAAGTTGTTGTTTTATCCACAACAACTGTGTGCAGCAAAGGCTAAGTGCCATGTACTCAGCCTCAGTAGTGGACAAAGCAACGCTTGCTTGCTTTTTGGAAAACCATGAAATGAGTGAGTTTCCTAAAAATTGGCAAGTCCCACTCATGCTCTTTCTATCTATTTTGCAGCCACCATAATCTGCATCAGTATAAGCATGTAAGTTAAATTCGGAATCCTTATCGTACCAAATTCCTAAGGTGGGCGTGTGCTTAATATAACAGAATATTCTTTTTACCGCATTATAGTGAGACACCTTAGGTTGACTCTGAAATCGTGCACACATGCATACACTGAACATGATATCAGGCCTACTAGCAGTTAAATATAGCAAAGAACCTATCATAGATCGATATAAGCCATTATCAACGTCTTTACCATGTTCATCTTTGTCCAATTTAGTAGTGACACTCATAGGGGTGGGGGATGGTTTCAGATTTTCAAAGTTAAACTTTTTAATCATGTCATTGACATATTTTGCTTGACTTATGTGAATGCCTTTACTCGTTTGCTTAATCTGCAAGCCAAGAAAATAGTTAAGTTCACCAACCATAGACATTTCAAATTCAGATTTCATGCAATTTTCAAAATTTTCAACAAGTCTATGTGAGGTAGAACCGAAAATAATGTCATCAACGTAGATTTAGATAATAAGTAAGTCCGATTTATCTTGTTTCAAAAATAGTGTACTATCTATAGTACCTCGTTTAAAATCATTTTCTAAAAGGAAAGTAGCAAAACGATCATACCATGCTCTCGGTGCATGCTTTAGTCCGTATAGTGCCTTCTTTAGTTTGTACACGTGATCTGGATGTTTCAAATCTTCAAAACCGGGTGGTTGCTTCATGTATACTTCTTCTTGTATAAATCTGTTTAGGAACACACTTTTTACGTCCATTTGATATAATTTGAAATCTTTCATGCAAGCAATAGCAAGTAATAGTCGTATAGCTTCTAAACGTGCTATGGGTGCAAATGTTTCATCGTAGTCAATTCCTTCTTCTTGATTATAGCCTTGTGCTACAAGTCTCGCTTTATTTCTAACGACCTTTCCTTCTTCATTCATTTTATTCCTAAACACCCACTTTGTGCCTATTATAGTCTTATCTTGTGGTCGTGGCACTAAATCCCATACATCGTTTCTAACGAATTGATTAAGTTCATCATGCATAGCCTCAATCCAAGAAGAATCACTCAAAGCATCATGCACATTTTTGGGCTCAATTTCAGAAATCATAGCATGGAATTCATTTATCTCATCCGAAGTAATTCTTCTACGTGGTCGCACACCGTGAGTGAGGTCGCCTATGATGAGATCATGTGGGTGATCTCTATGCCATCTTGGTTGATTATTTTCTATGTTATCATGCATTTCTATGTGATCATGCATTTCTAGTGTGTCATTCATTTCATGCATATCAAATGTACCATCATCTTCATTCAACACGGGTTTCAATTCAAAGTCATCGTCATATTTTTTATCTTTATCAATCTCACCAAATTCATTGAATTTCACATGAATAGATTCCGTGATTTGTCTAGTGATAGGATCATAACATCTATATGCTTTTGAATTTATAGAATATCCAAAAAAAATGCACTTAATTGATTTGGATTCAAATTTGTCTAAATTATCTTTTGTACTTAAAACAAAACATTAGCATCCAAACACACGAAAATAGTCAATCTTAGGCATGCGATCATTCAAAATCTCATAAGGCGTCTTGTTTATTTTCTTTCTTATAGATAGGCGATTCACAATATAGCATACACAATTTACGGTTTCCGCCCACAGAAATCTAGGCAATTTATTTTCGCATAACATAGTCCTAGCGATTTCTTGTAATGTACGATTCTTTCTCACAAGAATGAAGATTGATCACACCTTGATCAATCTTTTACAAAGATATAGAATATGTGGTGGTCTATAACAAGCCTATTCAAGATTGAAAATATGAATGCAATAGGCTTTCAAGAAGAAGAAAGAAAGAAAGAGTAGAAGAAGAGAGGCTAGACGTTTTGATCACTTGATTTTGCAATGCTTGCGCTTGTCTTGTTTTTGCTCATCTTCTTTCCTTTTAAGCCTTGCAGCCGTCCCCCCTAGGTGTCCTTCCCCTCTTGAAAATTATCTTCTAAGTCCTTGAGAGAATGTAAGACATCATTGTGACATGGTCTTGCTTACTTGTCACCTTCTCATTGGATGATCATTTAAGCTTTGCTTACTTGGCACTTCATGATAGGTTGGATGTTGTCATCATTGATGACTTGGAAAAATCTGAATATATCACTCAAAACATGTGCCAAAATCAACACAGAATAATTTCCATAATATACAATATTGTCACATAAATTTTGTAAGACAAAATTCCTCCTTACCAAGGTAAAAAAATCGGCCATTATGAGGTTTAGCATGCTGAAATTTCAGCATGTGATACATGGCTCTTCAATTCAAAATATTTCCATTTCTCTTGATTTTTCTTTTTAAAATAAATCGTCAATTGATGGCAAATATCCTTATTAAATTGGAATGAATTTGGACACCCTTAAGACCACAAATTCGGCCAACATATTGTACACATGCTGAAAAATTTCGGCATGTGTGATATATAAAAGATCACACTTTATGGCTTTGAAAAGTATTCAAAATGCTTCCAAAATATCTTCCAATTAATCTCATAATTCAAGATGATAAAATATGTCTCATTAAGCATCAAAATTCGGCCAGCCTATTAGCACATGCTGAAATTTTCAGCATGTGTTACAAATGAGATAAAATTTGAATTGTTACCTTGTGTGGCTTCTTCATTTATGTTATCAACATTGTATGCTTGATTCTTGACCAATAAATATGCCAAAAAGGCTCCACATAGGCTCCATCTCAGCTGTAGGGGCGTTGGATAATGTATATGCATGTGCTGAAATTTATTTTTGCTAACTTTGTAAAATAGTGCACATTTAATAATACACACATGTTATATTCCAATCAGCCCTTAATTTAATTTTCTAGAACACTTTAAGATGTATGACATATGTAAAAAGTGTCTAGATACGTGTCGTATGATGTGCCAAAAATGTTCCATGCATTGTGTACGTAGAAAACCGAATTTTCAATATTTATCGATTACCCGATTTTTCTCTAATTAAATTCCAACTTTGTGCACATGTTATATATACTATGTTACACATAATATATATAATATATATTTTAAATCTCAGCACTTGGCGGGTCTAAAGTGGCTCCATTAACATGTGACAAAATTAAAATTGGAATCTTCACATTTTTGCCTTAATGTGGGGTGATTTGTGTGTGCCAACATAGAATGATTTTATGGCTGAAAATATCACCCTAGCCACGAAAATTATACATATTTTTGAAGTATAGGGGCTGGTCATTTATTTATGGCAAGTATGTGACACGTTGGCGAAGTTTCGGTATTCGCCCGATACGACAATTTTCGGTTTAGAACCTTTTAACGTGTCGTATTTAATTTGTCATCACCATGACTTATATCATATGATATAAGACCTGAATATACTCATAAATATGAGTTAAGTATGATGGTGTGACGTTAACGTTACATTGGAATACATGTGTATGTGCCTTTTTCAAAAAAATCTGAAAATATATGTATATATATGTATGTATGGCGTGTATATTTAATAAGGAGAGGAGGAGGAGACTTTCCTTCCTTAGCCTTGTTGCCTTTGTGCCTTTTCCAAATGTAGCTTCCTTTAATGAACTACTTAGTTTAATTAACTAAGTACTTCACTTAATGAACTAGTTTAGTTCATTCATGGTGGCACCTGAAAATAGTGTAAACACAACAAATGTTTGCCATATGATGTAAGCTTTAACGCTTCATGGCTCGTTAGCACTGCAACATTATATATGGACTGAATAAGGCAAGTAATACGCAATATCATGCACACGTTTGTTTATATCATGCACGTTTTATGTCATTCATTTAAATCACATATTTTGAAATCACTCAAACCCCTTTTTCTCTACAATGTATACATCGATCTCTGGCTGAGAGATCGATGTCACTTTTTCTCTTGTTTCAACTTTATTTCAACTTTTAACCACTTATAACACCATATGAGACATTTTTAAGAATTCACCACTTAAAATCATGACCTTGAAAATTATCCAAACATATTTCTCAACACTAATTTGAATTTTCTAGCACACTTTAACATGTATTGAATGTGTAAAAAGTGTGTAGATACATGTTACATCTTATGCCAAAAAAATGTTCCATGTGGTATGTTCGTAGAAAACTGAATTTTTGACTTTCTTCGATTACGCGATTTTTTTCCGATTAAATTCAAACTTCTTGCACATGTCATATATGTTATGTCACACATAATATACATAAAATAAAGTAGATATTCAGCTCATGTGACTAGTGAAGAAAACGCCCATGTGCTTCAAAAATTTGAATTTGAAATCTCCACAATTTTAGCCTAAATTGTGGGTGATTTGTGTGTGCCAATATGAAATAATTTAGTTCTGATTTTAACATGTGGGCCATGAAATTTTTGGCTATTTTTGATGTATATGGTTTGTCCATCTTTATATGGCAAGTACGTGACACGTTGGTGAAGTTTCGGTAGTCACCCGATACGACAATTTTCGGTTTATGACCTTGTAACGTGTCGTTATAATTTTGTCATCACCATGACTTATATCATATGATATAAGATCTGAATATACTCATAAATATGAGGTGTATGTAGTGGTGTGACGTCGACGTATGTTTGTAATATATGTAACGTGTCGGTAGTACGTCGGAATATATGTGTATTGTGCCTTTTTTTAAAAACAATATGAATATATATATAATATACATATGGCGTATAAAATGAATAGGGAGGAGACTTTCCATTTCCAAATTTGTTACCATGTAGCTTCCACCAAATATGTCTCCATGTAATGAACTAGTTAGTTCATTAACTTAAGCATTCCACTTAATGAACTAGTTTAGTTCATTAATTGTGGCACTTGAAAATAATACAAAAACAACAAATGTTTGTCATATGATGTAAGCTTTAACGCTTCATGGCTTGTTAGTACATCAACAATATATATAAGCATATAAAGCATGTTTATCACATAAACGTGTCAGATAATAATTTGTTCATGCATTCGTAAGCTCGTAGCATTTAAATCATGCATTTGTAAATCATTCAAACACTTTTTCTCAACAGGCTGGGCCAAAGAGAAACTAAGGGTTGCCTTGGGCAATCTTTAGTTAATCTTAGACTGCCTACTTAATTCACTTATTGCTCAATCAAGTTTGTAATTTAATTGTGGTAAAGCCTTATGATATGTGTGTACGTCCTTTTGAGGCCAAGGTAGTTGGAGGCGCAAGGTTTGACCTTTAATTCAAGAACCAAGATGAGATCAAGTTTTGAAGTCTTACTTCACTTTGTGTTTCTTTGCCCTGCTCAAATCATTTTCTATATTTTTCTTTTTCTTTTATTTGTATTCAGAACCTCTTTTTTTTCTTTTTTTCTTTTTTTCTTTTTTTGTTTTGCGACTAAGGGCAAAGTAGTAAATTCACAATACCTTAGATTGTCCTTGCAATCCTTGCGTGTAGGTTGCCTTCAACCAACGTGTTCTTGTGCCTTCTTGAATCTCTTGTTTTGGTTCGTGGATTTGTTTGATACAAGTTGATGGTCGTATGGATTGGTAGGTTAGGATTGGGTTTTCATAGCCTTCTTTTGTAGTTTATAGAATGGCTAGGGGTTGTAGGGGTATGGGTGTTTAGGCCGTGTGAGGGTATGAGCTATTTTGGGTTAGGGTTTTATTTTAGAGTTAGGGTTCTTGAGGAGGTGTGAGCCTGTAGGGTTAGGGGTGTGCGTAGGATAGGATTTTGATCAAAAATTTATGGTTTGTTGTGTAGTTTTGGGAGGGATACAGCTAAGGTGAGAGAAGTAGGGTTGTACGGTTAATGTTTGAAGAAACATTAGGGTCTTTAGCAAGAAACAATTAAAGACCAAACCTTTAATCAAACACAAACAAGTTAAGCACACAAAAATCAAAGATTACCTAAAAGCTTCATTAGCAACAAGAAGACACGTTAAAAAGGTAGCTTTTTAGGTAAAGTAAATAGCTTTATGTGTGGTTGAGTTTAAAATCTAATAATACAAAACTTACTTGTCCAAATTTGACAAACTCAATCAAGAAGCATGCAAGATTTCGTTTTTACGATAGCAATGTCAAACACCATCGAAAGATCACAACTTTAAGGGTATATGGAGTGTTTAAGCTCTCATACATGTTTTTTTTTAATAGGGTCGAACATATGGTGATGAAGGAAGGGGATGAGAAAACATAAGTTTGTGATATGAGTATGATGAAAGAAATGAAAGATATAGAGTTTAGAAGGAAGTCCTTGGGCTCTGATACCAAATTGATGTGAATATCTCACCAAAGCTTAGATCTTTTCCTTCAAAACTTTACCTTGAAGGGTTGGCACAAAGGGATACTCTCCCTCCTTGCTTCCTTCAAGGCAACAACGGTTGAGCAACACCTCCACAACGGGATTAACGTTGATCTTGGCAAACGAGTCATCCTCCAAGATGTTTTTCTCTTTGGGCTTGGCAAATACCACCTTAAAGCTTGCTCAAACTTTAAGGATTCTAACCTTGATTTTATGAAAAACCAAGAAACAACTCAAAGACACAAAGTCTTAAGAGAGAAAACTAAATTTTATTGAAGAAGAGAATTGTGTTGGATGTGAAAAAAGTGGGCAGCATTATGCCCTTTAAATAGGAAAAAAACACTAACTAAATGGAAAAATCCTAATCTAAAACAACAAGTAAATGGAAAAACCCTAAACTAAAACTTGAACTATATAGAAACGGATCTACTGAATCAACATCAAGAGTAGTAGGTTTGAGAGAGGAAAGGAAAAGGTTACTTCCAGATCAAAAATAATAAATAAAATGGAAACAAGATAAAATCGTATATCAAAACGACTTCTGGCATCACCGAATAACCTTACACACAACTCTACTTATTAGGTAATTTACAAAACTATAAAAGAATCTTATCCTATCTTCCAAATGCATAAGTGGCTGGCCTTATCACGTTCTTGAGACTTGGAATTTGCCAAAAACGTGAGTTCCTATAATGTAGGGATGATCCCCAAAAATATAGGAACCTTAAGAGCCTTTTCGCCTCCTTTTGAGCCTTGATCCTTGGTTTCGTTGTAGAGTCTTGTGCATTCGGAAATGCCCTTTGATATCTTCTTCAAATTTGTAGAAATCTTCGAGAAAATGAATTGAGCCCAAGATTGACACCATCCTGAGTTAAAACGAAGAAGTTATGCTCGTTCGAAGTTAAGCATCCATTCTTGCTTAACAGACTTTCTTCCTTCATTGAAGCTTCCTACAAACATAAAGACTCCACCAAGCATCATTCTCATCAAGGACAAATATAAAACGTGTCATGCATTCAAAATACCTAACAATAGGTGAAATGACAAAAATGCCCCTGAATAAGAAAACACACAAACGACTAACCACAAAAATGATATCATTCATGCAATGACTATCCATCCTTTCCCTCCAACCCTTACATATTGTTTATAACATATAAAACATAGAATAATCATGCATGAATATAAATACACTAAATGAAGGGTTCAAGAAGATAAACCCATTGTGTGGAGGGTTCATCTTGGACATGTTTATACAAGAAAATGCCAACATTGTATTCTAGTTGTTTGGCCTTGCTTCTTGTCATATGCCCTTGTGGCGCATCATGTTGTATATAGACATCCAACACTTGCTGCATTGTTAAACTTTTTTTTGCAATCACCTTATAGTCCTCACAAGCTCTTTTGTATCTCATACGAGCCATAAATTAATATATCTGCGACTTATTTAGTTCACTTTTGAATGGAATTAATTGTTTAGCTCTTTTTTGGATCGGACTCGACACTCATGTCTTTGTTGTCATGCACAGTTTGCATAACAAATGCGATCTTTAAGCTCTAAAAGATTATGTAACAACAACAAAAATAACAACACTCAAGCATATCCGCACTGTGTATAGTTGGCGATGTGGATCAACTGTTTCTCTTGTGCTTTATTTATTTATTTATTTATTTATTATGTTTTGTTTGTTTGAGTAATAACATGCATTATACACTCCTTGTGTGTCTCATAATACCTAATGCATAATATGCTCTATTGGAATACGCATCTTTCAAAACTATTATATCATCTCAACCGTGATTAAGGACTAAATACTTAAAATTCTCAATGAAATCTTATACCCACTACATGGCATCGGCTACATGAATCGATTTTCTCTATTGTATTCTATCACTCACCACATCATCCCCAATTGTCATATAATTCATGATCTTCCTTTTTTTTCTCTCTCCACATCTTCTTTGATCATCCTCTCCCACGTTTAACATGAATCTCATTCATTATCTCATACCGTCTAGCAAGTGCATCTGTTGGATGTCTTTGCATGTGTCCATACGATATTAACATTGACTCCATCATCTCTTATCTGTATGATCTGCCCCAACCTTTCTTCTTATATGTTCATTTCTTGTAGCATTCTTTGTATGTTCACATATCTGTCTTAACATTCTTATTTCCATCACTCGTATTCTTTATTCATGCTCATAATTGACTATCCAATATTTAGACCCATACAATAGCTCGATTCTTACTACCATTCTTTAAAACTTTCCTTTAAGCTTTAAATGTACTTTCCTTTCATAGAGAAGACATGACACACTTTTCATTTTGACCACCTCGCCTGTACACACTGATCTATATTTGTGTTAGTTCCTTGATGTTTCTGTAGTAGATCCTAAATACATAAAACTTTCACTCAGGTGAATCTCTTGGTCTCTTAGTTTCACATAATGCTCCAAGGTCATTCTTTTGTTGCTAAAATTAAATTCATATAATTTGACTTCTTTAGACTCATTTTGAAGCCTTTTCCTCTAGTGTCTTCGGCCAACATTTTAGCTTATCATTGACTTCTTCACTAGTCTCATCTACCAATACAATGTCATCTACAAATAACAAACTCCGCGAAACTCTACTTGATGTATCGAGTGACTAATCTATAACTATAGCAAATAAGTATGGACTTAATGCAGATTCTTTGTGTAGACCCACTGTAATGGAGAACTCTGAATTTAGTCTTCCTAAAGTCCTTACGATTATCATTGCGTTCTCATACATTTCTTTAATAATTTCTAAATTTGTTGCTCTAACAGCTTTCTTTTCAAAAACTCTCCACATGATCTTTCATGGAACTTTATCATATGCCTTTTCCAAGTTAATAAAAACTATATGCAAATCCTGCTTCTTCTCTCGATGACTTTATACTAAACTTCTCAATAGATGAATAGCCTTTATTGTTGACATTCCCGCATAAATCAAAATTAATTTTCAGATACACTAGTCTTTTTACGAAGTCTTTTCTCAATCAGTCGCTCACAGATCTTCAGTGTGTACTAATTAAGTTAACTCTTTTGTAATTTGTACAATCTCTTATATTTCCATTGTTTTTATATAGAGGAACTAAAATGTCTTTCTTCTACTAATCAGACATCTTTTTGGTCTTCACAATCTTGTTAAATAGACATGCGATACATATAATATATTATTTCCCTAAGCATTTCCAAGCCTCAATTGAAATACCGTTGGATCCAACGCCTTACCATTTTATTATCCTTTTCAAAGCATCCTCTACCTTTGTCAATCAAATTCTCCTATTATATGATACGTTTATACTATCTTTAGAGTTACATAACTCGTCGAATACGAATTTATCTCCCACTGATTCATTAAAAAACATCTCAACGTATCTTCTACATCTATCTTTTATTGCTATTTACTATATTAAAATATTGTTATATTCGTCTTTAATGCATTTATCTTGAGTCAATTCTCTTATCTTTGTTTCTCTCACTCTAGCAATTTTATATATATCTCTTTCACCTTTTTTGCATTCAACTACTCATGTAAATATTCAAACGCTATCAGTTTGGCATCAGTTATAACTTGTTTAGCTTATTTCTTAGCAAGCCTATATTTTGCTCAATTTTCTTTGATTCTTGCGAAGTTGAAGTTCCCAAACTAGTTTACTTGCCTTTTTTGGCTTTGTTTTGCTCTTCTTTTTTCCACCACCAATATTCTTTATCTGTAGGTGCTCGATCTTTTGACTTGCTAAGTAAATTTTTTTGCTATTTTCTTTATCTTTACTGGTACATCCTTTCACGCTTCATTTGCATTACCATTTGAATTTCTTAAGATTTCTTGCTCTTATGCCACTTTTCTAAAATCAGCTTGCTTACCTTCTTTCAAATTTTACTATTTTATCTTAGATTCTATAGTCCTTTATTTTCTCAATCTTCTATGTTGGATACGGACATCCAATACTAGAAAACGGTGTGACATTATCAGACTTTCTCATGTGATCACTTTACAGTCTTTACAAACTCTTCTATCTTTAATACGCGATATGAAACAGTCTACCTGTCATTTATTTTGTCCACTTTTGTATATAATCAAGTGTGAATATCTATTTTGAAAAAATTATTAGTCACTATAAAGTCATACGTTATTATGAAATCCAAAATTGATATTCTTTAATCGTTTATGTTTCCAATGTTAAATCCACCATGTATATCATTATAATCCTCTTTAAATACATGTCTATTTAAATCTTTTTTTATAAAGATCTTTTCATATACGTCTTCTAAATCTTTCTAAGTAGAAACACTTCTTGAAAAAAAGACATGACTTTTTGAGATGGTTTTTTTGAATTATATTTATGCGTGGATATTGTTCCGGTGTGTTTCTCGTGAAATGGGCAGGTCCCTCGAAGTTGTACAAGCATGCAAATATGAGAAACTCCAAGGCTTGAATTGCAAAACTTGGTGTTATAAAATCCACAATGGAGCAAGATCTGAGCCCACCACGTAGAAATCTTTGTCTCTACGACATAGTCTAATTTGTTCTAGACATGAGTTTTTGAAAACGAGGTCAGTGGTTCAATTTTTGTCAAAGATAAGAAAGCTCCTTCCCAGCAAGTGCATATTATGAGAGCTTTCTTGGTCTGTAGGCTTGCCTGTAGTGCTGAGGGCTCCTTATGCAGACTACTGTGTAAATGATCAAGCTCCTGCCAGCGGACCGTTGGGTACCTGATTTATATCCCTACACTACTTTTGAGACTGGGTGTGACAGAGACCCTTGGGGTAACCTTATAAATCTTTGGGAAAATTGGTTGTCCTTTTTTGTTCTTTTTTCTTTTTAAGAGAAATCTTGGAAATTAATAGATAAATTTCAGAAAGAAGAAAAAAACCAAAACAAAAGAAAGACCAAAAGGGGTTATTTTCTCCTTTGTCCATTTAGGTATACACATCTCTATCTCATCTCCATCTCTCAAATATTTTATGCCACCCCTAAATTCATATTTTAATAAATTTATCTTTTATTTTACGAATCTGCATATGTCGTTGCCATTTTGCTTCTATTCCTTATCATAAATTCTCTCCTTTCTTCTTTCTTCTCTGCTGTCTTTCTTGCTGAACTCTTCCAGGTTGTTATCTGTGCTTCTTTGGGTTGGCAGTAGCAGGATCTTTGAGACTTTGACTACACTGTTTAGAAGAATAAAGTTTTTGGTGTTTTGGGGTTGATTTATGTCGGATTGATGTAGTTGGAGGTCTGAAGCTTTGTTTAGGAGGAAAAAGTTCGCAATCTTGGAGTTCAATATCATTAGCAACATGTCTCAGACCAACTGGGAAGCTGACAAAATGTAAGCTTTCTGACTTTGCCCAAGATTTGTGGTGGGTTTTTATTTCTTTCCTTTAATGTAATGATGTTTTCTTTCTAAATTTGCTATGCTTGGGCTTACCTTAGTGTTTCTTGTTAGATTTTTTGTTTGGCATTTGTGGGTGATAACACTTGTTGTGATTTCTGAATATGGTTGTTATTAATTCATTGTAAAAGTCTGTTCGGTGTGTTTGTTTCCCCCCTTTTCTTATTCGGTTTTCTTGTTTTAATTCTTTTACTTTAGCTGTGCGCAGATGGTAGTTTACACCAATTGTTAGGTTTTAGTGCTCCTAAAAGGGAATATAAATGGCTGTATGGAGCGTGGTGCGTCTTGAGTCGTATTGTCTTACAATACTTGCTATTCCTCCTTATCTTATATTTCTATTTATTTGCCTTTCTCATTTCCTGTACATTTTATTGGCTGACTGTAGAGAATCTCTTCTTAGTTATTCTTGATTTGATGCTTTCGAAGTTCTCTATATAACATGTCAATTTTTCTTTGATCTCCCATACTGATGGAGAGTGTTTGTTTATTGATTTCCATTTAAGCATAATTGCTGATATTTTTTGGATTGCCCTTGATTTCCGGGATAACAGGTTGGATGTGTATATCCATGATTACTTAGTTAAAAGAGATCTTAAAGCTACTGCTCAGGCGTTTCAAGCTGAAGGAAAAGTATCATCTGACCCTGTTGGTAAGATTATGCTCAAAGGAGACCATGAAGAAGCCTTAAACCTTTTTAAATGATTTTTTCTTCTGACTATTTCGTTGTTGCTGCAGCTATTGATGCTCCAGGTGGCTTCTTGTTTGAATGGTGGTCAGTCTTTTGGGACATATTCATTGCTCGGACAAATGAGAAGCACTCTGAGGTTGCTGCATCATATATTGAGGTTTGACATCGTCTGATGTGCTTTATGGACCATCTTATAAGATGCAATGGCATGAAAGATCCTATAGTTGACCTGAAGAGTGGGGATGAGAACTTTGTGGGTACACCATTATATTGTCGTCATGGACTTGAGGAGATATTATTATGAGTTGAGTTCATAAGCATGAGGTAAAGATATAATATCTCCTCAAGTCCAAGCCGGCAATATAATGTTGCACGGGGAACACCCTTTTTTTTTAATGAGTTGAGTTAACCATGATAAGTTTGTGTCTTGAATTTCATTTTTGCTAAAAGCTGTCTTTAACTCTCACTCTGGAGTCCCTGAAGTAGGAACCTTGTCATTGTCGTAAGAATCCTGTCATCCAACTTAGTGTGTCCTTGATGTTTCTAAACGTTGACCAACAAACCATTATAGAGTACTTACTCAAAAAAACTCAATTCGCTTCGATGATCCTTCCTACTGCCTATGTGTAATTTCATGCAAGGTCATTATCTTCCTGAACATGTTCTGTTTATGTAGATGTTGGAATGCTAATGAGTTATTCTTTTATTTGTTCTCCTGGGTGCAGACTCAGTTGATTAAGGCTAGGGAGCAACAACAGCAACATCAACAACAGTCTCAACAGTCACAGCATCCACAGCAACAACAGCCACAACAACAGCATCCGCAGCAGCAAATGCATATGCAGCAGATGTTGATGCAAAGACAAGCTCAGCAGCAGCATCAACAACATCAACAGCAACAACAGCAACATCAACAGCAACAACAACATCAACAACAGCAACAGCAGCAACAGCAACAACAGCAGCAACAACAGCAGCAACAGCAGCAGCAGCGCAGAGATGGCAGCCATGTCTTGAATGGAAATATGAATGGGATTGTTGGAAATGATCCTATCTTAAGACAGAATCCTGGAACTGCAAATGCCTTGGCGACAAAGATGTATGAAGAAAGGTTAAAATTGCCAGTCCAGAGGGATTCTTTAGAAGGTGCTGCTATGAAGGTAATAGTAAGACCTTACTGCTGGAGAAGAAAAGATCATTGTCTTTGTTATGGATGTTTTAAGACTTTGTACTTCTGTAATTTACCCAAGCATATGTTAATCTCTCGAGGCTGATTTCCGCTGCAGCAAAGATTTGATGAGAATATAAGCCAACTTCTGGATCCCAATCACGCTTCCCTCCTAAAATCTGCTGCAGCAGCTGGCCAGGCTTCAGGGTAAGGTTTTACTTTTGTCTTTCCGCACTTATGAAGTGTATAACATTTTGCTTTGTCTTCTAACTATTAGTTTGCTTTTAGTGGTTCTGCAGTCAGATCTGCAAGCCATACAGTTCATAGACAGTATTTTACTAGTTCTATAGGGATAATGGGGGTTTCAGGCTTCTTGACATGTTTCTTTTACTGTGTTCTATTGCAGGCAAGTGCTGCATGGTACAGCTGGTGGGATGTCTCCACAAGTTCAAGCTCGTGGCCAACAGCTTCCAGGCTCTACTCCTGTGAGTAGAATTTTAGGTTTCTGTCTGCCCTTTAGATGTGGGCACCTTCAAAGTCGGGGAATTTGTATTAATGAACTGTCCCGAGTATCAGTCTTTAATGTATTTCTCTTTTGTTGGAAAAAAAAGGATATAAAGACAGAGATGAATCAGATACTGAATCCCAAAGCTGCAGGCCCTGAAGGATCATTGATTGGCCTTCCTGGTAACCTTGTTTCCTCTGTATCTTAAGCAAATAGTGCTAACCTGTCTTTTCTTACGTATCATAACATTGGATGGGAAGAACTCAGTGCCATTGTTTATGAGATGCATATTTGTTGTACATATGACTCTGGATAGGTTTATTTTTCTATATTTCCAGGTGAATTGTAAATAACACAGTAAGTGATACATTTTTATTGATAGGGTCAAACCAAGGTAGCAACAATTTGACATTGAAAGGATGGCCTCTTACTGTAAGTTTACATGCGTAATGCTGGTTTTCTTCTTAATTTGTTTTAGCTGTGTCCAGTTGATTTTTTTTGTTGTGCTTTTGTTTTTGTTTTTTGCTGTCATTACTCTCGTGGCTTGCTCATTTCTCATGATGGTAAAACTGTTATATGTATACTTTATCACAAAAGGTGCCTAATTCCTGAAGGGATTGACTCTTCACTATTTGTTGCTTCTGGGGCACATCCTGACTGTTCTGTTCACTTCTGATGCATATTTCCCATATCTTTCTTAGATAAATTATGCAAACTCTTATCTTGATATGATTCTTGTGTAAATAGCATGTTGTTTATTTTCCCCCTGTTTTTTCTCGTGTAGAAGTATACATATAGGTCCAAGGTTTACTTGTTTGTTGCTAGGTGATAAAGATTTCATGCGAATGTATATGAACTTGCTGTGTAAGCTGGTTTGACTTCTTCTAATTAACCTGCTGAGCATATGATTATTGCAATATCACATTGTATAAGGTCATTTCGCATTTTCAGTCTATTCAACTCTCCCAAGCTCGCTTTGTAGCTTTGTTTTACAGGGTTTTGACCAGCTTCGGTCGGGGCTCCTTCAGCAGAAGTCATTTATGCAAGGTGGTCAGCCATTTCATCAACTTCAGATGCTGACGCCTCAACATCAACAACAGCTTATGCTGGCGCAACAGAATCTAACATCCCCATCAGCGAGTGACCTTGAAAGCAGAAGGCTCAGAATGCTTCTTAATAACCGAAATATGGCTATGGGAAAGGATGGCCTTTCAAATTCTGTTGGTGACGTAATTCCAAACATTGGTTCACCAATGCAAGGGGGTTGTCCTGTTTTGCCTCGTCCTGATCCTGACATGCTACTTAAGGTTACCTTTTCTTTCTAGCATTATCTGGCTGAACCCGCAGTTTTGCGCTATGTTTCCTTGTTAAAAACTGAAGACAAATTCTGTATTCCTCCCATTATTGGATGCACATTTTGCGAATTTGTAGTTGAAGCTTGCCCAATTACAACAGCAACAACACCAGCAACAGCAGCAGAACAATAACCAACAGCAACAGCAGCTACAGCAGCAACATGTACTTTCTTCTCAGCAATCTCAAGGATCTAATCACAATATGCAACCTGATAAAGGAATGGGCTCTGGAAATGTCCCTGGAGATGGAAGCATGTCAAATTCCTTTCGTGTGAATGACCAGGTCTTTCCATTTCTATGCGGATTACTAGTTAATCAATTTTAGCTGGTGTAAATTATTTTAGATGATGCAGAAGCAAAAAAGGCGGAAACATCAAAATGTTCAATCTTGCATACTTTTTGATCCTTACTGAATAATATGTCATTTTCTTTGTAAACTTATCTCTTTAGAATTTGAGTGGGATTTCTAACATCAAAATTTTCATCCATTTCAAGACTTCGAAAGGACAGACTGGGAGAAAGAGAAAGCAGCCTGTATCTTCAGGACCTGCCAATAGCTCAGGAACTGCAAACACTGCAGGACCTTCCCCAAGTTCTGCGCCCTCAACACCATCGACTCACACACCTGGAGATGTGTTATCAATGCCTGCTTTACCTCACAGCAATAGCTCAAAGCCTCTGATGATGTTTGGAAATGATAATGCTGGAACTCTGACATCGCCATCAAATCAATTGGTAATTGAACTCATTGTCTCATGGATCAGGCTTCACTGCATCCTATATACGGAAATTCTCATTGTTGATCCTGGCAGTGGGATGATAAAGATCTTGTGCAGGCGGACATGGACCGTTTCGTAGATGATGGATCTCTTGATGATAATGTGGAGTCTTTTTTATCGCATGATGATGCAGATCCTCGAGACCCAGTTGGTCGTGGCATGGATGTGAGCAAAGGTACTTCACTGGAGTTACTTGAATGTCTCATATGCTGTTCTTCCATTGATTTTTGTTTTATAACATTCCTTCTCTTATTCCGCTTTGTAAATTTGTACCCTAAGACATTGAGCTGCATTTGTTAAGCCTCAACTTCTTTCATTCTCATATGCATAAGTGTTTTTTGTTTCTAAGTCATTGATACCAGGCTTTCGTCAAATGGAAAAATGAATATATGTAAACAGACAAATGTACACACAAACAGTGAACCTGGACAAACCATTTATCACACATGTGTGCACACGCATGTATACATGTAGATCTATTTCTTTATTTATTTTTTTAGCTCACATACAATAGGCGCTTTCTGGACATTTGGTGCTCCCTTCATAGTGTTCAAAGTTCATCTTAAATTAAATGGTTTACACCTCTTATTACCTTGTGGTACTTTCGCATGTTCTCCTTTTAAGCATATGCACTAATAACATACATTGCATTTCATGATCTTAGCTGCCAGAAAAGTTCTCAGATAGGTACAATCAGTTATGTGGTTGTTCTGTTTGAGATGTTTCAATGAAAGATTCACATAGTTGTCATCTTATATGTTGAATCCGCAAGTGAATTTTGTGCTTGCTAGTGGGGTAAATTTGTCATATTAGAAATTATGCTGTCTGAGCATTTGACATGTCTGATATGTGGTCATTGAGAGAACATATCCCTTCTTTACCTCCCCATCCTTATCCAAAAATTTGCAAAAGTCTTATGCTAATAATAATTTCATAATTTTGAAGTATGGTCCCTTTCTGAGCTATTGGTAATATTATTGCATAGTTATTGCTGGCTGAATAGGTTTCAAGATCTGCTAATACAAATTGTCAATAGTGAAGTAAACATAAAACGAAAAAATTTAGAGGGAGTTGTTACTAACTTGTTTTATGTCTTCATGTGGCTCTAGGCTTTATGTTTGCCGAAGTAAATTCTGTGCGGGCTAGTTCTGGTAAAGTTGTCTGTTGCCACTTCTCGTCAGATGGTAAACTGCTTGCCAGTGGTGGCCATGATAAGAAGGTGAGAACTGGACTGCTTGGTAGCATTTTTCATTGGGGAAATGATATTTTCTGCTTTAAACCTCGGGTGCCTGATGTTTTTGGTCTTTCTTCCTGCTTTTTCCCCATGATTAGTCTTTTGATTGTGGCTTCAGATATTGCCTCACATTAAAACACCTGTAGTTGTTCCTTCTTCTATTTTTTTTTCCGTTAGGGGAGAGGGGGTAAGTGGAATCAACTATCTTGTGGGTGGTATGCTTTCTATGTAAGACTCAGTCATTCTTATCAAAACAAACTTCAAAGATTGTGGTAATTATTGGTTCTTCTTTTTTCTTTTCTTTCTGGTAACTTCTCCTTGTATATGATTTTCACCCAGCTACTCTGATTGAAAGTTCTTTTTTCCTTGGTAGTTACTTAGACGACGCTTTTGGGTGCAGGCTGTTCTATGGTATACGGATACCTTGAAGCCTAAAACAACTCTTGAAGAACATTCAATGCTAATTACTGATGTTCGGTTCAGTCCCAGTATGGCACGTCTGGCAACGTCATCTTTTGACAAAACTGTCCGTGTGTGGGATGCAGATAATGTCAGTTTATGATGTCCCCTTTTCTCGCTAGTTAATTTTCTTTTCCTCGAGTATTTGGAGTTTCTTTCTCTTTGTTTGATAAAGAACATTTTATTCAGTTTTAGCTCCTCGCCTTATCCATATGCCAGAAAACAGATGACTTTAGTATTTCTGTCATATAGTTACAGTTTCGTGGATGTGAATGCTGCACTGCTAAATATTGCATCGCAGAAAACTCTGCTTTCAATCATATCTAACCCCTTGGTGTGAATTTCCTAGGTGAAACTTTGATCTTTTGCATTATAAGGACTATTTTTTATTTATATTATTTAGAGATTATTACTGTTGTTCCTTTGGATTATGCACTGCTATGAATATCTTGTCTGCATTTGTTGTTTTACCTTGTCTTTTCATGTGTATGTTGCACTTATTTTTAATTTAGTGGGTTTTATGGTACACATCCTTGTTTGCTGGAGATCTTCTATGAATGTTTTGGTATTTTAACTGGATGTTTTGAATTTAGTGCATCTCAGTGAGCTGGGCACTCTTCTATGAAATATTTTGAATTTTACCTTGATGTGGGAATTGCAGTCTGGCTATTCACTGCGTACCTTCACTGGACACTCAGATGGCGTAATGTCACTGGATTTCCACCCAAATAAAGATGACCTCATCTGCTCATGTGATGGGGATGGTGAAATTAGATACTGGAGTATCAATAATGGTAGCTGTGCAAGAGTATTCAAGGTAATAATGACACTCTCTTGTAGAAATACAAGCATAAGTACAGTATAAATACACATATACCTGTACAAATATAGTACATACATATTATTAATATATTTATATGTAAGTTAGGATGTTAAAGTATTAGTTTAGACACTTGTATAGTAGGATAACAATGAGTAGCCATTGTTATAGTCGTTAGGCTTTCTAGCCATTGGAAGCTGAAGTGTCGCACAGTTTATTTAAAGAATTTACCTTTGTATTTCAAGAGTTAAGTCGAACAATATGTTCACTTTCTTCATTTCTATATGGTATCAGAAAGTATGGCTATGCCTTTATCTTTTTCCACAGCTTTTGAGCATACTGAAGCCATTTTCACTCATGGCTCTACAAATTTTTAATGATTCTTCCATTGCCATTACAAGTCACAAAGTCCATGGAGATAACTATCTCTCTTGGTCCAGAAGGGTTGAAATGTTTGTGATAGATAAAGACAAAGAGGAATATTTATATGGGACTGTGACTATTCTCGGTGAAATAGATCCAAAATTCAGATTGTGGAAATATGAGAATAGCATGATAATGTCTTGGTTGATAAGATCAATGCTCCCTGATATAAGTGATGACTTTATATGTATGAGATTGTAGCTGATATATAGGTTGCAGTTAAGGAAATGTATTTCAAACAAGACAATGCCTCTTAACTATATTAGATTGAAGCTAAGCTTCATGAAATCAAACAAGAAACTTAACTGTGAATAGATACTATACAATGTTAACAAAAGCATGGCAACAAATTAATGTATTTGAAGTATATCAATGGCCTTATGAATCCGACTCTCAGCTGTACAAATCCATCACTGAAACTAACAGAGTTCTTAGGTTCCTGACTAGATACATCCAGACTTTAATGGTGCATGAAGCAAAATTCTAATCACCAAGTCCTTACCTGGCCTAAAAGGCGCCTTTGCTGAAATCAAACATGAAGAAAGCAGAAGAAAGTAATGATGGGAACTTCTCCTAAGCGAATTTGAGTATGTTAGTATGACTGTATGTGTCATATCATCTACTATATAGCATCTACTATACCACGAATATCAATGAACCCGATTTCCTCCCGAAGTTCGTCCTGTTGGACTTCTTCCTCTTGATCGGGGAAGATCGCACCATCCACTTTCTTCCTACTCTCTATGTCTCCAACAATCATTCCAAGAATTGCGTGTCCGATTTTGGACGAATATGCAAGCATATGTTTTATGCTTTTGAGTAAAAAAAGAGATTCCATGTTATTACTACCTTGATGAAGTCAACTATCCGCAGGATAGGGAGAAGGGATAGCTGAACTATCAGATCTTCTCTTTTATTCTAAGAGGAGGGTTTTTTTTTTCATCATCTACATTTCAATGACTTGGGACTTGAAAAAAGGTAGCAAAAATGGGATAGACTACCAAAAAGAAGATATATGACATGATTGATCAACTAGTGTCCTTTGCTTACAGCTTTGATTTGAAGGTGAATGGTGACAAAGTTCCCCGTAGAACGCTTACCTCTCTATAGAAAGTTCTGCTTTACTCTCACATAAACATGCTACAAAAACTACAGCTTTAGCTGCTAGAAGAATGATACCTTTGACCTCAACTGAAGATGGTAAACTGCTCTGTAGATGCTGCAAGATGATTGTCCATCTAATTGATGATTGTTGGATACTGTGTGGAAATCAGGAGAGAGAAAACCTCCAAGGTCTAGTAGCTCTTAGAGGTCTTCCTCACGACGTAACTTTACTGAGACAACTTTTTAACAGTCAACATCAAGCAATCAGAGTCCAATTTAAGCAACAATGGCAAGAATGTGACACTTTCATAAAAGTAACAATGGTACTACTAAGCACCAAAGTACCTGGATTGTGGATTCTGGTGCTTCAGATCACATGACAACTGATGATGACTTTCTTTTCTCTTATGAGTTCTTTATTATTCCATAATTAGTTAAGATTGGTGATGGATCTTCTTTATTGGTGATTGGAATTGGCAAAGTTAAGCTTAACAATTAAGTGACTTTGCATAATAGATTACACGTTCATAGTCTAAACTTTAATTCATTATCTGTAGGAAAAGTAATAAAATATAGTAACTGTATAGCTTATTTTCCATCCTTTGAATGTTACTTTCAGGAGAAAAGAATTAATGAAATGATTGGCAATATTACAAGCATAAACGATCTCTTCTATCCTGAGGTCTTGAGGCAGAAAAGTCAGTGATCACATGCTATCATTCAAAAATGGCAGAACTTGACACAAGTAGAGGCGAAAGTAGTATTGCCAGAAATCAATTCAGCATAGATGAAATTCTTCTATGGCTAGAAGATTAGATCATCCTAATTTATTGTACTTGAAATGTTTAATGCATATTCTGTTTGAAAAAGTAAATCCCAAGAGTATCGTATGTGAATCATGTCAGTTAGCAAAAGATATAAGGCAGAGTTATCCTGCAAAGATGTATTAGTCAACAAAGCCATTCAATCTTGTTCATTCTGATATTTGGGGCCCTTCAAAGACTTCAAATATAAATGGAACTACATGGTTTGTTACTTTTGTTGATGATCATGCTAGAGTCACTTGGGTACACTTACTGAAAAATAAATCAAAAGTCAGTCATTTTTAGAAACTATTTTAATCTTATAGAGAATCAATTTAACTATACAATAAAAACTTTAAGGTCTGATAATAGAGCTGAATGCTTAGGTGATTTTATTAAACAGTTTATGAATGATTATGCATTTATCATCAAACTTTTAGTGTATACACACTACAGTAGAATGAGGTTGCTGGAAAAAAAAAGACACCTGGAAGTCACTAAATCTTGATGTTTACAATGAGTGTTCCTAAATTCTATTGGGGAAAAAAGCTGTGGTAACATCGGCTTATCTAATGAATAGAATGCCTTCTAGAATTTTATTCTTTAGAACTCCTAGAAAGTTTTTCTTGAAGTCTTGGCTTATACAAATCTGTTATTTGAGTTACCTTTTAAATTATTTGGTTGTACTGCATATATACATTCGTAGTCATTCTTAAGTGAAAAATTGGATCGTAGGTCTGTGAAATGTTATTTCTTGGGTACTCAGGTTCACTGAAAGAAAATAAATGTTATTGTTCCAAACACTTGAAAAATGTATGTTACACTTGATATATATTTTGATGAACAACGTGCATTTTATTTCACTGGACCATGAGATAAAGAATAGAATGATGTGTGGACTGTAATTGATATTATAAGAGCCATCTCTCTGGAATCAGCTGTAGTTAGTAAAGAAAATGATACTAGGGGAACAAATCTGATAGAAGAAGATCCTAATACAACAAGATTACATTAATGGGATAGGCCACATATTACTGAGTCTACATTAGGAGGAACACAACCTCATGAAAGAACAGGTGAACAGTTAGAAAACTTACATACAACATGTGAAGCTGAACTAGAACTAGATAACAAACCTATTGCTTTAATAAAAGATACAAGTCATCATCATCATCCGGACCCAGTATATCCCAACGACAGTAAAAGCTATCGTTAGGGTCTGGGGAGGGTAAGTGGTAGGCAGACAATACCTCTATCCCAAGGGATAGAGAGTCTGCTTCCAGTGAGACACTTGACTTTATATGTACCTGCATAAATGACATGATAATAGAGATATGTTGTGCTAGTGTGTTAGTGAGGAAATTCAAGAAATACAAAGAAAAGACTTTCGATATTAAAATACACAACACGTGTATATGTACATGTAATGTAAAACAACGGTATAACATACGCAACCAAGTGGAAAGTCAACCTAAAGCGTAGATAGTGTCTACGCCTATCTATGTCCCTAAATATACTCTAAAGTGTCCCTATATATGTCATATACCTCGTTAACCTTAATCTTATGTCTCCATGACCTTCTATCCTGGACCATGTCCTCAAAGAGGTGCAAATCTAGTAGGTCGTGCCTTATATGCTCATCCCAAGTCAGTTTGGGTCTGCCTTTACTCCTGTTCCCCTCTACAATGAGGCTTTCAATTGCTCTGACCGACGCCGTTGTCTGTCTTCGTTTGACATGCCCAAACCATCTCACTCTGCCCTCCATTATCTTATCTGCTATACTAGCCACGCCTAACCTTTCTCGAAACACCTCATTTCTGATCCGGTCTAGCCTTGTATGCCCACACATCCATCTTAATATCTTCATCTCTGCTACTTCCATCTTCTGTAATTGTGACCTCTTGATGGCCCAGCAGTCTGTCCCATATAGCATTGCCGGTCGCACTGCTACCCTATAAAATTTTCTCTTTAATTTAATTGGGAAATTTTTGTCACACAGCACCCCTGAGGCCGCCCTCCATCTACACCAGCCTGCTTAAACTCGATGTGCTACATCATTATCTATGGCGCCATTCTGCTGCACAAATGATCCTAGGTACTTAAACTTACTTACTTGTGGTACCACTTGACCATCGATGGTGAGCTGGCTATCCTCACTGTCTGCTACGCCGCTGAAGTCGCGGTGCAGATACTCGGTCTTAGAACGGCTAATCTTTAAGCCTTTCCTCTCTAAAACACCTCTCCGCTGCTCTAGTCTCATACTCATGGTATGTCTACTTTCTACAACTAATACAATATCGTCAACAAAAAGCATACACCACGGAACTGCCTCTTGTATCGGCTTTGACAACTCTTCAAGGACAACTGCAAAAAGAAATGGGCTCAACGCAGACCCTTGATGGAGACCGACCTCCATTGAAAAGAAGTCTGTATTCCCCACAGGCGTACGAACGGTTGTTTTTGTGTTAACATACATATCTCTAATTATGTCTACATACTTCATAGGGATCCCTCTTGCATCTAGACTATCCCATATCAGGCTACGTGGCACACTATTTTACGTTTTTTCAAGATCGATGAAAACCATATGTAAATCGCGTTTCTTCTTTCTATACTTCTCCATTAATCTCCTGAGAATGTGTATTGCTTCCGTAGTTGACATTCCTGGCATAAAACCAAATTGGTTCACCGTAACCTGAGTCTCTCCTAATTCGAGTGTCGATTACTCTTTCCCATAACTTCATGGTATGACTTAGCAACTTAATCCCTCTATAGTTCCCACAACACTGTGCGTCTCCTTTGTTCTTATATAGGGGGGTCACGACACTCTTTCTCCACTCATCTGGCATCTTCCCTGTTTTGTAAATACGGTTGAACAGAGTAGTTAGCCATTGGACCCCTTCCTCTCCTAAATACTTCCACGCCTCAATGAGTATTATCTAGGCCGACCGCTTTAGCTCTTCCCATCCTCTTCAGTGCTCTCATCACCTCTCCTTGTATGATGTTCTGACAGTCGAAGTTATTATGTTGTCGTTGTTGGTTAGTGGTGCTTTCTCGTTCTTCGTAGTTGGCACTTGCCGTTGAAAAGATTGTGAAAGTATGTTTGCCATTTCAACTTGATGTCTTGTGCTTTGACTAACACATGTCCATCTTCTCCTTTTATAAATTTCTCATCTCCTAGATCCTGTCTCTTTCGATCCCTAGCTTTGGCAATCTTGAACATATCATGTTCTCATTCTTTTGTTTCTAGTCTCTCATACATCCTTTTATAAGCTGCAGTCTTTGCCTCTGTCACTGCATTCTTCTCCTCCTTCCTGTCGATTCAATCGCACCTTTTCTTCCCCATTGGTGCAGCTTAACAACTCTCTAAAAATCTTTTGTTTGTCTTTTATTTTTTGTTGCACATCTTCGTTCCACCACCACGTCTTTTTATGTACGGATTTCTTTCTTGTTGTTACCTCGAGCGTTTCTCTCGTTGCTTGAGTAATAGTAGTCGATATAGCTTCCCATATCTGATTTGTGTCATCACCTAGACGATCTAGTTTCGCAGAGATGACCTTGTCTCTGAATATATTAATTTTTTCGTCCTTCAAACTTCCCCATCGAACAACCCCCATACTCAGCTTTTGGCTCAATGCTATAACTACCACTGATAAACGGTGTTGCATCACCGCTGTCTCTCCTGGTATAACCTTGCAGTCCCTCCACAACCGTCGGTCTTCACGCCTCATCAGAAAATAGCCGATCTGCGTGTGACGTCCTCCGTTGTTAAACGTGATCAAATGTGATTTTTTTCTTTAAAAAACGAGTTTATGATGCCTAGGTCATTGGCTACTGCTAGGTCTAGCAGATCTCTACCCTGTTCGTTTCTATCTCCATAACCAAACCCGCCATGTACCGCCTGAAAACCATCGCTATTCTTTCCAATATGTCTATTAAAATCACCTTCGATACAAATTCGTTCCTCCCTGGGTGTTGCCTTTAACACTACGTCTAAGCAATCCCAAAACCTTTTCTTCTCTTGTTCTCCTAATCCCACTTAGGGTGCATAGGCGCAAATCACTGCCACTACCTCCTTATTTAGTACTAACTTCATCACCATAATTCTATCATTATATCTAATCACATTAATCACGTTCGTGTGTAATTCTATCTTTACTAGGAATCCTACTCCATTCTTGGTCCCATCTGACCCTGAATACAAACAACTTATACCCATTACACTCTTTACCTTTATTCCCTTTCCACCTAGTTTCTTGGAGGCATGCTGTATCTATCTTACGTCTCTTAAGTGTATCTATAACCTTAAACAATTTACCACTTAATGTTCCTACATTCCAAGAGGCTACCTTAGACTATCTTCATTTTTCTTCCCCTTACCCCTCTTCCTTAGACACGGTCTCACTGAAAAATCATGACGTCTTCTATCAATTATTGCAACTAAAACTAAAAATCCAAAGTATGCTACAGATGTTGAAAGTTTGAAACTAAATGTAAACAATCAAAAGTACTTCAATGATAATAAAACAAAAATGAAATTATATCACCTGGTTGGGCTGTGTCACACCAAGATCCAATAGAACAGATCTGGATCGCTGGGTAGCAGGAAAAGAGCGATACCAATAGAGCAGATCTGGATCTACTTTCAAATAATTTAATTGGATTTTCTCCTCTGGGTTCTTCATCGATAGAGCCGTTAGCGGAAGAGAGAGAAAAATATGGACTTGACAAAAACAAGAACAGTAAATGCAACTAATGCTTGAATTTCAAGGCGAAGAAGAATGGGAGAGCGAAGAGAGGAGATCACATTAAATAGACATTCAAAAGCAAAAACACAAAAACATCAGCTGTTTTCTATCTCTACACCCAAAAATAATCAACAAAATAAACTCTCAAATCACTCCTCTCAACAGCTGAAGAAAAAAGAATCGAAACAAAAGCAAATGGATCCGAGGAGGAAGCTAAAGAAGAAGAACAATAAGAGAAGTAATAATGGCCAAGCAAAGTGCTGTACAAATTTATGGTGACAATTCAAATTGATGTAGAAAGAAAGCTTACTGAAAGAGCTAAAATCAAAATTTCCAACAATCGCATATCTAAGAAAAACGGTTACAGTATCCTGAACAAATCAGCCAAAAGAAGAGAGATCCCTAAAAGATACAAGTGAATGTACTAAATATCTTCGGTATAACTTTCTTTCATATGCCAATTTAAATCCATATCTTAGAGTTTTCTCTTGTGCTTTAAATCAGAAAAATATGAGTATATCAGCATGGAGAGATGCTGTCTATGAAGAGATGAGAGCTTTAGTTCGGAATAAAACGTGGGAAATTGTACCAATTGCAAAAGGAATTAAACCTATAGGATGTGGTTGGATATTTACTATTAAATACAATACTGATGAGACTATAAGTAGGCATAAGTCAATGTATGTTGCCAAATGATTTCCATAATCATATGTTATTAATTATTTAGAAACTTTTGCATCTTTAGCTAAGATTAATACATTTAGGGTTATTTTTCTATGACGGTTAAACCTTGACTGGGGATTGTATCAACTTAATGTTATAAATGTCTTTCTAAATGGAGAGTTGCAGGAAGAAGTATACATACATTTATTACAAGGTTTTGAGGACCACACAAATGGTAACCAAATCTGTAAAATGCAGAAGTCTCTGTATGCGTTAAAACAATCACCAAAAATTTGGTTTAGATAATTTTCAAAAACTGTAAAGAATCATCAATTTGTTCAAAGCCGTAATGATCACAAACTGTTTGCTAGAACTTTGGTGGAAGAAAAAACTATTGTTTTGATTGTATATGTCGATAACATAATTGTCACAACGAATGATGTTCAAGGGATTAAGTCAATTAAGTATCAGTTATCTAAACAATTTGAGAGGAAGCATTTGGCAAAACTAAGGTAGGTATTTCATAGTTATGGGATAGGTAGAAATAAGAATGATATGTGTATATCACGAAGAAAATATATCCTAGATTTGGTTATTGAAACTGGAATACTAAGGTGTAAGCTTGCAATCACTCCAATTGAACAAGAGCATAAACTAAAAGAATTATGAGAAAATACTCCCATTGACAAACTAATTTCTCAGAAGCTTGTTGAGAAGTTAAATTTATTCCTCTCGCACTGGACCAGATATGTACTATACTGCAAGCTTAGTTCATGCATAATCATACTAATGAACATCTTCAAGCTGTATTGAGAATTACTAGGTATTTGAAGTCTGCACCTAAACAGGGTATATATTTCAACAAAAGCATGGAGAGATCCATTCAAGTCTTTACTGATGCTGAGTGTGCTGGATCTAAAATTGACCTGAGGTCAACTACTGGCTATGCAACATACTTACGGGAGAACTTAGTGACCCGGAGAAGCATGTTTAGAAGTAGTGTAGAGTCAGAGTTAAGGGCATTAACACTTGGACTATGTGAGAGGTTATGGTTGAAGAAAGTATTGAAAGATGTTGGATTAAAGGATCTCACTACCGCTAAGTATATTCTGTGCCAACAATTCTGCTATAAATATGGTAGAAAATCCTGTGCAACATGATAAATCAAGCATGTAGAAGTAGACAATCTTTATTAGAGAGAGCATTGAAGATGGAGTTGCCAACTTGTATCACATAGCTTCTAAGATTAGATTGCATATATTTTGGCAAAATCTGTATCCACAAAGATTTGCAAAACTTTATTGTTCAAGCTTCGTTGTATAAACATATATACAACCAAGCTTGAAGGAGAGTGTAAATATACTAGTATAAATACAGTATAAATACGCACACCTGTACAAATACAGTACATACATGATAATAATATGTTTATATGTAAGTTACGATGTTAAAGTATTAGTTTAGACACTTGTATAGTATGATAACACAAAGTAGCCGTTGTGGCTGTTGAATATAGCTGTTAGGCTTCTAACTGTTAGAGGGTGAATCTTCACAGCCTATTTAAAGACTTTATCTTTGTATATCAAGAGCTAAGTTGAATAATACCTTCGATTTTTTCATTTCTGTAACTGTTGATGCATTCCATTTGATCAATTTATCTCGTACATCTGTAGGACCTAGTTTCGCATGATTTTTTTTTTTCCATGAAAGGATAGTGGTGATATTTTGAATGCATGATATTCCTATATTCATACTAAATTGCCTCGTGTTTTGAAAGCTTAAACTTGTAGTTGGGGTGGTTTTATTATAACGTAGTGGGGATGTGAAAATAACATCGACATTCTTCGCATTTGTTTTTATTTTCCATTATCCCCTTCTGTCAGCCCTTTTCGGCTTGTCTTGTGGGGGCTAAGACAGTGGAAGGAGAAAATGACAACTTTTATTTTGTTTATTGTTACCCAAACATCAGGGCGGGACGGATCAGGTGAGGTTTCAACCCCGCCTTGGAAGATATCTTGCTGCAGCAGCTGAGAATGTTGTATCAGTATTGGATGTGGAGACACAGGCTTGTCGCCACTCATTGAAGGTTGGTGATTCTTCTGCCTATTGATGATGCATGATAAAGGACATAGAATAATAGAAGGCTACTATTACCTGTAGACAGTGAGATATTTACGTATAGACTGCTTGAGATTTATAAATATCTAAATCTAGTCTAAACTGCTAAAATATCCAAAGAAGGAATGACACCCTTTCTGTCCCAATTTTGGTTTGCTACTGAAAATCATCTTTTTCAGGAAAATTTAGAGTACCATGCATATCAGAGAGGGATTTTTATTTTTATTATTTTATTTTCGTTTACAACAAAAATACACAGGCTTTATTCTGGCTATATAGATCGTCTGTCCCCACTACGCAATCCTAGATCATCCTCTCCGAAAGCCATTTAAGTCATATATATAGAAATAAATGAATATGACGCTTGGAGCTGTTAATGGAGAAAATCGAAGGCCATTTAATATGGTCAGGGAGGCCTGAAAGTATTAGAGGTAATGAATTCATATGAAATAAATTATCTTTCACTGTTCCAGATTACGTAGCTTCAGTTGAATCTTACTATGCCAAAATGCATCAAATTTTTGTATTTTTACAGTAATATATGCCATTAACACCATGTAGCACAAAAGTATGTATATGTAAACCATAGCTGGCCTATATTGGGCGGCTGCAAAGCCATAAGAGTGTGGGGCGGGGGGAGTGGGGGTGGTGTTGGGGTTGAAATTATGTAGTAGCATTATACTATTCTGTTCTATGTTTGCATAGTCATCTTGATCTCTTTCCATGGCTTTGATTCTACTACGAAGTGCGGAATTTTAATTTGTGATGGGACTGTATGAAATGGAAAACACGGCATTTGAAACATAAAGATGGATACAAGTGGATTTGGGCAATGATTGATTGATTGATTTAAGTGGATTTGGCAAGCATGTCATACTTAGTGTTTTATGTTAATCGATAGTGATCTAATTTGTGAAGTAAGTTGATGGCATTACCTTTCAATTTTGTCGAGTCAATCTGCATCCGTAAGAAATGAATGGGATTATCTTTGGCTATTTTACAACACTAAAAAGCATTCTGAAATGAGACATCTCTGACGCCATAAGAAAGGAAGAGTCCGACGCTTGAAAACCAGAATGTTGTGAGCATTTCTACTGTTGCGTTTTCTTTGTTTCATGCTGCAACAAGGTGTTGTTATACTATAGGGTCATACAAAACCCATCCATTCCGTTTGCTGGAATCCTTCCGGTGAACTCCTGGCATCTGTTAGTGAGGATTCTGTCAGAGTCTGGACCCTGGCAGCTGGAAACGAAGGCGAATGTGTGCATGAGCTTAGCTGTAACGGCAACAAATTCCATTCTTGTGTCTTCCATCCATCATATTCGTCATTGCTGGTGATTGGCTGCTACCAGGTCAGTTTTCTAAAATTTCCACTCTTGTTGCTGCGTTATCGCGAAAAGGCTTCTTTTCCCTTGTGGGATTCATGGATATCTGTCGAGTAAGCTTTTGTGATGTGAAGTGTGCGTCGAATTAATGATTACGGGTTTGTACTTTTTCAGTCTCTGGAGCTGTGGAACATGTCAGAGAACAAGACAATGACTCTTCCTGCACATGACGGATTAATTGCTTCTTTAGCTGTGTCAACGGTGGCAGGTTTAGTCGCTTCGGCTAGTCATGACAAGATTGTTAAACTTTGGAAGTAAATGTTGTTTTAATGCAAGAACAGATGTAGCAAATCCCAGTTGTATCTTTGCTCCTTAAATCTTCCTTTCCCCTGTATCGCGCTTTTATCATTAATCTTTGTACCAAATGTAACATTAGAGTGAGAACTTACTGCTAACTGTACCACTTGCTGCTGTTTCCCTGTGCTGCTTATGTTAAATCTGACTCCCCTGAAATTCTAATTTTACGTGGTATCTGACATTGTGCGTGTTAGTTCATATTTAATCCACTCTTCTTACAAAGTTTGAGGGTAGGTCTTGGAGCAACTGGTAAGATTGATGCTTTGTGACCTTGATGCCACGGGTTCGAGTCACAGAATCGGTCTCTTGTATGAAGTGTATGATAAGGCTGCGTACTTTAGATTGCGAAGCGATCCGGTCCCTCTCCGGACTTTGCGCACACACGGAAAACTAATGAACTGAAAACATCTTTTTTTTCCCTTAGTTTATTTTGCGGTGTGAGAGAAAAGATTTAAGGATTTCGAGAGCTTTCTCTTTGAACTCAAAATTTTCCTTATCCTCATCATTTGTCATCCAACTCTTTCATGACTATTTTTCCATTGTTATCCAACCTAGTTGATGGAGGTATTCTCTCACTAACTATTTTTCATGTGTCATGATCATATTCACGCAAATATGACCTTATCCTATATTCATGTAAAGAATAGTTAAATGCATCATGCACAAGATTTTTGGTACTTGATCTTATAAATATAATGGATGGTTTGAGAGTTGACTTGTAGGAGGTATAGGCTATCATTGCCATGTTTTTCAATGATGTTTAACCATGATACTTGTAAAAATTGGCCAAGTAATCAAGGCTAAGCTCTAATATTGTAGCGCCACGCTCCCGAGCCCTAACATCGGAAACAGTGCACCCGCCGTATCTCACTAAGGAGAATACAAATCGTCAAAATCAAAACAGATACACGTCAGCGGAAGGCAAAATTTAAAACCTCGAAATAATCATCATCATAAATATCAATGTCTAGGTAAATCTAAATCCAATACAAATGTCAAATGTAGATATAACTAAATGTCTAAAGTACATAAACCTCGAGTATCGAAAATCATTATCTCAACTAAGCCCTCGAAAGTCTCATTGGAATGTCATCAACCCCAATATCTCCACTCTTGGTCATCCTCGGTATGCTAACTCAATCACCAGTCTATCTGCAAAATATGTTAAAGCGTGGTTTGAGCGACAAGTTGCTCAGCAAGTAATCCCACTATACTTACCATGGGATCATACACAGAGAAGCAAGTGTGATAACGATATATAGCAACATAAAATAATATCGTGCTTCTCTTCGCAAGTAAATTTACAACTCTGCCCCTAACATTCAAAAGCAAATAGAGCAAATAGACCCAACAAAGTACAAAACAAAGTCCAATTAAGTACGTAACAAAGTCAACGAATAGACCGATGACCAAGTCAAACCAAACGACAGCCAAGCAAAGGTTAGTCCAAGCTAAAACGTGATGCAATTTTTCAAAACAATGCAATGCCAATGTTCCAATATTTCAAAACTAATGTTTCCAATATCAATGTCCAATGTCCATATCCGATTAAACCGATCCGAAAATCCAAATAATCAAATCCGATTTAATCGGTCCAAAGTTCAAAATCAAATGCAATGGCTATAGCACTTTCCCTACAAGTGACTTATACCGTAAGACTTACGAATTGATTCCCCCCAAAACCAAATATACTATAGACACCCTGTCCCAGACTAGGTCGTTACGTCTATAGCACCAAATATATGCCTTTGCACCCTGTCCCAGACTAGGTAGTTACGCTCAGGCCCAAAATATGCATACAGAAGCACTGTCCCTGACGAGGTAGTTATATCTGCAGCAATCCAAATAGGCATACAGAAACCCTGTCCCTGACGAGGTAGTTACATCTGCAGCGCTCGATAACCAAAATAGGAATCGACCCGGCTTACCGATATATTTCCCTTGTAAGGGTGAATTTCCAAAAATATGCAAATGCAACTTTTCAAAACCATTTTGCAAGTACCAAAGTTAGTCCAAATTACCAAAATGAACCAAAATGTCAAATTTATCAAAATTACCAAAATGCCCTCCAAATACCAAATAATTCCAAACAAATAATCCAAATAGACTAAAAGTCCAAAATCTCATCCGTGTATGTATACTCATGTATATGCCCACGTCCATACATGTGCATATACACATATATACGTACACGTACCTTTATTGGCCTTTATACCACAACCACACCACTTATGTAATACATATATATACATATATTCATATATCTTATATGTTATACATACTACCAAATATATGTGCCCCTAAGACCTTTAATAGGCCCCTGTCCAGATTTCCCCAAAATTTTAAACTTTTGGCCACTTAACAAAATTTCACACTCGCTGTGTGTGTATATATATTTAAATTATACTTCCTTTTATACATACAAAATACCGTCAATATAACACCTATGTATACAGTTGCCTCATACCAATTTTCTCAACCCAATTCATGGTCCTTCTCCTTTTGAAATCCACCATTATCATTTTTGTTTTTTTTAACATATACCCCTTGAATCATCCCACACCACTTAATATATATCCATATACACAACTCATACTATGCCCACTTTACCAACAATGGAACGCAGCAACAGCACAATGTTAATATTTTCCTAATTCCAAGCGGTGGTGGCCGTGCGACTCCTACATATATATATTTACTGTCGGCACAACATATATATCAATATATTTATTTACATACATATTAACAAATCTATGCATGAATGTACGTACACCTCTTTGGCACTTTCTTTTTTTCATATTTAACTTTCGGCTGCACCTCCTAAACAGCCGAATTCCAAACAGCACCCCTACATATATACATTTACATATATATAAATACGTAAATACATATAACATAAATATCGTAGATCAGATTCATATACTAAACTTTGCAAATAAATAAAATCTTTTTTTTTCTTTAGTAGCCATTCGGCCAGTGTATCTCTAAAACAATAAATCACCTTTAATTTTTGTCACATGTTCACAAAACGGCCACCTAAACAACAAAATCATCAAACCTCAATATCCATGTAAATCCTCCCTCACACACAGCACTTATTCTCACCCTCCCTCATAATTTACTCAACCCCATTTTATGCAAACACCCTCTTCCATAGCATCACTGTAGGAAAGCCAAAAGTACCATACCTAATAATTAGCAATTGTTTTCGGCCACTACCCTTATGGAATTCTCGGTTTCAATTTTTTTTGCCAACGACTATATATCGAGCCATAGAAAACCATTTATAATCAATCATCTATGCATTCACATATATTTATATATGATCCATGATTGATACAAAAATAACATATAGATTTTTCGCAAAACACAGCACACCACAAAAAGAATTTCGTTTTCCGACGAAAAACTCACCGACGTACCATGTTTCGCCGGTATTTCGTCGGTAATTTGCGACGACATAGCGATAAAAGCTATTTCGTCGTTAATTGCGACAAAACTACGATGAAATACATTGTCGCTAACAAAAAATAGTCAGGTTAATCCTTTCGTTACAATTTCGTCGGTGTTTTGTCGGTGGTTCGTCGCTACTCTGTGTCTTTTGTTTGTCGCTATTTAGTTTGTAGCGTTTCGTCGCTATATCGTCGGTAATGTGTCGCAAAAATTCCAGAAACATAAACACGGAGAAACAAGGAAATAAATTCGTCGGTTAGTAGGTTCTCGGCGTTGTATATCGTCAGTTTTTTGTCGATGAAACCCGCGTGTCGCAAATGTTTCGTTTTACTTTTCGTCCGTATTCTGATTCGTCGCTGTGTCATCGCAGATTCGTCGAGGATTAAACACGTGTATGAATTAAGAAAAAAGAAAGCGATGATTGAGAAAAAAATTTATTCATTTAGAAATAAAAATTTACATTATAAAGACGAAAAATTAAAAAAAGAAATATTAAAGAGAAGCGGAGAGGGGCCGTTCACTCTTCGTCATCGGAAGAAAGAGTGGCTGCCACATTCTCCGCGAACTCTTTGAGGAGGCGCTTCAGATTGTAATATCTGACTTTCAACTTGCGCAGCCTTCTGTTCACGATGTGCAGTTGCCTCGACTGCTGCTGCATGTTTGCTATAAGCGTACTGTAGTTGATCTGTGGTTCCGGCATTTCTTGGGGTTGTGGCTGAGGAGGAGGCCGTTGTGGTTGAGGAGGAGGCCGTTGTGGAGGTGCACTGTTTGCCCCTCCACGCCTTGGGGTTCTTATATAACGACGGGACATACTTTGTATTTTGTTTAGGAAGTTTTATAACTTTGTTTATGTGAAATGTAAGGCTGTGGGGTTATATATAGGAAAAATTAGCGACGACAGAGCGACGAATCTGCGGCGAATTTTTTTCCCGTTACTCAACACCGGAAGATGTGCGGGCGTGACACTTTGTTTGAAAAAGCGACGAATTAGCGACGACTTAGCAACGTAAATTCATCGTACGTTGTAACCATCGGGCACTGTGCGGACACTGCCGTTGGGACTGTATAGCGACGCCTTAGCGATGCCAATAGCGACGAAATGCATCGTATGGTGTGAAGATACGTCGTGCGTCGCTATTTTGTCGGTAAAGCGTCGCTAAATTCAAACACCGATAATAAATTCGTCGGTTATTATGTTCTCGTCGTTGTATTAAGTTTCGTCGGTATATAGTCGTTGTTTAGTCGGTGAATTAGTCGTCCCAAATTTTTTCGAACCACATTTCGTTTGTATTTTAGCGTCGTCGAGATTCGTAAGGGATTAAACACGTGTTTAAATTAAGAAAACAAAAGCGATGATTGGGAAAAAAAACTTCATTAATAGAGAATTAAAAATTACAAAGTACATAAGGAAAAAAATGAAAAAAAAAATCTAAAAGAAGAGCGGAGAGGAGTCGTTCACTGTTCGTCATCCGAACAGAGAGTAGCAACACTCTCCGCGCACGCCTTCAGGAGGCGTCTCAGCTGCGCAGCTTGGATTTGATCCGCATCTGCCTTCTGTCCAGGTAGTCGAGACGCTCATCCTATTGCTTAATCACCTCCCTCATCTCCTCCACTGTGTTCCACAGCTCCTTTATTTCTACACGAGGATCGCCAATTTGTCGATCCTCTTGCCGCCTTGGCCCCTGCACAGTGGGTTCGGAGGAGTCAGCCGGTGGGGGTGGTTGTGGTTATGGAGGAACCGGTGCAGGTGCGGGTGGTTGAAGAGCCCGTCTTGGGTATATACGACCACTACCACGGCGTGCCTGTGCCTTAGTACGAACCATATTTGTCTCTTTTTATATGATTAGAAAGGAGATTTTGTTTTTTATATTATGAGAGTCACGGCAGGTTGCTATTTATATAGAGGAATTCAGCGACGACATAGCGACGACTTAGCGACGTAAATGCATCGTACGTTGTAACCATCGGGCGCTGTGTGGACACTGCCGTTGTGACTGCATAGCGACGCCTATAGCGACGAAACGCATCGTATGATGTGAAGATACGTCGTGCGTTGCTCTTTCGTCGATAAAGCATCGGTAAGCAATGAATGCATACATTAAATACATGCACACCATATGACGTGTTTCGTCGCTAAGCGTCGCTAAGTCGTCGGTATTTGTGTTTGTTTCCTTTTAAGCGTCGGTATTTGTGTTTCTTTGTTCGTCGCTATGGCGTTGCTACGGCGTCGCTATATCGTCGGCTGAGTTGCAGGCAGAGAACCATAAAACCATCTTTCCTCTTCCACTCTTCTCCCATTCTTCTCCCATTTCAAACACATAAATCATCAACTTTCAACGAAAATGTAGAAGGAAGATATTTTATTGTGTGGATTTTGAGGTTTTCCATATCGAGAATAGATAGCTGCTGTTATTTTGAAGGTATATTGAGAAAATAGATCCGAGGAGGAACGATAGAAAATGGATGTACGAGAGAGTAAACAACGGGGAGTGGAGTTATAGATTTGTTGGAGGTCTCGAAGAATTTGTGGATTTTACGACGAATAATGAAAGTGGAACGCAGATTAGATGTCCGTGTAAGAAATGCAAGAACCGTAAATATATAGATCCGGGTGACGTGAGGGTTCACTTATTGAAACAAGGTTTCGTGCACAATTACCATACATGGTACTGCCACGGTGAATATGCGAGGGCGTCTACATCTGCAACTGTTCACGTCGAAGGGGGACCCGGTCAGGTTGATGTCGAAGAAATAGGCGAGGGATCTCAGAACCCGTACGTGCAGATGGTGCAAGACGCAGCCGCCGGTGCATTTACGGGAGATCAGTACTTACAGATGCATGTCGGGTACGAACGTGCACAGGATCCGGATGAACAGCCTCGTATATTCGTGGAGAAAGATCCAAACCCTCAGGCGAGGCAGTTTTTTGAGATGCTGAACGCCGCCAACATGCCGCTGTATCCTGGTTGCGGTAGTCGCACACAGATGTCCATGATCGGTCGGATGATGAGCATGAAGACAGAGCACCACATGACGGAGAGATTGTACGATGGGATGTGTCAGCTGATGAGGGAATCTCTTCCCGAAGGGAACACGATGGTCGACAGTTTTTATTCGACGAAGAAACAGCTGCAGGCGTTGGGACTGCCGGTTCAGAAGATCGATTGTTGTTCGGAGGGGTACATCATATACTGGGGCATCAACGAGGATGAAGACAAGTGCAGGGTCTGTGGGACATGCAGGTGGAGAACGAACAAAAGAAACCGGAACGTGCCAAGAAAGCAATTCTACTATTTACCTCTCGCCCCTAGACTGCAGAGGCTCTACGCATCCGGTGCCACAGCTAGTCAGATGAGGTGCAAACGGAGCACTACACGAAAGACGGTGAGATGTGCCATCCATCCGACGGCGAAGCTTGGAGGACGATCGATGCGACACATCTGGGTTTTTCGTCGGAGACAAGGAACGTTAGGTTGGGGTTATGCACCGACGGGTTCAACCCGTTCGGACAGTTAGGAGAGCAGTATTCGTCGTGGCCTGTCATCGTGACGCCGTACAATCTACCGCCTTGGATGTGCATGAAGAAGCCGTACATGTTCTTGACTGTGATCGCACCGGGGCGTAGGAATCCGAAACATAAGATCGACCTATACCTGCAGCCATTGATACAGGAGCTGAAGTGGTTGTGGGAGTTTGGCGTGGAGATGTTCGATGTATCGACCAAACAAAACTTCCAGCTACGCGCTGCATTGATGTGGACGATCAGCGACTTCCCAGCTTATTCTATGTTGTCGGGTTGGAGTACAGCGGGGAAATACGCTTGCCCTTACTGCATGAAGCAAGCAAAGACGATGTCCTGGAAACATGGATGTAAGATTTGCTGGTTCGACAGCCATAGGAAGTTCCTGACCAGACGTCATTTGTACAGAAAGAACGTGACGGCGTTCATGCCTGGCATCGTCGAGAAGGACACGAAGCCCGAGCTTCTCACGGGTAAGGAGGTGTTGTAGGAGATAGACAGTTGTGGATTCGTGGGGGTCGCTGATGATACGGACGGCAGCCACAACGCAGACCTGGCCCGTGACTGTATCGGGTGGAAGAAGAGAAGCATATTCTGGGAGCTTCCGTACTGGAAGAGCAATATGATCCGACACAACCTGGATGTCATGCACATTGAGAAGAACGTGTTTGATAACATCTTCAATACAATGCTGAATGTGCCGGGAAAAACGAAAGACAATTTGAAGGCACGACTTGATATGCGCAACCTCAAAATGTGACCGGAGCTGCATCCCGTTGGCACATCCTACATGCCGAAGTCCTCGTACACGCTGACTGCGGAGTAGGTCAGTGCGTTGTTAGCGTGGCTAGGGACGGCTAGATTTCCTGACGGCCATGTTTTGAACCTGTCGAAGAACATCGACGTGAATAAACGCGGTTTGCACGGGATGAAGAGCCACGATTGTCATGTGTTCATGCAACGGTTGATGCCCATTGCATTCCGCGAGCTGCTTCCAACCAATGTATGGGAAGCACTTACCGAGATGAGTCTGTTTTTCAGATGTCTTACATCCACGAGACTCAGGGCAGATGATATGTCAAGGCTGGAGGGCGAAATCCCAGTGATCCTATGCAAGCTGGAAACTGTATTCCCTCCGGCCTTCTTTGATTCAATAGAACACCTGCCAGTTCATCTACCATACGAGGCACGCTTTGGTGGTCCTGTTCAGTACAGGTGGATGTATCCGTTCGAGAGGTACTCTTATTTATTACGTGACGTTCTTATTTGTCTAAGCGCGAGCATGCTTACCAATTTGTCTTATCATGTGACGTTGGAGTATTCAATATATGAATAGATATCTCAGGCATTTGAAGCTGAACATCAGGAACAAGACGAAAGTCGAGGCCTCGATGTGCAATGCCTACCTGACGGAAGAAGCTTCGACCTTCGTGTCTCATTACTTCGAGCCAGATGTCCCGTCGAGGTGCAGAGATGTTCCCTGGAATGACGACGGCATTTCCAGATCCGGTGTCCTCCCGATATTCACACATCCAATCAGATTTCACGGACAGGGTAAGGAAGTGATATTGGGGGACAGCGATCTGAAGATTGCTCATTCTTATGTTCTGCGCAACTGCCGTCAAGTCGACCGTTTCCAGAGGTATAAACGATATCCAATTTTAATTTGTAAATACCTTGCGCTACTCTATCTTTAATATTACAAAGGTATACAGGGTACTCATTCGTAATTTGCTTCAGCTTGTTTGTTGATTTATTACAAGAACGTTCACCGGGTATATCGAGCGATGCAATAAAGAATGAGTTAGATGCCAAGTTTGCTGATTGGTTCAGGTGGCATGTAAGTTTACATATTTGCTAGTTACGTGTACGTCATGTGATACGCATTTATTGCGCCGCTGATGTATACTTACTTGTCGTTTTACAGGCGAGCAAAGGTCATCTGGCTGACGAAGAGTATGGTTACATTCTGACACTAGTAGCCGAGGGTCCATTGAACAGAGTCACGCGCTACGACATGTGTTTTGTGAACGGTTATAGATTCCACACAGTCTCCCATGCCAGCCGAAAATCGTCGGAGAACAGCGGAGTGTGTGTCAAGCGGTATGACAATAGCCCGGACGAGGATGACTTCTACGGCTACCTTACTGACATCATTGAGCTCGAATATCCCGCATTGCCTATAAAGCGGGTGGTGCTATTCAAATGCGAATGGTACGATCCAACTAGGGAAGGTTATCGCACTGGCACAAAGGTTCACGACCGATATAAGTTGGTAGACATACACCAAGGACGACGGCACAGAAAGTACGATCCATTCGTTTTGGCTAGTCAAGCGTCCCAGGTGTACTATCTATCGTATCCGACGACGAGGATGAATGCGAGCTCAAAAGACTGGCGAGCCGTGTGCAAAGTGAAATCGAACAAGTTTAATGTTAGCATCCAGCCAGGTTCAGATGGCATGGATGCCGCATTTCAAGAAGAAAACCTGCGCGTTGTGGATACGACACATGTTGAACTGCACAATCTCCCTCTAAATGACCCCAACGGCGGTTTCATCGAAATTCATCTCAACATACAACCGGCTGACAATATTGAAGATGTAGGCGAAGACGAATACGAGGATGAAGAGGACGACGAGCATGTAGATGAATATGAAAATGAAGATGAAAATGAAGATGCGTATGAGGATGCGGATGAAAATGAAGATTGACGTTAGTCAAAATTTTTATGTACCTCTTTATGTGAAAGTGTGTATGTGTTGATGTACTTATACACATGTATATACATAATGTGTGTCTGTAAGTACTTTATATTTTGTATTATTTTTTTTACAATACTGAAGAGCGCCGACGATTTACAGACGAAACAAGTCGTCGCAAATTTGAAATAACGACGACACAAGAAATAGCGACGCACTTCCGTCGCTATTTCGTCGCAAAATAGGTCATGCCGAAATTTTCAAAATTATTAATATCTTGCATTAAATGTATGTAAACACTTGTCATTTTTTGGACATCTTATTTGTTTGGCCAACCAACCCTAAACTCATTGAATGTGCCTTTTAAATTTTTCACCCTTGCAGATATGATGGCTAGTGAGGGTTTACCTACTCGATCCACCTACCCACCAGCCAGACAGGCCCTCTCAGGAGAGTTTGATCTGTTCGTCTCTCAGCATGAGCTGCTTGGTTTGGTGTCGACCGCCGCTCTGGCTGCGGACGCGGACCTTTTAGGGTCTGCCGATAGGTCCGCACCCCCAGATCTACGACGCCACCCACACCCACCGGTTCAGCACATCATCCGGCGTCTGATGCGGCATCGGACGAGGGTGTCATACTAGGGCGTCGTGCCCTCCCTTGGTCACATGATACCCATACGTAAGTAATGGTTTATTTTTTTAACACGTTTTCAAATATATTTCACGAGTTATTTTTTCCTAACAACTTCACCTCTTTCAGGTTTGCATTGGACTCGGGCCAGATTTCCGGTTGCATCACTCGGTCCTTCCACCTGAGGCAGGACCCTGCTGGATATGCCTGGTCCCGTGTCACCCCGCAGACACGTAGGTTCTACTGGGATGAGTTTCAGGTATTCAAATTTGATGAATTTCACTTTTTGATGCGTAATCGATCATTACTTTTCTAACCACATTTTTATTTTTCCTCCGTATAATAATTGCAGAAGGCGTACAGTTGGCCAGCCAACATCACCCACGACGTGGGGTAGGCCTGGCGCCAGAGGGCCGCCAAACGCTACAGGGACTTCGTCAACTCGCACAAGACCAAGTGGGAGCGTGACCCCATTTCTGCGAGGCCTCCCTACGTATCCGATGCCACCTGGGCGGGGTGGATAGAAGGGTGGACGGACCCTGCTAACCAAGCCCGCAACGCCCGGAACGCGGCGAACCGACGCAGCGGCAATCTACAGGCCCCATCACCTGCCACACACTCAGGTGGTTCGGTTTCCCACGCCACCACAATGCGTGCTATGGTAAGTATTTTAATATTGGATTATTTAGATTCATTGATTTCATTGGATTATTTAGATTCATTGACTTAAGTGGATTATTTAGATTCATTGACTTAAGGGGATTATTTAGATTCATTGATTTCTTATGTTCCGCTGTTGTTTTTTTTGGTATTTGTATATGGTTAATGTAAGTAGTATATGTGTTCATTTGCCTTTTTCTTTTTATTTTTTGATTTGACTTGGGAGAGGCCTTTAAGGCCGGGATAGCTCCGATAAACGAATAGGTCATGCCGAAATTTTTAAAATTCTGGATTTCACTAACATATTTTATTTCATTCTTTCAGCACGCGGAGACGGGAGAGTGGTCAGCCTCCTACGATCTCTTCAACAAGACGCATCGGAAGAAAGCCTCCGACGGGATGGAGGACAGGATCACTGCGAAGGCCCGCGACATCAGTGTAAATAGACTACGATATCATTTGTTTTTTCCTTAGTTTGTTTTATTTCTAAACCCTAAACCCTAACAATTCTTATTCTCATTTCAGGACAAGTACAACAGATTACTCGCAGAGAAGGGAGAAGAGGCCGACAAGAACCGTGCTTATTGGGATGCGGTTCGGACCACCGGCCCTCAGAATAAGAAGAAGAGGGAGGTGTACAGGGTTGGATCAGCAGCGCTGTGATTCTTTCCCAAAGTTCTGCATCCAGGTGCTTCCTCCGAGGCCAGCACCTCCGCGCCTTCTGCGACGCCAGAGGATATTTCGCATCTGGAATCAGATCATACGGTGCTGCAGCATGAGGTGGAGACCATCAGGGCGCAGCATGAGGAGAGTGTACAGGCACTGCGGTCGCAGCTCACTCAGACCCAGCAGGTGCTGCAGCAGTTGGTTCAGCAGGCGGTTGAGCAAGCGCTTCAGCAGGCGCAGCAAAGGATGATGCAGGCGCAGCAGGAGACGAACCAACAAATCTCGCAGCTATCGCAAATCCTCATCTCTTTCATTTCCAGCTCCTCGCAGCCTCAGCCTCGCCCTCATGATGGTCACCCTTCTCCGCATGATCCCCCTCCACCTTCCTCTGCATAGTATTTCATTTTTTGATTTTTTGTACTGACTATTTCATTTATTGTATTGACGTATTCTTTGTTCTTTTATATTTTATCTGACATTTATACGGATTCCATTTCATTTGTGTTGTTTAATTATACGAATTTCAATACGCAAATACCGTATTTCTGTATAATATTCGTAAAAATGATTTTATATACAAAATAAAATATATTATAAAAATTAAATAATAATAAAAACTATTTAATTAATAATATATTGAAAATATTAATAAATTATAAATATTTAATATTTAATACTTAATACTTATTTTTTATTTAATATTAATTTAAATAATAGCGACGAACCTGCGACGAAACATAATTGTCGCAGACCGATCATATAAAAAAATCAAAAATTTTAAAATAGCGACGAAAAAGATATATCGACGAACCGACGACGGAAAAAACAGGTCGCAGACCTGACAGATTTACGTCGCAATTTTACGACAAACCGCCGACGAGCTTTCTCTCGTCGCAATATAACGACTCTGTACCGACGAAAATCAATTTGCGACAAACCGTATAGCGACTTGCATATTTCGTCGCCATTTCGTCGCCAACGATAGCTTGCTATTGCCGGGATATACTGGGTATGATTGATTGATTGATTGATTTCGTCGCTATATACCATTAGCGACGAAATAGCAACGAAATATGCACGTCGCTATATGTCTTTTTTTGTGGTGGCAAGTATAGGGAGATTACTTACTTCGATTGCTATACTATACCGTACGATTGAATCTAGGATAGATGGTTGCACCAAATCCTCTCTTCTTTTCCTTGGTGTCCTCGGCTGATGGCAATAAAAGAGGCTTGCTGAATTATACCTCTTTTTCTTTCTTTTTGGTTGTCGCTGAGGGCAACGAGAAAGAAGCTGCCTTTGGTATTATTTTGTTTTCTTTCTCCAGGGGTGGCGGCAGAATGTGGCAATTCTCCATGTGTTTGTTTAGGTTAGCTTTGATATATAAGTGATTCAGGATAGATGAAGTTTAGGTTTAGGAGTATACTAATTTGAGTAAGATTAAATATCCTAGTAGATATAGGATTCACACTTAAAAATACATCTTACTTTCAAATTTTAAGTAGACTAGGATTTATCCTCTTAGTTTTATTTAATTTATTTTTATTTTTCTTTTTTTCCTTTGCCCTAACAGGCACGACCGTAACAAATATCAATTGGTAGGTCTGTAACAATTATTCTAAAGGGGCTGAATAAAGCGTTGAGCGATGTTTGGGTTTTCTCAATTGAGCTCACACCAAATCCGCAATGCTTACTAAAATTAGAAAGAAGAAGATAAGAAATAGTCAGTTTGAGATACGCAATTTAGATTAGTTCAAATTTCTTTAGTTCTACTCCATTATCACTTTGTTTAAGAAGTGGAATTTTCAGCCGCAACTCTCTTATTACCTTTAACAAAGAACAAGAATAACAACAAATACTACAGTTTGTTGCAACAATTTGTGCAATCTCAACTACTAGAACAACTTGTTCCTAAAGCAACTTATGTAACATCATCTACTAATAAAACTACAAGTAAGAGAATTTAAGCTTTTCTACTTGCTTTTTCACATCTCCAATAACGTTCCAACTAAGAACTTTCATCAAATGGGTTTTAGAACAAGAGGTGAATGAAACTTTTAAAACAAGTTTAAATCATAAGAAAGCGACCAAATATATCTGGCTCCTCTTGTGTTGGACTATAATACTCTCATAATATAATAATAAAAACAAGCAATAATAGCTTAATCATCTTTAAGCACTTTTGCACTTCCACAGCTTTTGGACATCAATTGAGAATGAAGCTTGAAGAGGATGTAAGTGTGTAAATACCTCATCTGAATTTCTTCAATATATAGAAAATGTGAATGTAGTTTTATAGCCTCCATAAAAGTCTCACACTTCATTAATTGCTTAGGAGAAGTCCTACTTGTCTTCAATCACCCTATACTTCAATTTGATGATCCATAGCCACCCTAGAGAAGTTTATACAGGTGCACGATATTTAAAAGAGTATTATAGATATTGATGGAAACGACACAATCAATTTGGAAAGATTGGAGAGAAAAAATACTTTCAATACGTCGTAGATCAGTTTACAATGACTATACAAATTTGAATTATGCATGATGTTGGTCGATCAATGTATGACAATCTAAATACGGACTTCACGTAGACCGATGGATGTAATCAATTTTAGAGATCCAAGTTGGTTAGTGTGTTTTCAATTTTGAACACTAACTAACAACAATGTATTGATGTGTCCTGGTTTAGAGATCGATGATGGATAATATACTTTCAGTTTTGCACATTTCATAATAGATAGATTGATGTCTCTTTTTAGAGATCTACGTCATGTCGATCGATCTATGTCTTATGATTTTAGAGATTGATGTTGCATAGTGTATTTCAAAGTTGCACACGCTATGCATAGATCAGTCAGTGCTAACTTTAAAAGGGTAAATTAATTTTTCAATCCTTTTTTAAATATCTTTTAAACTTCATCTTCATACTCCAACGAGTTTATTAATCTTTGTAAAAGATTAGAGAATTTCAAAGAAGATACCATCAACGAAATTAGAAATGATACAGGAAGGGAGTTTGATAGTGAATTTCATAAATTTTGTGTATCCAAATGATATGGATACAACTTCTCTGCTCTTAGAACTCCTTGAAAAATGGTGTAGGGGAAAGAAAAAATATAACACTTCAAGAAATGTGTAGAGCCATGCTATATGAATTTGACTTGCCAAAGTACTTTCGGGCCAAGGAGGTCAATACCGCTTGCTATGTGATAATTAGTATCTATCTAGGGCTATTTATTAAAAGGGCTCCTCGTGAACTTTGGGGAGGAATAGTAACTAATATTGGCTATTTCAAGGTCTTTGGTTTGTAAATGTTTTATACTTAACACCAAAGGCAACTTAATAAACTCGATTTTAAAGTGGATGACGGAATCTTTGCAGGATATGCAAACAATAGCAAGGCATTTAGAGTGCAGAACAAAAACAATATGAAAGTTGAAGATTCCATTCATGTTAAGTTAGTGAATCACTTGATGATGAACCAAAATTAATGATGATGACGATGAATGAGGTAGTTGAAATAAGACTGATAGATAATCTTGGTAATACATTCGAGGGAGACCTTTAAGTTGATCTTAAAATTGGGCCAATTGAGAGAATATCTTTCTCTAAGGTAAAAAAGAAGTAGAAGTTAAAGGTGATACATCAAATTTACCAGAATCATTTAAATATAGGAAAGATCATCTTAAAGAATTGATGGTACGTTGACTACAAGAAAAATTTTATGCAAACGCATTCATTTCACAAGCTAAGCCTAAAAAACTTAAAAGAAGCTATAATTGATGAAAATTAGGTTATGGCTATGCAAGAATAATTAAATCAATTTGAAAGGACTGATGTTTGGGAGTTAGTTCCTAAACCAAATGATAATCCTAATATCGGAACTAAATGAGTGTTTAAAAATAAAATGCATCGGAAAGGAAATATAGCATGAAATAAGACTAGTTTGGTAGAATAAGGATATAAACAAAAAGAAAGAATTGATTATGATGAGACCTTTGCTCCCGTACCAAGGTTAGAGGCTATTATGCTTTAAAGTATATAAGCTCTATCAAATAAACATAAAATCAACCTTCTTAAATAGAATTATTGAAGAAGAGGTATATGCAGCTCAACCCTCGGGCTTTGAAGAGCATTATTATCCAAATCATGTCTTCAAACATGAAAAGGCTCTTTATGAACTTAAGCAAGCTCCTAGAAATCGGTATGAGGGGTTGATCAACTTCCTTTTCCAGAATGGTTTTTCAAGAGAAAAAGTTGATATTACCTTCTTCATTACTGAGCAAGAAAATGATCATTCGCTTGTCCAAATCTATGTTGACGATATTATATTTGGTGCTACTAATGATTTTTTATGTGAGGATTTCACTAACCTAATGGAAGAGGAATTTGAGATGAGCATGATAGAGGAACTCAACTACTTTCTTGGGCTTTAAATTAAGAAAACTAAAGAGGGAGTATGCATTCCTCAAATAAAATGCACAAAAGATCATCTCAACAAGTACAAAATTTGAGGAGAAGAAGTGTCAGCACACCAATGAGTATAAATGTAAAACTCAATCGAGATGAAAAAGAAAAGTTGGTTTTGGTAACAAAGTATACATGAATGACTGGTGGCTTACAATATTGTTAGGTGCAGCAATTGTCCCGTGGCGTAGGCCGGTGGGCGTAGGCCGTGTGGGCCAAGTCACAGTCAAATACCGTGGGCGCTTGTGTGTGTTGAATGCACTATAAGGCTAGGGTATGCGCATCTCCTATCACCAATTGGTTTTGGGAGAGATGGTAGCGCCTGAGGTCCTACAAGTGGTATCAGAGCGAGGTCACAGGTTCGATTCCCAGCAGGAGCAATTGATGAGGGAGAGATTGTTAGGTGCAGCAATTGTCCCGTGGCGTAGGCCGGTGGGCGTAGGCCGTGTGGGCCAGGTCACAGTCGAATACCGTGAGCGCTTGTGTGTGTTGAATGCACTATAAGGCTAGGGTATGCGCATCTCCTATCACCAATTGGTTTTGGGAGAGATGGTAGCGCCTGAGGTCCTACAAATATTTGACAGCTAGTAGGCTGGACATAATGCAAGTTGTGTGTTTATGTACTTAATTTCAAAGCATGCCCAAGGAATCAGATATATTTGCTATAAAGCGTATTTTTAAATATTTAAAAAATACATTGAATTTTGGGTTATTTTATCCTAAGAATGAGTGTTTTTATTTAAGAAGATATAGTGATTCGTATTATGCTGGAAGTCTTATTGATAGAAAAAGCATATCCAGTACTTGTCAATTGCTTGATGATAATCAGTTTCTTAGTTTTCCAAGAAGCAAAATAGTGTGTCACTTTCCATGGCAGAATCCTCGTATGTGTTTGGCCGCTTATATTTTGCACAATTGTTATGACACACACATTCAATTACTATAATATTAAATTTGACAAAGTACATATTTTATATTACAATACCTCAGCTATAAATATTGCATAAAATCCGGTGCATTACAGTAGAACCAAACATATTGAGTTTAGATATCACTTTATAAGACATTGTGTACAAAAAGGGGTATTTTTTTTGTTGAATTTGTCTCAAATAATTATCAATTAGCTGACATATTCACAAAAAACTCTCCAATGAGACATTTGAATAAATCAGATCAAGATTATGCTGATAAACAATGTGTCAAAAGTCAAAACTTAAAAATATTGAAAATTAAAAGATTGATGTAGACATAGATCGCTGAACTAAGCAATTAGTGTGTAGCGGGTTCAACACTATTTAGCTTGATGAAAATCCAAAAATTCAAAATAATCTGATTTAAATCCAATCATTCCAACCCTTTTCCTGTCGGATTCTCCTCACCAAAACTATCCACTCTCTTCAATTCTTCTTCAATAGTCCTCAGTTTCACATCATTTTTTCCATCCTCTTAATCCTTCTCCCTCTCTCAAGCCTAGAAACTCAAATTTAGTGAAAATCTATATTGGGACCAAGAATTCTTCCAAAAGGCCAATGAGATCTAAAGATCGCAAGGAGGGTCAAGTAATCCTCTTCAATGCCAAAGCTCAAAGACCTAAGTCCCCACTGGAATCTCATCTACTACATGTTAAATAGGACGGACATAGAAATAAAAGAGATGGATGTTGAGAAAATCACTGCTAAGGATTTCTATGATAAAGAAAATCTCAAATAAATTTCAAAGCTAGAAAAGGGAAAGAAACAACTGATGAAGAAAATATCAGGCAAGAGGAAGGTCCTGCATCTCCTACAAATGCCTTGAGGGAGCAAGCATTGTGATGGAAGATGATATTAACATGCTTAAGTAGCACGTCCTTGAAATTCAACATGAAGTTAAGACGGTCACATCCTATGCCTAGGAATTAGGGACAAGTGTGGACCTCCTTAACACTGAAGTGGCATAACTCAAAAGCACAACATCGGTGCAAGATACAAAGTTTGCCAAATTCAAGGCAATGGTCAAGGCTTACATCTCTTGGCTAATCTTCTCCTTTGATGAAGTATAAGTTCCAATTCTTTTCGCTCATGTTCGTTTGTCCTTTCTAGCTCCACTTTAGTCTAGACATGTCTTGTAAAGATATTATGTTGTACTATATCTTCACCTGGATTACTATGTATGACTAATGGTTTCTATGTGGTATCTTGGTCGTGTATTGTTTCTTATGTTGTTTTCCTTTTGAGAGAAATGAATGTTTGTGTCGTAATGTTTGTGGTAAATGTGGCACTTGATGTGTATGTGATGGCAAATAAGGTTGATAAGGTATGTGCATGTGAAATGTGACAAATGAGGTTGATATGGGTATAATATTTGTGATGTGGTATGTGAAGTATATTGGGGTTCGCTTGATGTGTATTTATTTTCCATATTCTATTGAATCATTTAGTGTGATTGTGCACTTGATGTCTATTTGGTTTGGCATACCATATTGAATCATGTGAAAATACATATGTTGATGGGAGCATGAATGCATCAACTAAGGAGTGGAATACATAGATTGAAAATCATGTTTGACAAATATGGGTAAAAGTGTCATTTTCGAACAAAAATTCTTTTAAAATCATATAGTTTTGAAATAATTAAAAACGGAAAGATTGTTGGAGTATGAATATTTTAATGATTTTAAAAGATTGAGATGTTTGAAAAAAAATAGAAAAGCTTGATTTAAATTTAAAAATGACAAAGGCTTAAACAGTAGAGATCAATGTATACATTAATATCTACGTAGATTGATCCAGCATACATCGATCTCTAAAGCAAAAACACCGATCGATCTATATATATTTTGTCCAAATCAAGCATGCTATCCAACGTAATTCTCTACATCTATCGATCTATATCCCAAGTGAAAACGGAAAATCGATCTCTAAATATACACATGAATCGATCAATGCAATATCAATCTCTAAAAATAGATACGTCGATTGATCTATATAGGTTTTGTACAAAATTAGGAGTATATTGTCAAACATTGATCTCTGATATGGAATGATCGATGTTAATAAACTAAAAATGCTAAAATAGGAAAAGTCACATCGATCTTTAAGGTGATTGCATCTATGTCTATACTGATAGACTTCGATTGATTGATGTCATGCTAAATTCACATTTTTATAGTCATTGCAAATAGATCTATATTTAAAGTGTTTTCTCTTTCCAATCTGTCTCAAATTAATTGTGCGTTTATTACTAGTGGCTATAATTTTACTTTCATTATTGCACACCTATCTAAGCTCTCCTAGGTATCTATGATTCAACAAATTGAAGAGTAGAGTTGTTGGAGACAAGTTAGACTTCTTCTAAAGATACAAATAAAGTTTGAGACATTGGAGAAAGTTAAAAAACGAAAATGATCCAATCTATATGCTGAGCAAGCATAGAAGAGGCAATTACATATTTCAACTCTTCAAGCTCTACCATCCCTTCATCTCGAAAGTTCTCAAGTACTAAAGTGCTTAACATTCACTAAGCTCTTATGCTTGTTTTAAATTTTTGTGTTGTAAGAGTGTTGAAGTCTAACACATGATTAACTAAATATATTTGAGCTCTTGCTAATAATTTAGACTTGTTTAGAATGTGTAACTCAACTTTTTTTCCCAAAACTTATTTGGTTAAAGTTTTAGGAAGAACTTTATTGAAGTGGTGAAGAGGTAAGTAGAAAATATCTAAGGCTCTTGCGCATACTTGTTGTAGGAGCTGTCATTGCATGACGTGTTGTGGCAATGGTAGTTGTGGAAGTTGTTGCAATTACTCTTGTAGTAGTAGTTGTTCCTTGTTGAAGGTAATAAGAAAGTTGTTGAAAGCCATTTTGGAATCAAAATTATAATGGATTAGAATCAAGCAGATTTCAACCCTTATAAATTGTCTCTCTTTTCATTATTTCTAATCTTACTCTTTCGTATTTTTGTGAATATTGTGAGTTGGAATGAGCTAAATCCATCAAAATTAGAAAATTGTGTAACACTCTATTCATTCCTTCTGTTATGCCCCGCACCCTCTGTAGAGTAATTACGGGATAAAACAAAAATTAAATGTGATTGAGGGCAATTAAAGACAATGAATTAAGAATTAAGTATGAGAATTAATGGAGAGGATTAAATATAGAATTAAGTAGCATTTAATTTTTAGAATTAAATATTAGAATTTAATCCTTTAAGATAAATAAGATAATAAGATATAATTTAGAAACTCAAATTTCACCCTTCCCATATAAAAACTGACAAAGCATCAGTTTCTTCATTTTGACAGAAACTGTCGACAGTTTTCCCTCCCCAAGCCCTAGCCGACTCTCTCAAGGCGTAGAAGAAGAAAGACAACCTCCAGGAACCGATCCAGCCTCTATTCGTTCTCCAATTCGATTGTTAGTAATCAAAGACAAGTAATCATCTTATAAGTTCCTACGATTTGTGAAAGAGAAAATGCCCTACTTTTGTATCAAAAAATTGGATCACCATGCAGTATTATG